>JAGFZM010001319.1:156992-185460 GCA_017657215.1 Limnothrissa miodon
GTGTGTGTGTGTGTGTGTGTGTGTGTGTGTGTGTGGTTTGTGCCTACCTGTCTGTGTGTTGGTGATGGGGTGATGTGTTGTGACTATGGATTTAACATTGCCCTGAGGCTTGTGTAGCTCCGACATGTGCTCAAGTAGTCATGCTCTGGAGTACTGTTGTGAGGTAGAACAAGGTGTACGTGTGTGTGTGCGCGCTTCTCTGTGTGTGTGTGTATGTGTGTGTGTGTTTCTGTGCGCGCACTACACAAGTGCTCCTAAAGCAGCCATTGAAAGCAGCTGATTAGCATGGAAAATTTCTTTTCCCGCCTCCAGATTTTTGCAGATGGCAGCTAGATAGCGAAATGATTGTGTGCTGATGCTAATGCCATTGGGCCATTTTCCCAATCACTGCACTGATTGCACTGATAATGATGCACACTGGATGAGTCTAATTTAACTCATGGGCAGCATGCTAATGATTAGCTTCATCAGTTGAGGGGCTATGTTTATTCTGAGTAATCATGGCTGGAACACCTGTGAGTTAAGGCCAAGGCAGCTTTGTTCACATGGCACATTTTGTAGATTGTGTACAAGAAAATGACAAAAATAAAATATAAATGATTCAAAAATAACAGTAATAAAATAAGGATTCAAATTTAGATATAGTTGAGAGAAAATTAATTAGATGATGAGATGGTAGAAATAAAAGAATAAAAAAAAAAGTAAAAGTTAAAAATAGACTAAAGTCACAAGAAAAAAAAACTAATAGAAGTAGAAAATCAATCTATTTTATGCAAATATTGGGCAACAAATCCAGGCGATTTTTTTTATAATAGCCAATCCAAGTAAAGGAGGCGTGGCAGCCGTGTAAGTTTAGAGGTGAATTCAACATGGCGGACAACTATGAAAAGAGGCAGGATTATGAATATATCTAAGTAGTTTTGCATTTTCCATGATTTGGCCTTTAATTTGAGGTGAGAAATAAACATCGCGAAATCAGACAAAAATCATATTTTATGACTAAATATTTATTTTTAACGTCAATTGTTAGCTCACTCTTGCTACTGAAGTAGGAAAAGGCACGCCACGGAATGATTTGATCGTCAAAGTGATCAAATCGCCTTGTCGCTGTGTTTTTGGCGCCCGTGTGACCCTAGGGTAAGGTGATTTTTTGCAGAAGTAAGTGTGTACAAACCTTTATAATGCTAGAAACACTGCAACTGATGCTGAAGAGGGGGAAGACGAGAAGGAAGGATGAACATGAGAGTCTAACTGACCCTTTATCTGTCTCTCAGGTCACTCAATTCATTCAGGGGCTGCCAGGGTGCAAGGAACAAGTTCGCACTTTCAGAGAAGAGGTATGTTCTGTGTCTGTGTGTGTGTGTGTGTGTGAGAGAGAGAGAGAGAGAGAGAGAGAGAGAGAGAGAATGAGTAAAGGTAACAATATGTTCTTTCTGTTCATCTGACTTTGTGTATGTTTGTGTGTGTGTGTGTGTTACTGGAACAACATGAAGCAAAGTTTAATTAGCATGAAATGCACAAGGAGACTAATAACTGTTCCAGTGATTGCCACTGTCCCCCTACTCCTTTAGAGGGAGTGATAACTCATTAGGGTTTCAGTTCAAATGGGCACACACACACACACACACTTCCACCCACCTCGGCCCCAGTGATGGGCACTGACACACCTGACTGAGAATGACTCACGGGCACTTTCATCTGCGTGTAAACACAGCCGTTTGTTTGCCAACGGCCCCAGCTGAACGAGTAGACAAAACAAGGACGCGCTCACACTCCCAAAGTTTGCGTCTCGCTCCGCTTTCTTTCTCTTTTTTCGCGTCCCGTTAGCATGATTGAAATATTGCAAATGCCTTGTGTCTGTGTGTCTGGTTTGCATCATGAGCAGCTTTCCACATGGGACTGCATGCTAAAGAGGGCACAAAGAGTGGCGGCGATGTGCAGAGCTTAAATCATTGTGTCTGCGCTGCTCTCCCTCTCCCCGGCTCACAGCGGCTCCATGGCCATTCAAGAGCGTCTGCCGCACTGGAACATATGATCTTGTCAACACACAGTCATCTCCATCCAGCCTCTGTCCATTTCTCCGTCTCCCCATTCAGTCCTATTCAGAGTCAGGTCTCAACTAGACACAGCTGTCTCCATAATCACAGTGATTGGGTTGTGGAATACAGGAATTGGAATGTAGTGAGGTTGTAATGATGGGACAGTGTTGCCACTTGCATCCTTGCAGAAACTTTCAGCACGGACACAAACACACACACACACATACTCATTGACATTCAGTTTTATGAGTTCTTATGATCTTATCAGCCCTGTTATCAGCTCCCTCAGGCCTTGGCTGACCTACTGTATCTAGACATCAGTGGCCCTTTCCTTTGTCTTAAGAGCTGACTCTTTGGATCTTTTTCTTAATGTACTCATGCAGAAACACACACACAAACACACACACACACACACACACACTGCTTAGCTCTGGTCACAGGTAAGGAGGCAGTAAATGCTCCAGAGAGATTGTAGTCCCCACTAAGCCAGACAACAGCGCAGAGTCAATCAGCACAGGCAGATTATTAGCTTGGTGGAGGATAACGGATCAATATTTTGTCTTCCACTGTATCTCTGATGGGATTGTAATGATATTTTGGGTGTAATAGCGAAGCGAAGCAAAGAAACCCGCTCTCTGCCTTTGCTATTTTGGGCCTTCAAGCTAAAGCTAGCTGGTCATTAGGAAACACAAAGCATGGCTGAGCCACTTATCAAACACACTGCTGCTTGAGAAGTGTCAAGCTGACACAAGTGCTTTTATGCTTGAGAAGGATTTCATGTGAGGCAGGAGAAGAGCTCGCTCGTCTTTTGGATGAACTGCTTTTTTTTTTTTTGCCTCCGGCTGATCGCCTGTCTATCCTGGTGGCTCATTAGCCATATTTTCACATCTAAAAGAAAACATTTGAATTTGAAAAAGGCTTTTGCCTTGTCTTTTTAGGTCACTTTATTGGCCTTATTGGTGTGATGTGTAGGAAAACTCTCACTGCTGATGGTTCAGTACTGGGACGCAGTTTGTTCGGCCACAGATGACTCATCCTCTGCATATCTTAGGACTAATGAATCCCGGGGAAATTGTTCGTGGCTTGATGCATTAATCTCAGTCGACCACGCTTTGAAGTGTTCTCCGTTTGTTCGTTAAACCATGGCAAACTTTGAGACCTCTCCCCCCACACACACACACACTTATTCCTTGACTTCTAAGACCGAGGTTGTGGATAAATGAACAAAACTCTGACACTGTGTTTAAGGGAGCTTTTTTTGCTTTGACGGCTGGAGGGCCAAGAGGATTGACCGTCTTTGCAGCGTTGCGTACAGACTCTGTAGTCAGTCATGTAGTGTAAAGACCATCCTACTGTATCATGGAAATTATATGCTATACGTGCAGGGCTCATTTCAGGGCGAAGTTCAAATGGTGAGGTCAGTGTGTCAGTAACGCAAAATGTGATCTGTCTGATTCTGAAACATGCATACACCTATGGCAATGCATTCCAGGCCTTCTTCTTTTTGTCTCTCTCTCATTCTCTTTCTCCCTCTTATTCTCTCCATCTCTCACTTATTCTCTTTCTCTATTCAGTTCATTAGCTTTATTAGAATAACAGCTTGGATATGGGTAGTGTTGCCACAGAATAACAACAATGGTAGCGATGCAGTCTAACAAGTGTGCTCTTTCTCTCTCTCTCTCTCACTCACATCTTACTTCTCTTCTTTTCTCTCATTTCAGCAAATCGATGGTGAGGCCTTCCTGCTGCTCACCCAGGTGGATCTGGTGAAGATCCTGAGCATCAAGCTGGGCCCTGCCTTAAAAATCTACAACTCCATCCTGATGTTCAAGACGGCCGAGGACTCGGCCTACAACGAGCTCTGAGTGACAGCCCAGTGGGGAGGGGTAGAGGAAGGGAGGAGGCTGTCACTTTGAGCCGGCTGTGGAATTTTCCAGAACAAACAAGAAGCACAAAAGAACTCTATCTAAAAAAGAAAAGAAAGTGATTCATGCGAAAGGAGAAAGAGGAAGAAAAACTGCACATGTATATTTGCACTGTCATTTTTTTCTTTCTGTTGCCATGGCATTCATAGACCTGTACAGTTGAAATGCGTTGTATATACAGTATATAGCAAAAAAAAAATCAGTTTTATTCCTTATGCCTATAACCAGTGTATTAAGGAGGCATGTGTGCTTTTTTTTTTAGAATCAGGGCTAGCGTGTGGGTATAAAAAGCTGCCTTATTGTCAAGACGCAAAAAACGCAACCCTTCCACCATCATTCTCTTTAAGCAATTGTTGCTAGGCCAAGGAGAGGCCTTTTGATTATTTGCAGGTTAATGTGGAAATCCCACAGCTGTGTGTGAAGCTAATAGGTCCATGAATATGAGACCTCTCCAGGGGGGCTGGTGAATGCAGCCTCAGTGTTCTCCCTGGGGCAGCATGACAAGTCAAACCCAATCAGCAGGCTGATGATTTGCCCTGTGTATTTTAGGAGCACAGAGAGAGAGAGAGGGGGGGGGGGGGGGACTATTAGGAGGAACCTGATTTTTTACATGCTGTAAAAGCATGACAGACAGTCTTTATATATAAATATATACATATATATGAACAAATTCTCACATCAAATGTGGATATACTGGGGGGAAATCAAATAGACAGGTATTTGCAAATAAACAGAATAGATATGATTGGCTATAGATGGTGCCCACTGAGAATTAAGGCAACTTTTAGTTTAGTTCCACAAATGAACCATACACGGTTCTTTTCCAAAAACTCTTGAGCAATAGATGTCTGTATGCTATTTTTACTTCCATGTGAGCAAGATCAAGGAATAGAGAAAACAATAAGATGAAAATAGTTTTTTTTTTGTTGTTTTCTTTCCCGTTTCGTCATGTATTCAATTTTTTATTTATTTATTTATGCTGATAATGCTGATAATGCTCGGACCAGCGTGAGAATGTTCCGCGGATGTGAAGCCATTTCTGAAGGGTGGGTGGAGGTGGAGTGGAGCGGAGGGGAGAGGAGCTCGCTGCAGCCTGTATCACGTCCCTCTGCTGATTTGCAAATAAATGCGGTGGCAAGTCATGCTGTGTCCGGCCTTTTGTCACAGTTACTGTAATTGGAACCCCTAGAATCTGTCTGAAGACCCTCATTCAAGAGATCCACAGATTAGCTTTAACTCTGCAATACATTGTTGATGACACTTTCATTCTTCGTTTATCGTACAAAGCTATTTTGTCTCATGGCCTTTCTCACAGATACATTTTAATGGTAATTTCTTTAAACAAAGCCCTGGTGGTCAGACATGATTTGTTTTTTTTATTTGTGACAACAATCAATCATTATGCACCAGTAATTCATGGGGACTCCTTCAGGGATGTCAGAGGGACATTGGCTTTGGGCTTTTAATGAGACATAATGTGTGCAGTCACTGCAGTGTTTGCCCACATGAAGGTCAAGCTTCAAGCATTTATCAAGCAGAGCAGGAGAATGCTCACAATTCAGCATCAGAACTTTTCTGCAGAGAGGAATATTGCTTGGCTTATCAGTGCTGCAGCCAGGAGGCTGGTAAAATATGCATCATTCTGAGACCAGAATGACAAACGGAACACATGTGGTTTACAGAATATTACAACTTTGCAGGAAGCCAAAAGGCTCCAAAATTTGGATGAGATCCTCCATACTGGTTTTATTTTGACTCAAGACCGCAGAAGTGGAGTCTAATGTTTACACCAGTCTATTCCCATTTACATCAACTCCATCCAAACTTAAGGTAATAAGGTAACATTTGGGTGGGGGGAGGTGCTCCCCTTTGCAAAGATATGGCAGTGAGTGTGTGTACATTGTCTTAGTTTATTTATGTGCCATGCAGGTCTTAAAATCATCAAGATTGGTGGTCAAGTATATTTTTGCATATGGGTTTTCCATTGGGGAGGTCTCTATCCCATGTATAACATGTCAGTGTTATGTGTCTGAAGGCTGAACCACAGCTCTTACCTTGGGTGCTGATGTTGTCCTACAATGCTGCAACACACCATCATCATCACCATGGAGACAATATCCGAGCGCTCATCTCAATGATTGGTCTTTCTGCCTAGAAACAAAGACATTATGAATGCCTTTTGAATGAAATCACTTCCCGTGTGAAGCCTAGTTAGATTCGGTCCAACCATATATTTTGATTTTCCTTCAGTCTCGGTATAACTTTCCATAGACAATATCACAACCTGCTGAATCAAAATAACGAAACATTCCCTCTGTCTATCTTTAACCCTAACGCAACACATTTTTGTACATGTGCCACATTTTCCTCAAAACATTTGCAATCACATCCCAGAAAGGCCAACGAACACTGGGGCTATCAGTATGGAAACAGTGACTCCTGCGATTGTGGTGGGCCAAGTTTTCGTGGCTACAGCTCAACTGGAGCATGCTAAGTTAGGGAGGCAAGCATAAGCATCCCAGCGCCCTCCTCACAGATAAGCATGTGCATCTGCTCAGGGCACAGCTGACAGACCAGCACAGAAATCCAGCCAGTTGTCCCTCCAACTATTAGCAATGATTAGAATGTGTGTACACCCCCCAGTTTGGCACAGCCAAGACATGTTTAGCTGTGCTATGGTACAGACCGTTCATTCTCAGCTCCTTCTCACTCAGCATAGCTGATGAAGAGACCGTGTTCTATTGCGAAAGTTCAAGGCAGCTGCCTGAAGAGCCGTCTTGTTTATATCATCCTAGTGTCTGATCCACACACACTGAAAGAGGAGAGCGCGTTACACAAGCTAGTGTCACTAGTGTTTACTAAACAATACATGCGGTAAGATTACTCCAATTTTCACTTGTGATAAGCACTCCTCCATACACACTGAGACTTCATTTTGTTTTCAGTTCAAGCTGTTTTCAGAATTGACTGCACACTGGCATACAGTATGCCACACTCAAGCAGACTGTTAAAGACAGCAGCATGATAAGGAGGCAGATGTGAATATCATTCACACTGACATTAATGGTGGACAGGTGACATTTAACTACAGAAATAATTAACCAACAATTAACAAATGACTTAGTCAACATGTCACACGACATATGAATGACACATCTTGCATAACCGACTCACACACACAAAAAGGATGGCATGATATCAATGATCCAAAACTAATGAATTTTGGGAAAGACAACCTACAGTTTCTTTAAGCCAGTCCCAATGTGAGAGAGTGTTTGTGTGAAGAATGTGAAAACGTTCAGTCAGCTCTAGTGCTTTGTTTTTTTTTTTTTAAATTTGTATTCCCATGATCAGACTGACTTCTGCCACGCCTGCACAGCAGAAGCTGCCAGTGCTAAATCATTGCAAGGACAGCAGATAATGGTGGTTACGGTGCTGAGGAAATGGCTTATTGTGCCTTCATCAGACACTATTGTTCCTAGCGCTTCAAAATGCTGCTTACTGCAGCTAATGTCACTCACCTCATATGCAAACACATGAGGAATGCTAATTAGGTGCGCTAATCTGACCATAATACCATCAACACACAGCATCCTTAAGGCCATCTGTCTCTCTCTCCCTTTCCCACTTCCTGTGTTCCTGCACTCCTTATTCGTATTAGCCAACATTCTCTCTCTCTCCCTCTTTCTCTCAGTCTCCCTTCCTTTCTCTCATTTATGGTGTTCTTTCTCTGGTGCAATCACTCCTACACATTCAGCAGGCTAAGACTGCTATCTGTAGGGAGGAGAATAAATCCAGCATGTCTCCTCAACAGGAAGAGATTTACCTTTTTTTCTTATGGCTTTGGGTTTAAAAAACAGCAACACCCTCCTTACCTGTGAAAATGTTAAAGTGAGGTTCATATTTAAAAAGACCTCTGTACCAACATTGACAAGTAAAAGGATTTTAGTTTGACTGACAGTAAGCCTAGCCTGATATATAGTTGAGAATTTAGAGTTAAAAGCTGTTTTTTCCATAGACCCAGTAGTAATGTCCCCGTTCTTACTGCAGCTATATACAGGCAATATGCAGGCCTTTGGAGAGTGTGTGTATCTGTGTGTGTGTCTGGGTGCACTACACACACTGTGTGTGTGTGTATGTATATGTGTGTGTATGAATGCATTTGGATCATGCATTGGAATTCAGAAGGAAATGAGCATTTGTTCGACTCTGTGGTTCATGGCACATTTCTCTCTGGCACTGAGAGTATTATGATCCTAGTGCAATGAAAACATGAAGATCAGATGTGTCTCTTTCCATGATTTTTCTAAATCATGCCCACCACAGGATACAAAATGCAGTTCTGCATGCCATTGCATTGTTTTGTTACAGCTACATGAAAAATACACAAATATATATGTGTGAGCGCATGTGTGTGTGTGTGTGTGTGTGTGTCATGTGTACATGTCATGTCATGGGGCCATATGATTACCTCTGAGTGATAATATCTGGCCGAATCGTTAGGCGCAGAGGCACACAGGCACACTGCTCATCAGACTTGCATATGCGAGAGTAATTACAGGCTATCACATGCATGAGCACCTAAAACTTCCTGCATCCATATGTTCAGCACGTTGATGTCTAAATATGGGTGTCATTTCTGTCCTCAGCTTTTACTCTCTCACTCACACTAAAGCTCAGACACACACACACACACACACACACAGACACACACACACACACACACACACACAAATATGCCTATTTCAGTCATGAGAAATGTATGCTGTTGGCTCAGCTCAGAGAGCCACATATTTCCAAGGCATTTTTGCACCAAGTGTTACAGAGCGACAGAGCTAGAGCAGCATTCCGACATGCTCATGTTACATCTGAAGGCCTGTGCTGAGCCCAGAGCCCTCCCCCTATGGGGTCTCGCCCAATTGGAAAATCTTGAAAAAAATCTTAGGCAAACCTTCCAGATCCCAGTCCTGTCAATCTGCTTTTTAACAATCCTTCCTAATAAGAAACAGAGGAGTGGAAGAACAGGGAATGGGGGACATTCCCTTACAAAAAAAATCCTCATTCCTGGGTGTTTCATATAAAGTAATGCAATGTTTACAGTACAGTGTAAAAAATCAAGTCCCATTTAGGTGATGAAATGTAAGACGATTGTCCCTATTTCTCCATGACTGTGAGAATGTTCCCTATAGTCTGTCTCTGAAGTATGATACGGAGAGCATAAACACAGGAAATGACAGAGGTTCTGACAGCTGCACAGGCTAGATGGAGATCTTAAGCATTTAACTCTATAGTTGCCATGAAGTGTGTGAGTGTAGGCGTGTTAATGCCAACATGCTTTTCTCTTTCAGAAAAACAAAAAGCTTAATAAAACATAATTACAAGAAAAGGTGTGCCATAATTTCAAAGAAATATTGTATTCTTTTTTGACTTCTTAGCAGAAAAAACACTCAAGTGAATGCAAATAAAAGTATGGCGATGACACAACTCCCAGATCTCTACAGGTATGCAGTAGGCCTATAAGGAAGACAGACTCCATCAATGAATATCCATCACACCTATCCCCTATTTCTTTCAACTGTTTCCATCAGGAAAGTTTAGGCCTAGTCCAGAACACACCTGGCCAGAAATAAAACTTCAAAGAAATCTTTCATCAGCTCCTATATCCATTGACAAATAGACTGTCACTACCTTCTCCCCTGACCCAATCCCCTGGACATTTACTAGATGAGACAACGTTTTTACGACGTTGTAACGTTTTATCTTGAATCTCAATTTTTGCTTAGTTCTTTACAAAGTTGAAGTTAAATCTCACTTGAAACGCGGTGTGTTGCGCTATATGGCCTCATGCATAGTGAAGCCTAAACATCATGTGGTTCTCGTAAATTCATTTCCCGACCAAGCTACCACTGTTGCGTGGCATAGTGCTGACAAGCATACGCATTTACCTTGGCGTGAATAAATTACAGATAAACACATTTGCATAGGCATATTTTTTTCCTTTCGTCCTTTCTATCTCATTGTGCGTCACTCATAGTGGTGCGTCACGTGGGGAAGCAGAGGTACCTTCAACTCCGCTTGTTTGAACAGCTGCACAGTTGAGAAGAGGAAGACTACTGTAAGGAACGCATCGCTACTCAGTATGTGCGATTAAAACGAAGGAATCGAAACTGGAAACTGGATTCTCTTTTTTGTGAAGACTTAAGGGGATTGTATTTTACTGTATTTCCAATTAAAAACTGTGTGAACTGTACAGGAGTGCAATTGCATTGACAGTTGGTGACGTATTCAACCCCCCACATTTCTGTGGGTAAAAAACATCTTGGTTGAAAAAAAAAATCAATTTTTTTATTGAGGTAGCCTACTCGGCTACTAAGGGACGGATGTCTTAGAGTACCACCGATTCCGTGCGCCTGGAAGCCATGGAGTACCCTTGGTCCATGTGTATCCATCTCTGGTGCGCGTCCTTGAGATGGAAAAGGCTGCACATATTCGCCGAAATGGAAGTGTAATATTGTTACATTCATTCTCTCAATTTACATTCAATGGGAATGTAACTTGGTTCATTAAGGCGACCCTGAGCTGCTCCGAAAACATGGCTTGTGTTCCATATTTGCGCAATGGCTAAATAGGAAAATCATTCGTAGCAATCTTATTTGGTAAGTGAATCACAGTTTTACGTGTTTATTTTTAACCATATACCAGCTTCTTGTAGATTTAACATGTTGCAAAGCACAGTAAAAGTACCAGACATTTTATTCAACTTAAAATGGTATTTGGCCATTTGTATGGATCGGGTCTATAATTTTAGTGACAGAATAAAATTTACTTCATTGTTTTGCCAAGAGTACCCTCGGGAAACCTTGCCTTCTCAAACCAGTCTGCCTGCGAAGTAGCCAAAGTACCATAGTCTATCACTTAAAACAACTTTGACTGAGCAAACACAAAGACTAAACATGTTCCTCTTATATGGGATTTCTGTATGACGTGTTTAGTGGCTTTTGGTCCAAATTATGGATTCCCGGAATGTACTACACACATTAGTCGTTCCTCCCACTCAGAGCGCACGAACGTCCCTGCTCTCCCTAACAATTGTTGCGGTTCCATTGCGCTAGGCAGCGACTGAAGATGACAAATCTAACACACTCTGGTAGTTGTTGAAGATCTTTTAAGTAGCGTGTGGTATTATTCTTGAATTTTGTGGTTGTTTATAAACATTCATCGCTAACCTTTTTAACAAAGCATTTCGATGTCTTTTCGTGATATTGGGGTATCACCGTAAACTGTTTCAAGCTTTAACGAATTAAGTTTATTATACCTATTTTGTTGGTGGTCATTGGGAATAATATTACTCACTGTTGTCCAACTACATCCTCCACTAGACAAAGTCCATGCACAACAGAAAAAAAATGGCTCCTATGTTGACAGTCATGAATATCCTTTAGGCTTTCATTTTATGCACAGCAATCTCAGGTTCCAAGCCCATTTCCTCTCTCAGTTTATCACCTGAGCAAGTCTTGACCAAAACTCATCCATTTTTTCACAGCTCCTTTTCTCCACAAGAGCTGATGAGATTTCCTTCAACAGCCGCTCAGAAAGGCTGAAAAGAAAAGCAGATAAGATCCCTCTGCTCCCGAGAAACTCTCCATTCCTGGGAGTTCATTTAACAATCAAAGTTAAAAAAAAAAAAAAAAAAAAAAACACCTTTTTTTACCTCACGAACCCTAACCCCACCACCACTCACTATCACTTAGCTATGTGCTTTGTGCCTTTGTGGTGAATCCGACATGAAAAGGGTGAAACACCCACACCTATAGTACCCCCAGCAGAGGACAGATGGGGGGGCACCTAATCCCTTTCTGCTGACCCCTTCCATGAGCCTCCCACACAGGCTGATTGGAAAGCTTAACTGTGAAATGGAACTGGAAACACCTCCAGACTTGAAAATATTTGAGCAACATTCACACCCATAGTTCTTTGTCCCTGCAGTGTCCCTGTGGTGATATTACACAGTGCTGCCAAAAAGAAGGCCATATATATGTTGCCAAAAATATCCTTTCAGGCAATAGCTTTTGTTCTCCATGGCATGTTCCACAGGATGTGTTTTCATGTCTAAAAGAGGAATGTGCATGGTCTACCTACAGCACAGCAGTGTGCAAAGTGTAAAAACGTTCTTGTCATGAGTTAAGACTGATGTCACAGGGATTACCTGGATCTTCGTAGTAATTCCAAATGCGGATCACACCTGAAATGTGATTTGAAGCTCATCCGGCCACACACCCGACAGGTCTCTGCAGTAAACAAAGCTACACAAGCACTAAAGGGTGACAGAATCAATGATTCGGCTGGAGGTCTAACTAACCTCTGATAGCAAAATTATGCTATAGATTTTTAGATCAACGCAGCCAGGTTACCATGGAGAGTCAAAGTTCAAGGTTTATTGCTTAATACAATGACGTCAAGGGAGACACAGTCTATAAGCACACGCAGTGGCTATATCCTGAAATCTGACCAGACATTTAGTTGGTCCTAGGTTAAATACAAAAACTTCAAAGCAGTTTAAAAACAAAGGACAGCAGTCAAACAGAGGTGGGCGTGGATTTCTCTGTCTGTATGTATGGAGACTACTCTAAATGTAAATTTGGGTCTCACCTGGCCAGGAAGTCAGCCTGGCCTGAGCTCACAAATAATAGACAGATAGTTCACACCTCAAAAGTTGGAGACACTTTGTCTGAAGGAAATACAGATAATATATATAAAATAATTCCTTTCACCTCAGACAGGCAGTGAGACCTAGCAGTACCAAGCTGGGCCCAGGCTCATGGTGTGTAACCGCACAGGGGAGAAGAATCAACTACTCAAGTGCTTTGATTTTTTCCCTCGACTGAGAATGAATAGCTAGATTGACAGATAATAGGATACAGCTTGTCTCAGGCCTTGACAAAGGAAGCTAAAGTGTTCAGGCTTTTGGATTGTTTATGTTTATTTATTTATTTTCTGAGGACTTGTTCTCTCGCCAGGGAGCGAGACCACCCACTGTCATGTAGTCCATACCGGATATCTAGCTGTGCTTGCACAGACTCTGTGTCTTGTCCTCAAAAGATTCTCTTTGGACAGTACTGTTTGTTTTAGTTATATGCATATTTAAAAAAAATAAATAGCTGAGCCTTTTATTACAAAAGATAGCTCTGAGAAGATACTGGGTATAATCACAGGGGGAGGTGAACCAGAGAGAGAGGACCCCGCAGTGCTGCTGTACAAAAAAAACACAGCGAGGCCATGTTTGAAATTGCGCATTTCTGTCCTCACAGCTAAATCTGGAGACAATTTATCATCCAGTTCTTGTTTTGAAATAGGGAGGGATGCAATTTTTTTTAATCTGAAATAGAAATCACATGTCTGAAACAAAAATTATGTGAAAAAAGAAAAAGGGAAAACAGAAAAGAAAAGAGAATAGCGTTGGTCTTCAGCAACTGTGCCTTTTGACGTGGGCTGTGGAACACTCATGCCGTCATATATAATCAAACACAGTCAAACTTATCTGAAACTGATGCCTGTTGCCAGAACAACAGCTGTTAAGAGCCCTCCCCCCCCCTTAAAATGAAAGTCTCCTCAAAGTTACACCTCAAACAGCTACAATCAGATTAATGGACAAAAGAAAGAGGCAATAACCGAGCAATGACTTTGTTACTCACTTGCACTCCTTGTGTTTTGCAGAAGCAAGGAGCAGCAATGATTGCGACAGGGGGTGTCATCACAGGATTGGCAGCGCTGAAGCGGCAGGACTCAGCGCGCTCGCAGCATCACCTGCCCATCCAGATGCAGCCGCAGGCCCCGGAGAAGAAGGCCAAGCGGAAGCCACGGTCAGACGTGGTGGTGGTGCGGGGAAAACTGCGCCTCTACTCTGCATCCGGGTTCTTCCTGGTCCTCGGGGTGCTGGTGCTGATGGCTGGCATCGCCATGGCAGTTCTGGGCTACTGGCCGCACAAAGAGCCTCACCGGCGGCCGCCTGGCGCCACAGTTCCAACCACGAGCGACGCCAGCGTCACTGGCAATGCCTCTAACATGAGGCCCGAGCCGGGCGGTGTGGTGGCACAGTTCTTCGAGCAGCACCTGCACTCGGAGAAGATGAAAATGCTGGGCCCGTTCACCATGGGCATCGGAATCTTCATTTTCATCTGTGCCAACGCCATCCTGCACGAGAACCGTGACCGTGAGACCAAGATCATTCACATGCGGGACATGTACTCCACCGTCATCGACATCCACAGCCTGAGGATCAAGGAGCATAAGCTCATGAACGGGGGCTCCACGTATGCGGGGCCGTACACGGAGCATGAGGCCTCCAGGACGTACCATCACCACCACCACGAGAACCAGTGTGCCTCACGGTTAGCGGCCAACACACTGCTGTCGTTTTCTGGCATCGGGAACGACGTCCGGCTCTCGCGACGCACAAGTTCGGCCGAGGAAGAGGAGAGCCTGCTGAGCGAGGCCAGGTTTGCCTCGGGTCACCTCGGCCCCAACTACCGGGAACGTTCCGGATCTATCTTTGGCCTGCAGCCAGAGAGCGGCCGGCCCTGGGACGAGCGCGGAAAGAAGTGCCAGACCGGCTCGATCGTCTCGTCCTCCATCAGCGCCTTCACACTGCCAGTCATTAAGCTCAACAACTGCGTCATTGATGAGCCGGATATCGACAGCATCACCGAGGACTCTGAGAGTCAGATGCGCATTGGCTCTCGGCCTCCCTCCATGGAATCCCTCGCCGTGCCTATGCCAGACATCGCCAAAGCCTACAAGCCCCCATCGGTCACCCTCCTCAGGAGCAATTCGGCCACAGAAGCTCCCTACTCACCCTCCCCCTTCCTGCAGGCCTCACTCTCCCCCATGTCAGCCAGTAGCCGCTACCTGTCGCCGGGGGCCGCTCGCAAGGACTTTGGCTCCAACAGCTCCATCCACATGCTGTCAGTCCATTCCAAGTCACTGGATCTGGAGCGAGGCCACGCCACCCTCACCGTCCAGCCCGAGCAGCGCAAGCACCCGAGCTGGCCCCGGCTGGATCGTAGCAACAGCAAGGGGGGCTACATGAAGCTGGATAACAAGGAGGACCCCATGGACCGACTCCTGGTGCCCCCAGTGGCCGTCAAGAGGGATTACACTAAAAAGGAGAAGCTACTTATGATCTCCAGATCTCATAACAACCTCAGTTTTGAGCATGACGAGTTCATGAGCAGCTCTCTGAAGAGAGGGAACTCAGAGACTAGATTTTAAATGGACGTGGTATTCACAGGTGCCATAACACACACACACACATACACACACACACACACACACAATCTGTCCATGTTATTTGTTATAGGAAAATTCAACTGCAATACAAAGTGATTTTTATGTTTATGTTCTCTTGCAGTGCACCGTAGCGTTGTTGCATTGGTGTAAAACGTAGGTACTTTCACTGAACTGCTCAGGTAGCCATTAACAAGTAAAGAGTCTAAAAAATGTTTAAATGACTCGGGTGGAACATTGCCCGCTGTTGGGAAAACCGCTGATAACTCATTTAGAAATGTGAAATAATACCTTATCAAACAGAGACGCCGCAAAGAGGACTCAAAAGTGGAAACAGTGTTATAACTGGTGTGTTGTAATGTACAATTTTCCTATTGTCTTTGCTTTAAAGAGAAGGAAAGTATTTGTTTTTAAAACACTATCTGTGTGCTGTAGCAGAGTCAGCAAGGTATTTTGTTAAAAGGCTGTAAATACTTCATTGTTCAAACACCCTGCTATTTTTTAAGAGTCATCAATGTATAATTTATGTTTCTCTAAATAAAGATGAAATGTTTTCTCATCTCCTTTGTTCTTAATTAAGCCCCTTTGTTTATGCTATCAAACTGCTCAAGATTGCTCTTACATCATGATGGACAAATATCCTACCTGCATAAGGAAGGAGGACTTGCATATTAGCTTTTTTGTTTAGCTTAGTTGGCTGGGTGCTCTTTCTCTCTCCCTTCATTCTCTGCTGAGTTTGTGAGAAGGCAGTGGAAAAAACATCGCTCCTGGCAAAGGAAGTGATCGCTTTCCCCACATCAGCGATGGCTGCTCAGGGACTATCAAGTGAAGTGCGTCCACATAATGATTGATGCAATGAGACTGAGAAAAAAGCTGTGACCAAAGCCAATTTGTTTCCACTAAACTGTCCAAGCGCTTTCACAAAGAATGTAGATTGCAGGACACTGTGTAATGAAGGAGCCATTAAAGTGAACCTGGAGGACTTACTCTTGAGGGGCCCTTAGAGGGCTTCACAGCTCAGATACGCTGCTGGTATATCTTATAGGTCAGACATTGTTTACAAGCTGTTGCCACATACTACAGATGTTTTGAAGCTCACTGGAAGATCAAGAAATGGTCCTCTGTGCTGAGATTTGTGTCCGCTCTATTAACCTGTGCCGCATCATATAACTGGAATGAAACGGATAATCAAGCATGAAGTACAACCTTAAATCAGGGCAAACCAATCCGCTTGTACTTGAGAATGACCCTGCGGCAGATTCCTTGCAACCTGATTACATTACACTTGTTGAGTCTGTTAATTGAGCCTGTTAAGTCCAGAAGAGACCTCAGCACTACAGATCAGGTGTAGGATTAAACAGACACTTCAGCCCCTGTGCCTTTCTTCCCTTATCAGATTGACCAAGGGAGAACTGAATGCAAAGTCAGCTCTTGGAGTCTGATGACTCACACCATGTGCACAGGGTAGATAACTCGCCCTATGAATCCCCTCATTCCGACTGATCCTACTTTGGCTCCCTCTCCACACACACACACACACACACACTCTCTCTCTCTGTCGGCGCTGTGATGATGTGCAGTCATGTGCAGCCAAGCGGAACCGCGATGGAGCCCCTGCTAGCGTACAGCAGGAGATGAGGACATAGGAGAAGCCTTGTGCAGCGATGGGCCGGAGCTTCACTCAGCCCGCAGATGATGGGGGAAGGTGAGGAAAGAGTTTGCTTGGCCTGGGTCAGCTTCAGTGCTCATGACACACTCATGAATAGCGGAACTATTCTAGAGAGGCAGAACCTCACTATATGGAGAGCACTTGTTCAAAACGTCTCATCCTGCCTAAGGCTGCCTAAGAGTGTTTGGTGGGAACCTGTCCTGGTGGTGGACATATGGCCACTTAACACAATTTCACCAGCTTCTCTGGCTCCAATTCACTTCAAGATTTAAGACATAAACATTAAAAAAATACATTCACAGATGCCTGCAATGAAAACCTTACTCTGCCTCCTTCCTTGAAGTAAATAAATGCTGTACTGTTAATAATGCTTTTGTTATATCTGTGTGAACTGTAGTTTTATTTTTTAGAGTGGTTTTATTTTTTTCTTAGCATTACTATCATTGTGGTCTGTTATCCGGTGCCCCTAGTCAACTCCTTCTAACTACAACTGGAGAACTAGGAGAACAAATTGCACTTTAATAAAATGTTTTCCTGTGCATCAAGCCACCTCCACCTCTACATCTTTGTCTCTCCTTTCTTCCTCCCTCTTCCTCAGTCTCCAGATGACGTCATGGTTTCTATGCCCACTGAAGCACAACATCCATGATGCATGAACCTCCTACAAGCCTCTTATAAAATAATAAGGTGAGACAGAGACACTCCAGACTCCTTCTTCCTCTGAAGAGCTTTAGAGGGACACATTACTGTCTTTTTTTTGTGCATGTATGCATGAATCCATCGCTAATGCGGCCACGGTGATTTCACCGTTCCCTTTGATTTCCTGCCAGTGCGGCACGCTGTTAATCATAATGTGCCGTTTTGATACAAGTGGCTGAAAAGGAGAGAGGAGAAAGCTGGGCATTCACGTCTATCACTCATCTTTTGCAATAAAGCAATTCACTTCTTTGTCTGGAGAGACTGAATGCAGAAAATGAAGTAATGGCTGATGGAAGATAAAAGGACCATCTGAGGTCTGTCATTGGTGTAGTGTGTTTTAGTCCAGGAGGATGTGATGTCCCCCATGGCTCAAAAACACAATCACAATATCCCCATGTTTAGAATACACCTCCAAACAAAACACTTTCATTCACAAGAGCTGACTTGGCCATTGCACCTCCACTGACAGAAATACAAGCGACATTTGTCTTGCTGTCCAGGTCTGGTGCCTTTTCTTCAATGCATCTTTGCTCATTTACGTTACCTTAGTTGTTATACTGCTCAATGGGGAAAATAGAGATTGCTAACGGTGTTAGCAAAGAAGCAAATCACTTTGTCTTTTGGTGTGAGAGAAACAGTAAGGTGATGTTTGTCCTCAGCCCCCAGCCACTGCAGCCCTCTCCTCCCCCACCAGTCTGGGCTGTGTCTGCCCCCGAGTCTGTGCTTGCTGGGGGGGGGGGGGGGATGGACAGGAGACACCTCCACCACCCCCAGAGGCTCATTAGGCGCAGAGTTCCCTGATCCAAAGCCACCTCAGCTGGGGGAGGAAGACTGGCGGTGGCTGGGTGGAAGGCACAGTGGGGGTGTTGGGATGACAGAAGCCATCCTGAGTGCCATGGTGACACTGGCGTAGAGACCCATTCAGCCGACATTCTTTCCCTCCCTCTGTCCTCCCTTGCCCCCCACCAGCTGCAACTAACCATCATAGGCAAGGTGACGTCAGAGACACGGAGCAGCACACAAGCCAAGCAGGAGGCTACAAGAACATAGAGAAAGACAAACCATTTGCCTAAAACACATTCACTTGTCACTGCCTGATACACTTATCATACAAACCAAATTATATACACTCATATTATACACATAGTCCCTCTGCAGATATTCCCATATATGGATGACAGAACATAAAAACTAGTGTATATGGATAAATTATATACGAGCTTCTAATTAATAACTGTCACTGCTGAAGCTCCAGCAGCATGGCAGAAGGTTTTACTGATTGCTAATTTCTGGAACTGTTTAACATTATTCCCAGCTCGTCTCCAAGACTATTTGTGGTGCGTGTGTGTGTGGGTGGGTGACTAATAATGCCACTCTATGAATAATAGTGTGACCTTCAGGGTACCTCTCCCCTTCTGCTGTGAGGCAGATATCAAGGTGAATACATAATCATAAAACATTTAATTACATTTGATTCATACTGAGACAGAGTAGGCCTACTCCTGTTAATATTTTTAATAATAATTCTAGCTGTGGGGATGCCAACTTTTTAGGAGATTTTTGTAATGATGTGATTAATGGCAAAAATACTTAACAAGTGTTCCAAATATAGGACAAATCTGTAATTTAGGGAACGGTTGGCAACCTTAATAATCTCTTCACTGATACAAGGCCAGCAGGAGTTACACTCCATGCTGTTTTTTTTCACACTGAGTATAGGCAATGTAATCAAGACTTATGAGTTCATGCAATTAACAAATTATATTTGACTCAGGTAGTGCAATGTACAGAATACACAGTAGTATTCTACATTACATCATTTAGTAATATAACAAGGACCCATGTTTTATTGTTCATTATGCCTGTGCAGTCAGTGAAGCCCAGCTTGAAATATAGAATAATTCATTCCAATTATTTAGCTGCATCCAACAGGTCAGTGCTCAGTGGTCAGTGCCGTATCATACGGCGTTTGTTTTTCCTGTTCCCTGACCTCGCTATTTTAGTCTGCTAGGCTAATCAGTGATGCTGCTAAACTCCCACCCACATGTGACCTCTGTGCTCCTGCTCTGCTTCCTGCCCACATGCACTCCCTTTAAAACAAATGACCAGTCAAAAATCCTTCAGTTTCAGCCTCCATCCAAACGGACTGAGCCCCCACATTCAATGCAGATGAGTCTATGTATTAATCCCCATCCATCTATATCAGAGTAAATATTTCATTGCGCTTGTGAATATTTCATCAGTAGTGAATCCATTTGATTAGCCAGCTTTCAGAGTGGACGAAGGTCCTATTATTGTCTGCTCGTGATGGTTCGGTGGAGCTGAAAGATTATGCTGTGATGCACCATGAGAAGCACTAAGGCCTGTGCAGACCAATAATAACACCACATCCATTCAACAACCAACCGGTGAACTTTTAAAGGCAGCAAATGGAAAGTTGCGTTAGGCAGGGAGGTCTCAGGGCTTCAAAGGCACTGAAGGTCTCAGGCGTCCCTAAAGTTGCTCATGGGCTTCTATTAACTCTAACATAACTCTAATACACACCAAAGTGCACAAGGTTAAAATGGTGTAAGAAAGCCTCCACAGGAGAACGCCAGCAGCAATCCAAAATGCTAAACGATTAGACTATCAACGATAGACTATAGACTATAGACCATCGACGGCGCTGCGGTAGAGAGGGTGAGCAGCACCAAGTTCCTGGGGGTGCACATCAGTGAGGACCTCTCCTGGACTACCAACACCACATCACTGACCAAGAAAGCACAACAGCGCCTCTACTTCCAGCGCAAACTCAAGCGGGCAAGCGCCCCACCACACATCCTGACCACATTCTACAGAGGAACCATTGAAAGCATCCTCTCCAGCTGCATCACTGTGTGGGGCGGTAGCTGCACTGACTACAACAGAAAAGCTCTACAACGCATCGTGAGAAAAGCTGAGAGGATAGTTGGCGGACCACTCCCCTCCCTGCAAGACATCTACACCACCCGTCTCACCCGCAAAGCCATCACAATCGTCAGCGATGCAACCCACCCCGCACACTGTCTGTTCAGCCTACTGCCCTCTGGTAAGAGATACAGAAGTCTCCGCTCCCGCACCACCAGGCTCGCCAACAGCTTTATCCACCAGGCTGTGAGACTGCTGAACTCTCTCCCCTACCGGCTCCCAGCCAGCGGAACCACCAGACTGGCAGGAGTATAGGAAGAACAGATTGAACTTTACCCCCCCCCCCCCCCCCCTCACCACACACACTCCCCAACAAGGAAACAAACACTCTGAACCAAGAACCAAAACAACACTCTGGACTGAAAAATAACTACCTCTGCATTGCAATTGCACACACCTGCTGCTAAATATTCAAGTATTCTTTTTTTTACTACTATTTATATTACTACTACTGCTGCTACAATCTTGTGTTGCACTAAGACAACAAACCAACGCTGCTGGAACACTTACTTTATGTTATGTCTTGTCTTATATATACTGTATGTATGTTATGTCTTGTCTTATATATACTGTATGTTTACCTAAGTATAATGCCATAAGCCTACTTGCACTTTTTTTTTTCACTTAACATTACCTTATTGTTTAGAATTGATTTTTGTTGTGCATCTGCACTTTATTGTTGTCAACGTCTACGCATGGGACAAGTGTGAAACGCAATTTCGATTCCTTTGTATGTCAAGTACATGTGAAGAAATTGACAAATAAAACTGACCTGACCTGACTTGACTAATTTACTGCCAAATTTCCTTCTCTTAATGTGAGGGCAATTAGAAAATTCACACCAAGCAGTTCCTTAAAATAGAAGCAAAATGCCTTTCTTATACCTCAGCTACCAGCTACTATGACCCTGCAGAAAAGCTGCAAAAACAGACACCTTATCAAGCTGTAACAATCAGCACAAAAAAACAAAAAGTCCCACGAACAAAACATTCACACACACACACACACACACAGACACCTTCTAATCAGACAATCAGAGAAAACATGCAGGCAACTCAGACAGTAACTTTTTTTCGCAGCCCTTTCCCCAAAGCCCCATGGGAAATTAAGGAGCTGTGATTGGAGGAGGATGAAGGAGCTCCCACGGCACTAATGAAGGCGTTTCAGACATTCGCCTCTACCAGCAGGACGCCCACCTCAATCGCGCCCCTCATCAGGCTCGGCTCATGCCAGCGCTGATGTGACGCACGGATGGTGTGGTAGCCACACACACAAACACTCTCGCAAGTCTGCTGTTCACTTCGTTTGAGGGAGCTCCTTCCCCTTATTTGTCACAGCCCCAAGAAGTTTAGGGCACAGAAGATTATATTTTTTAATTTACATTTTTTTAAGGTGAAAGAGGATAATATTTTTGTGACTAATCCAGAACCCTCATCATAGCTTAAAATCTGACTGAGTGGTTGGTTAAAAGCCTTGCATCTGTGATAATAAAATTAAACTTGCAGAGTAGGAAAAAGACACCAAATTCTCTCAGTATCTGATATGGTGCAATTAGACCAAAGTCAAACAAGTGTATCAGGGAAATGCAGTGCTTTGCCAGACATCAGATGAATCACAAGCGTGGAATGGAGCCAAATGTTATCTTAACGGAGTGGGATGGGTTTCTGTGAGACAGCTCCCATTCAGACGCGGTGAATCCGATGTGTGGCTACTCCCAGTGCTCCTTGGGAAGCGCTGTGTGAGCACGCTTCAGCTGGAGCCGACAAGGCAGGAACAGCATGCAATAATGAGATGTTATATGCGTTTGTTGGCAAATGGGTATATCACCCTGTGCGCTTGCGAGAGTGTGATTCTGTGCTTGCAGACGGGTATATCCCTCTGCGCTCTCGCGAGGGTGTGATTTTGTGTGTGTGTGTGTGTGTGTGTGTGTCTATGGCCTATACCGCCTTCTCTTTAGGTGTTAATTTTAAAATGACGAATAGGCTGGTAGGCCAAAGAATATGAGCCTGAAGACGGATAGCTTAACTAATAGGTGTGTTTGTGTGTGTGTGTGTGTGTGTGTGTGTGTGTGTGTGTGTGTGTGTGTGAGCACATCTCCTCCAGCCCCCACTTCAATGATCAAGTTGTCACAGTGGAAGATATATATTGCATATCACTAGTAATTACACTGTGTTTGTAAGATTCAGGTGAAAAGCTGAAAAGTCTCAGGATGTGTCCTTGAACTGTGTCAACACTTTCGTGTAATTCAGAGTCATTGTAAGTCCGAACCAATATCAATATCACTTTGTGGTAATAACTTTGTGTTTATAACAGCGAGGCTGGATAGCTAGTCACAAAGTCATATTTTTGGAGTCACACATTAAATGCTCTGCAGAAACATCATGATCATTTTTCAATGCACATGGGGTTTTCATTGAAACACTGAATTTGAATAGGCCTAGTGAAATGTGACAAGGCCCATTACCATAGGATGACTTTTCTACTGAAGGCAGGGGACCTCACAGTCCACCGAAACTTAACAGCAAGACTCTCCTGTCTCACTTGGAGTGTGTGTTACAATCTCCAACCCCCACAGTTGGTGTGCTACCCCGGGAAAGACAGCCACTAATAAGCCAATTAAGGCCCGGAAACAGGCGGTGGGGGAGGCCATTCCAGCCCGGAGAATCAAGCGTCCATTATCTTCCTCCTCTCTATCATTCCTCTTATGCCACCTACTACTACCACAACCATACCCTTGCACAAACACATACACACACACACACATAAACGCGCACACACACACACACACACATGCACAGGCACTGAGTCTGAGTCTGACTGTCCCAGCAGTAGACTGTCTCTGTCTGTTCATGTGGAGTCCTCTGTCAGTTTAATTAATGAAGACGCCTGATTGCCCTCAGATTAGCTGTCAGCACTCAAGATGACACCTGAAGAAGCTGTCAAAGGAGGGTGAGGAAACTGCCCAAGCAGATAATGTTGAAAATTCTTTTAAATACAATTTCAGAAAGAGGAGAGGAGACATTTTACTATTAGTCTATTTATGAAAATAAAGGCTTTTTACAAAACACATTATTGCCCAGTAAAAAAAAACTTTACAGTAAAAATAAAGTTTCACAGCATCACAAAAACATTGTAGAAACCCACTGTGTTACAGTAGATAGGCTGCATGCTCCTTCATGTCCAGATTTAGCATACAGGCTAAAACAGATTCAAAGGCTCAGGGGGGACATTTGGAGCATGTCACATTCCAAGCAGCACCTTTCAGAATTAATGCCATTTTAATGCAGCAAGGTTGACGCATTGTCAGGATTGTCAATGACACATTCTCTCCTTAGTTACCTGTGTGCATGTCCAAGAAATGTGTGATAAGTGACAAGTGTGCTCAATGTTTCAGGGGCAAAAAGACTCGGGTGTCTGTCTCTGGTGTAAAAAAATTTTCATGGCAAAGATCTCTGCTATTTGTGCATATAGATGTGTTGGGGCAAATGATTATTTTTAGCAATTTTGGGTGCTTTTATTTGGAGTGACTGGAGCTACCTGTTTCCCTGTTGTTTCCCATTGCCCAATACTGTTCATAGGTATAAGCACAATAGAGCAAACTGGCACAGTTGGGTATCCATTGGGCCCACATCTGTTATTGCTCTGCAAGCTATAAGAGGCCAGTCAGCAAAATAGGTCTACGCTCGAATGCTGACGCTTATGTCACGTCTGGGTTTACACATCCTTCGTTTTCACACTCATCAGAGCGGGGAGCAGGTGCTTCCCAGGGCTCCAAGGGTTGCCCTTTAGCTGCAGGGGACAGCACAGCAAACACACAAGTTGGGCAGATTTCTTGCTCTTTAAATGGTTGACAGCAGGGGCACTATTCCCAAAACATCAAGAAAGGTTATCAGGCAATTAAAAAAAAAAAAGTATTTATGTAGTATGGAATGCTAACTAATAAGATTAATTTTAAAAATTTTTGGAAATTTTCAATTGTTAATTACTCCAGTAATGTAAAAAGTTAATGTTGGCTTAAATGTAGTGATAATAAAATATTTCAAAGAAAAGGTTGGGTGATGCGTCAACAAATTAGAATTTGAGGTTACAGAAAGCCTATTTACTCTATGGCAAGTTGGCATTACAATAAAGACCAGGGTTTACCTTCAATTGAAACAGTAAGTTTAACTACCTAATGGGACTTTTATTTAAATCCTAAAGGGATGTTTTATGCTTTTAATACCTAAAGGAACTTCTACACCTTGTTGATGCCTCAAATGTCCTTTCTCTTAATTTGAACAAGTCACACTGAGTCAAAGGTAGCTGTTACTGTGTTTATTATTTTGTTTAGTTTGCTATTTTCTGTCACATTTCCTTGCAGACACCATATGCACATTGATTCTTTTCATTCTTCAATTCAAGGATCTAGAAATCCTAAAATGTATCTTTTACTGGTCTAACACCAGTGCTAAAAGAAGATGATAAACCTGAACTATAACACTAGTACCAATGAGACAAATACATTTTCATCATTAATGACCTGCAGGTTTAAGTCACTCAATTTGTCTTGTCTAGCCTACTGAACATAACATCAGCTACTTCACCCAAGATGGAATTGAAGTCTGCCTCTCAGCCACATGGCAAACTGTAAAGTAAAGACTGAGACTCTTCAAACATTCAGCCTTGAGTTTCAAGCAAAGAAAACAAAACTCTTTCAGACATCGAGGGCACATCATCATTTTGCACTTATCTCCACTGTGTTCTATGATAAAACCACATGTGGGACAGGCACGTATGGATGGACATTGCACTGGTTCATTCTGGGTTGTTGTCACTCGGGATAAAGTTATGGTTTTTGCTTTGGACAGCTTCTCCACGTCTGGGTTGATACACTCTTCGTTGTCACACTTGACAGAGTTGGGAGCAGGTCCTTTCCAGTTCCTCAAACACTGCCAGCAGAACTGAAAACTGCGCCCTTTAGCCGCAGCACAGCTAGTGCAGCGGACACACAAGTTGGCCAAGTTTCTGCGCTCCACAAAGGACTGACAACCAGGACACTATTAAGACATCAAAAAACGTTACGGATACTAACATATCCTCGGTTCTCTGAGTGAGAAGCCGAAACGTATGAATGGATGATGCTTTGAGACCACGCTTTGGGCCTCAAGTCGCCGACGCTGGCGAGCTTGGCAAAGAGGGCCTGAAGTGTAAGCGCACTCAATATATAGACTTTCTGACGTCACGCAGGGCTGTCTAAGTAGTTGCCTGCGCGCGTCAGAGCGCTTACTGCCCTTTTTCAAAGGGTTGGTTAAAGTTGACTTCAGAAAAAGTAGGAGATGATAGGCATCATCCATTCGTACATTTCGGCTTCGAAACTAAAGAGAACAATAAGATAGGATGTAAATAATATAATGCTACTGAAAGGAAACCTGTCTTTTTACTCATTAGCTTAAACCCGGTGGTAATAAAACCTGGTGGTAATAAAAGTTATAGTTTAGTGATGTCACTCCTAAAGTATGCATCATGTGATGGTATCTAATACTCACTGATTTGAATTCACAGTACCGAGCAGCAGCCAGCCGAGATAAAGTTTCCTCAAAATAGGCTTGTTCCTCATCTGTCAGCAAAGCTAGCTTGCGGATCTCTGTGTAGGACCATTTTTTCCCACAGATTTCATTTTTACCGTCAATCACTGGACAAGTAAATTCATACTGTTCCTGTAAGAAGCACATACAGTAGGTTACTTGAACGCAAACATGTGATTGAATTTGAAAACAAAGTAAAGTGAACATGTAGGAGGAACATGACCTAAACTCTTTTTTTATCAAAAAAGTTGAAAACAGTACCCGGTGCAGTAAACTGCGGCACCAACCAGTCAAGGATTCTGGTGTGACTGCATGGCCACAAGACATAAGAGCCCTCTTGGACTCTGAATCATTGTCTCCAGCTGTTGGGTATGGTAGACAATACCATGTGATATACATACTTATTTTCAACATTAAGTTGTGTTTTTAAAGAACCAGAGTTAGGTGAGTAACCTGACTTTTTGTTCCATAAGGGTGTCATGGAAAGACCTTGAAGAAGGTCTAGATAAAACAAAACATAATAACTGATTAAAGACTGAATCTTCTTACTTATTTCATCTGGCCCATCAACAAATACCAATGTGGGGTCAGATGGATCGTATCTCTTTTCATTCTGTTCCTGTTCTGTTGTCATGCTGTAGTGGCTGCTCCTCTCAGTGTCCAATTGTAGTCCAAGCTCACTGAAGACTGCCTGTGTGTTAGTATGTCTTTCACTTTCACTTTCTCCCCCACCACACCCATAGTTTCTGATAAAAATGTTCACGTGGTTTAAAGCAATATAACAGTAAAGAGAACACAGTCATCCTTCACTACTGTTAAAGAAACAACTGATGATGAACAGGCCTACTATCGGATACGAATATTGCTTACAAGTCCAGCAACAAAGCTAGGTCACAATCCGTATTGCATCGTGTAGCCTCCTTCAGCTCTCAACCGTTTTCTTTTTCTTTTTTTTTGGCTTCTTCAGATATTCTACTCCTTCTTTTCTTTGGTTGCTCCGTCATGATGGCAATTCAAATGCAACTGCGCTTTCTCCCATAATATCTGTTGAGTAGGCTATACTCCGCCCAGAGCTTGCCCCACCTATCGCTTTCCGCAAAGCTAATCAACTGTAGTTTTTACTTGGACTACAGATCGCTACCCGATTGGGCAAACTTGTTTAGTGCTATAATAGCTGATAGAGGGCCACAGAGCAGATGCAGAAAGTAACGTTCATCCTGTTATGAGTTGATGGACAAAACGATTTTGAAAACATTATTTTAAGGTTTTAAAAACTCTTTAGTGTTGCTTTAAAGAAGAAATCCAGTGTTATGCACAAAGTCCTGTTGGAGGTCACCAATGCTCTGTCCAACAGTTGATAAGGAATTCTTCTTCAAATCTCAATTTTCCTTGGCCAAATGAGTGGACCTCAACAAAACCAACTTTTTTTTTTTTTTTTTCAAAGCAATTTTATTTACATTAGAAAATTATGGATATAGTCAGTGGGATGGAGGAAGTTAGAAAAAAGTATTTTACTCACAATGCATAACATAACATCGCTTGTGTAATCTGTCAAAGTTACACAAGTAAATCATATTTAAAAAAAATAAACATATGATGTGGAGGGCTCCATACAGTGAATCTAACTGAAGAAGTGCACAGCTGAACAGATCTATATATATGGACTGCATGCTATTTATTGGGTTAAAATGGCTCAAGGATTGTTAGATTTTAAGATGAAAATGTGTTTCAGAGCAGATAAGCAAATAACTTGGCAACCAAAGCCCAGTAAGACTCTAAAATGGATACAGAAAATAAGGGAGTTATGGGTGCATGCTCACTCCCTCACACACACAAACAAACTCAAGCACACATGCCCACCTTGAGGTCCCCATCTTGCTCTCCCCCAATTGGTACCATTTGTGCTCTTTGAAAAGCCAGGCCGTGCGAATGCTGTTGCATGCCTCCCCTCAGCTCGCCCTGGCTCCCGCACACATAAATACAAGCGCTCAGCAATCATCAGTAAGTGCTGGCTCCAGCCGTCTCCCTCAACCCTTCACAGCCTCGGGTTGACAAAGGCCGGCTACAAAGAGCTTCTTGAGCACCCGTGAAATTGTAGTAAACACCCCACACCCAGCGAATTCTGGCAGGCACGGCAGAGTTTGGAACTATTTAAAAAGTAATCATGCAGCCAAGTCCCCCTTGAGTTAGAGAATGGCGCTTACATGACGCAGTAGGTGGGTCGACATCAATAAAATATTTTCTCTGAGACAGACAGATTATTTGTTCCGCTGCTAATCCATTCTGCCTTTTATAGAAAATACACTACCGCTCATCACAACAGAGAGAGCAAAAATACACTAC
>JAGFZM010001319.1:185470-208080 GCA_017657215.1 Limnothrissa miodon
CTCATCACAACAGAGAGAGCAAAAACGGAAAAAGAAAAGTGGCCCTTAACAAAGCAACAAAGTTTTTTTTTAATTATTCATATTGAATTATAATGACTTTAACATTTTTATTCATCCACAAAAAAGAAGAAAAACAACAGGTCATGTTTTTGGATGTGCAGTGTTAAATTATGCACACCTGCGAGGAGCCATTTCAGACCAAGAACAATAAGCATGTAGAAGAAAGGAAGACATTTTGGATCTAATTGAATTCATCAACAGGAAATTGGACAAGCTGGACCTCAACCTTGTCCTTTCGAAATAACTTCTAGATCATTCTCCTGTCACAGAGAAAACTGATAGAGGGGGAGAGGACATGTCTAGTCCTCCTATTAAGCCCCAACAATGAAGCCTGGCACTTTCAAAGCCCAGTATGGCAGTTTCATTTTGAGCCTATTCAAGCAAGATGTGGGAAAATAAATTATTAAAAGAGGGACTCGTCTCTTCTCATGCATGCTCCTGAGGCATAACAAACGGCAGATTATGCCTCGCCACCTCGTGTCTCAACAATTCACTCTGCGAACGGTGAAGCTCCAGTCGGTGATACAGCATGTAGGGTCATCACATTAGCAAACATATTTGACAATCACGACTAGCCATTTATTCAGCGGAAATATGGTGGTGAAGGCTGACAAGTTTTATTTTGTGCTCCATACACCAACTAGGCATTGAGAGCTATTTTAGCATTTTGATGAGAAAGCATTTATCAAGAGAGGTGCTGGCCTGTTGTGAGCTGCCACGGCGCTCAGCTTTGCCGTGCCCTTGAGGCTGCAGGAGCGAAGTCCATCACATGAGCGTTGTCCTCTGTAACCGTCCGATGAAATTATCATTTTCATCATCCAGAGTGTTGCACCCTTCTCCTTAGTGACAGCAGTTGGTGGTGTAAGCCAATTTACACAAAACATCTCCTCTCTCTCTCTCTCTGTCCCTCTCTCTCTCTCAACCACCTATTTACAGAAAACATCTCTCGTTCTTTAACACTACCAGATTTCTACCCTTCTCTTGTGACACTAACATCCATAAAGAGTGGGTGGCCAATTGATAATTGTGACTGATGAGGCTCTGATATCGCATGAAAAAGATGCTGGTACATCTCCAATCTCATATCATTTGATTGTCCTGTAAATTCGGGGGTGATTTGGGGAGTCTCTCTCCAACATCCTACATCCTCAAAGACCTGCTGGTATCAATCAGCCAAAGGGGACAATGGGCTTCAGTCTTTCCTTCTAATATGAAGTTATTGAAATGAGACACAAGTTGTTCTGTGCTACTGATCCCTCTCTGAAATATTACTGGTAAAACATTGAGCCATCTGTTTCCTACTCTCCCTCTGTCTCCCTCCCTCTCTCTGTCTCGCACTTCATTTCTTGGTCGCTAAGCTGACATCTCTCTTAGCCACTTTCTCTCTGTCTCTGTGCTTAACCCTGTTTCAATACAGCTTTATTCCCCATACCCCATGCACACACAGCCTCACTATCAAATCCATATGGTTTTGAGCTTCATTAGAGCATCATTCTTCAGCAGCGAGGGGCTGCAGAGGTTACTGGGGTTTCTGTGTGCTGCCTTCTACCCACCAATGGACAATTAACCTCACCACAAACATTAACTATAAACGACACCTCTGAGATCACATCAGGACTTAGGTCATTAGTATAATAATAGTCCTCATCTGACAATAGAAAATGGGTACAAAACATTAAGTGTAAAAATAAAATGTTATCTAACCACATCATTGCTGTGGGCTGCAAAAAAAACAGAGGCTTGAAAGGGAACTATCACTATGTACTGTTCCTTTCCACAGCCAAGACAAGGCAGTTCAATGGAAGGTGAATTTCATGGCTCTTAGCCAAAGTAATCAAGGAGCCGAGTAGGATACATAAACATGAGTGTAAAACAGGCACAGACTTTTTTTGCTGCCCTGTTCCATCCCTTACTACAAGGCCTTAAGGAGTAACGCCTTGTATTGCCCAACCAAAACACAATCCTTTTTAGGCTACATCATTCTTGCTCTGCCTCATGCTCTCTCTCTCTCTCTCTCCTTTCCTCAGACCAAATGGCTCCAGACGTGAAGGAACTGTTAAGTGGTTAGAGTGATGGCAGCAATCACCATGCCACGCTCAGTCCCTTTTAAGAGCTTATGCTGCATCGCCCCTGCTGAATGAAAAAAAAGGAACAGCACAGGCTACTCACAGCAGTTGACTTGGTAGAACAGTACAGGAGAGGTCCCACAAGGTGTCAAGGAGTAGACATCTAGCAAAAAATAAACAGCTACATTCCTACATAAAAACTCACACATTATGTGCACAATATTGCCCACTGAAAGTTTTCAGCCTTGTGTTTCAGTAAGATGATTTTTAGTGGTTGTATCTCCTAGTCTGTCAAGCACTTACAAGTCTCTTTGAACATCGGTATAGTTTTCCATCAGGAAATACTACACACCCACATAATTCCTGAAAGTGCCCATTTCCACCAATACATCAAGCCAGCAGTGTACTAAAGCTTACTTTGAAAGTGTGTTGTGCACACATCCCTCGACAGACAATGGGGACTGCGATTGTGTGTCACACCTATATATTCTTCCCCAGTCTCACTGAATATCTGAAGAGGGACCCCCTCCGTGTGTCAGGATGGATACTGCATAATGACTTCTTTTTTTTACGAAAGCAGGAAGCTGTATCCCATGGCAACCTGTCTCTTGCAGTCTTCACTCATGCTCCCTCTTTTTTCTTTCTTTCTCTCTCTCTTATGTGTGTGTGTGTGTGTGTGTGTGTGTGTGTGTGTTTGTGTAAGCTCCCTTGCTGGGGCTTGGCCAAGGACAAGGCTAGGGCTGTGATTGTAAGAGGCAATCTGAAGTGTAATGATTCTCCACTTGTTTATCACATCAAGAGTAATAATCCTGTGAAGTATCCTAGCACAAGTACCAGCCAAATCAGTACACTTGCACCACCTGTCTGCTCAGGAACATGGTAGGTAGTGTGACCAGACAATAAGCGGTTGCAGCAAGCATCTCTGACAGAATGACCTTTTCTCTTCGCATAAACAACCTTAAGCCAGGGTGAAGGACTTGTTGGGGCCACACGTCATTATCTTGTTTGGTTTGATGTGTGGGTCAGAGTGGGCCGTGGGTGATCTTTTTGAAAATAAAGAGAAACTCTTCTCTGTGCAAATATTCTGTGGAGTTCAGTTGTGACATAATCATTAATTATGGGCTGTTACAGTGACCTGTGAATAAACTGTGATTAAAGAGAGAATACTTCCTGTCTATTAGACACACACACACACACACACACACACACACACACACACAGTATTCACATTGTGCCATTGTGTGATGTTAATAATTCCTCAAAAATGATACCTATTTTCCATACCCACCCTCTTGTTTAGAGTTTTCTGGACCGATCAGCACAGACTTCATTTGTTATTTTGAAAGTTTTTTGCATTTCTGCGTCAGATTGGTCTTTCTGGGGTACTCAGTGGTTCTCAATCATATTTGCATGTGTTTCCTGCCAACCGAAAAGCCACTTTAAAATTCACCTTCTGCCAATATTATCTCACAGTGGGCAAGGAATGCATAACAAGCAGAGCCATGGTCTTACAGTATTCTCACTAACTTAAGCCCCTCGCTGGCTGCTGCTTGGAGTCTGGCGGTAGCTACAGTACAGAGGTGCAGCTGGTGCCATTCAATCATAGTGCCTACTTATTCGAAAATGAAAATTCAATTAAGCAAAGAGGAGAATAGGCTCGGGTACAACTCCTGGATGATTCATCGCCCGATTCCCATCTTTTTTTCCGAGCCTTGTCGTCAGAGTTCACGTTGTCAGACCTGCCCCGCCACGCTTCAAAGAGGCAGGTGATGATTAATGGTGCGATGGCTGGAGTGTAGGTCTGTGGAATGTATGAGTAGATTAGTACCTTTAGGTATTCAGATGATTGCCTGGGCTAAAGAAATGTCATTAGAATGAATGTGTGCTGAAGCAGAAGCAGGTGCAGGAGCAGGAGCTGATGGTGCTCCAGGACTAGAGTGGGAGCGATCCGCTGTCACATCAGTGCCAAAAACTCTCGTTGTGGAATATGCAGACATATTTCATAAGCTTGGTCTGAGCTCTCAAGCCTTAATGGCAGCAAAACGCTTCTGTTAACTTTCCTATAAAATTTCGTGTGGAGCATTCGCATTTTTACAGTGTTCTACATGTCTTATGTTTGTGCCTCTCTCTAGGCTCCTTGTCTCTTGCTCCCTCACGGGTAGCCAGGAACCTAGGTGTTATGATTGACAACCAGCTAACCTTCAATGACCATGTTGCTTCTGTTGCCCGGGCCTGCCGCTTCGCACTATTCAATATCAAAAAGGTCAGACCATACCTAACTCAACAAGCCTCCCAATTGCTGGTTCAAACTATGGTCCTCTCACGCCTTGACTACTGCAATGCCCTTCTGGCAGGACTTCCTGCCTGTGCCGTCAAGCCACTTCAGATGATCCTAAATGCTGCGGCGCGTCTCATCTTCAATCAGCCGAAGAGGATGCATGTCACCCCTCTGCTAATCGAGCTCCACTGGTTGCCTCTGGCGGCTCGCATCAAATTCAAATCACTGATGCTGACTTACAAAGTGCTTAGAGGATCTGCCCCTTTTTATCTAAGCGCTCTCATAAAAGCTCAGGCTACCCCCCGACAACTCCGGTCCTCCAATGACTGTCGACTGGCAGTCCCAGCACCTCGCCCAAGGCAATCCAGACTCTTCTCATGTGTCGTCCCACGCTGGTGGAATGACCTACCAAAAACAATCAGAACAGGGCCATCTCTGGAGGCCTTCAAAAAGCTCTTAAAGACCCAGCTATTCAGAGAACATCTTCTATCCTAGCACTAAAATGAACTGAAGCACTATCCCCTAGCACTATGCTCCTTAAGGTTTCTGCTATGTAGCTTGATTGTTATCCTCGTTTTGTAAGTCGCTTTGGATAAAATCGTCTGCTAAATGCATAAATGTAAATGTAAATGTAGAAAGGACTGAGCTGGATTGTGATTCATTGACTAACTGAAACGTAAAAGCATGGATGTGAGAAAAGTAATTAAAGCCCTAGTTTTGTGTGAGTTACACAATCAGTGCTTGAAGTTGATACGATAGATCCCATCTGACAGTTCATCCACAGCGCCTACTGCCACCCATAATCAAATGGCCTTCCGCCAAATCCCTCTGACTTTACCGGGCCTAAATCGAAAGACTCCATCGACGCAATAATAAGCAGTTCCCTACTTGCTCTGAAGGTTGGTGAAATTGGATGCCCGCTGTGAGGACTTCTCATCCGTGGCCTGCCATCCGGCGATGCCAGCATGGATATTAAAGATTGATCCAGGCGAGGCATTACGCAAGAGGTTGGTGCCCTCTGTGCATCTTTGGTTGCCATAGAAACAGTGACAGATGTCAGGAGGAACCCCCTTCACTGCAGCGGAGTAAACAGCACACTAATGGCCAATTAACCAGCCACGTTAGCCTCATAAACCAAAGTATTAATGGCATGAGAGGAAATAATAAGCCATTTAAATTCTGTTTTAATATTTAATATTTTCTGTATTCATGCCTGGAGCTTAACCATTGCTTAGGACAACAATGTTTATTGGCAGTTTGCTAATGCTTCTATCCAAAGCTAAATATGACTGGACACTGAAAATGTATCTGCAGAATAACTTCACAAATCTACACTGGTCACTGAGCTCAAATAGTGGTGTAGGGGTGTTTGTTTTTCCCTACCCTAACAGCATAAATTTGGAGTCTTTCCAGAGACAAAAGGATTGCAGCCAAGAGCCACCTGAGGTAGCATGGTGCCAACTCTGAAAGGAGACGATAGCGATCTGTGTCATTGGCCAAAGACATTTATAGCGCTGGGTGTATGTGGGAGACATTGGAAATGGCATGGCTTGGCTCTAGTGATCTGTTAGTGCTTTCAAAATGTCAGCAGGCGCTTCCGTCTATTGAGCAGCCCAGTTATCACCCGGCAGTTCCTTAACACATCACAAAGATGAACACATTCTGCTGAGACTGCTGTGCAAAAGAAAGAGAACGTGTGTATGTGTGTGGGGGTGCTCACAGCTGGAGGTGTCATATTTTACAGTCAGGTATTCAGCGAGCATAGAATTGTGCTGTAGCAGGATGTCATAAATCATGTAGTAGAAACTCAACAGAGATTTAGGATATCTGGAGAGCAGAGAACATTTGGTATCACTTGACGCCGCTGGACACTGACACAAACCCTCTCGTGCTCTTGATCATTATGGGCTGGATTTAGAGCATCAGGGTGGCTGTGCCTCCAGGGCTGTGGGAGCCTGCTAGGGTGTTATCCAGCAGGGCTCTCAGGGGTCTCGTTCATCAGTGTGTTCTGTACTGGCAGCTCATTAGCCTGTGTGCCCTCTCCGGGGGACAGTGGCCTGTCCATCATGACAGCCATTATCTGATTTTTTTTTTTTTAATTGTTTTCCAATATCTGAACAAGATGTTCACAATTGGAGATATACTTTACGTATGATGAGTTAATATGAGTTGAAACTCATATCAAGGGGAGCTGACAGGACGTTTATGTGTTCCAATCGCAGCATCAATTCAAAACCAACCTGCCCAGGTAAATATTAATTTAATAAAAAATGATTAAAAGGTTGGGCAGTAATGGTCAGATCGGTTTCAAAACTCCAGCAGAGATTTCTCTTCCCACCACAGTAGTCTAGTCTTTAGGTGACCCACCACCCCGGACTCCAAACGCCAAAATCTATTCACATCTCTCATTGTCCTCCAGCCATCAGCCATTGTCAAGAACATTCATCACGTCACACGCAAACTAATTAGCACCTGTGGCCATGGCAGCCAGTAATCATGGTTGCACTCTGTGACAATGAAGTGGAGGAGGGTGTGTGTGTGTGATGCTCCGATCACACTGGAGCCAGTGGTCACTGGGCAGAGGTGGTGGTGTGTGTGTGTGTGTGTGTGTGTGTGTGTGTGTGTGTGGGGGGGGTCGAGTGGTTTCTATTTTTGGCTCCCCTATCCTCCCTTTACAGCCAGCTGCTACCGTGGGGGAGATTTTTAATGATCGCCAATCGCACCAGATGAAGGCTGATCCACGCAAAATACATTTACAGACCTGCAAAGGGAGAGATTGGCTCATTACAGTCTGCAAAAACTTTTCCCCTGGTGGCTTCTTCATGTCTAGATAACTCACACCACAATCTCTCCCAGTTCTCTAGCGAAACTGGGTAAACCACATCTTTGAATGCCAGTTTTGAAGGTCTATGTGCACCTGTCTTTCTTTTTGGGCAAGTTGTTCCAAATTATATTGTTTCCATCATTTTTTCTGTATTTAGTTTAATTACATTTTTGCAGTATGCTCTCTGCTATCACTGTTCACATAAGACACATACGTATATACACACACAAACACACACACATGGCCATTCCTAATTTTATAACCAATCTCAAGAGGAGATATCATGTCTTGGGCAATGCAGTGTTGAAGCCTTCCTTGACGTTTACCCAAATCATTTTCTAAAGGGCAGCACACAGCCAATATAACCAGGAGACACATCATGTCAGAACACAGAAATGTCAGCTTATGAAACCTGAATATGACTTTAGTTAATATGACAGACAAAATTAGAGGGACTTGTCAGGAGTTTATTGATCCGAACATGATGGCTCAAAGATTGATCTACACCAAGGAAGTTTTTTATTTTTAAATATACAGAAGTTTCAAGTCATATATGCTGTTAAAAATCACATTTTCCAGTTCTGAATGATAGAACCCAGGGTTAAAAACAAAGAAATACATTAATCTTGTAAACTACAGGCATTAAAACAGAATGTTAGTCTAAAATTGCATTGTTCCTTATCAATTATCCCTGTTTCTCTCACAAAGCCAGTGAGATTGTTGCATACTATTGACTGTTTAATAATTTACCCAAAACAAAGAATTACCATGACAGAAAAGGACAAATTACAATCAATAACCCATAGGCTTACTTTGATGCCAGCAGCAATAATACCCTTATACCAAGCAAGGGCCATTTTGAAGGACATAATACTGCTTGCTTCTGCCCGCTCAGTCAGAGGAGCATATTAAAACTAAGAGTTTGTTGCCATGACAACATTTCACCAAACAAGTTTGCATGGCAATGTGGAGGGTGCGGGGAAGCTCAACCATGGGGTGTATACATACACACAACTACACACACACACACACACACACCAGTCAAATACGCAGTGAGGCGAAGAAGATTTCTATGAGACATTAAAGATAAAAGCCAAAGAACATCACATCTGACACTGTTTTGCCAAACACTGACAAGAATACTCAGTGCTGGTGCATAGCCCTGAAGAGAAAAATGAGTGTGTGTGACTAATCAAAATAAATAAATAAAGAACAAACATATAAATAAATAACGGAAATATCTGAACTTCTCAGGGCTTTGAAGTGACAATTCTTTGATAGGCTACAGCATGGAAACACACAGGCCTAAGTGGAGGAGAAAAGCGCACCTAAACTAGGAGCAGAAATGGCAGGGTAGAGACCTAATCTACCCATCATGTGAAGAGCGCATCGCAGCCTCCAGGGGGGATAGGTGTGCCTCAAATCATTTGAGCTGAAGCAAGTCCCTGCTTCCTTCCTTCTCGCCTCAAGCCTCCCCTTCAGTGGAAGCTGGCTGGGGGGTATTCTTCACTGATCTACAAACAGCACTGTGTGTCTGTCAGAGGAGCAGCAATAAGTGTGAAATATTTAGCACCAGACCTCCATCAGCCTTATGTGGAGGAGATTCTGATAAATACTAAAATTATTACAACTAAAGAAAACGAGAGTGCACTCATTCTAGTCTAGGGCTACATACCCACCCAGTTTCATTGGCCCTGTGTGTCAGTGTCTTTGAAACCATGCATGGACAACCCAGCAAACGAATGTGGTTTTGGAATAATCACTGCTGTCAAGCTCAATAGGTTACAGAGAAGTTTGAGATTCTGACATTGTTGCCTACACACTCGACTCGTCTTTTCCAAATTGATGTTTGTTTCCTGTTAAGAATGTTTACCCGGAGATAATAGGCCTATATGCTACCAACCCCTGCACTCTTATAGAATTTTATAGTTTTTAATCTATCTGGTAATGTAGAGTAAATCTGTATGTTGGTGTAGAAAGAAGCCACATTTTGCTACATCACAGTAAATATACATCACACACACACATTTCATTTTAATGGATTAAAATACCTAATCAAGTCATTATTCACATGGCTTTTGCACCCACAAAATAAATTAGGGAAGAGAGTACAGTAACTTCCAAAAAAGGATCAAAGCTTAGGTTTGAGCTCAACATTTAAACAAATAATGTACTCATTAGAACTACTAATAGGGAAATTTGCAATGTCCTACCATAGAACTCATGACCTACACAACAATAAAGTTCTATTTGTCAGTTTCACTCTTTGGCAAGTTAAGATCTTTTGTATTTGTAGGGCAGCCCAAGGCAGCGGTTGAGGGCTTGTCATATGCAGCCTAGGAAGTCAGACAGACAAGGTTACCACAGGACAACCCATTCATCCCATCAAGGAACCTCTACCTTTTCAGTATAAGTAGAATGACAGGTTGTCATTTAAATGTATGGACAGGCACCTAAATGCCATGCAGGTCAATAGCTGCGAGGCTGAGACTGCCACTGTAGATCTTTAGAAAAGTGAAGTTGATCTGCAGACAAGGGAGATGTAGGCAGCGGAAAAGCAAATACATTGCTTATCTTATGGCCTCCCCTCCCCATGAACTCTGGTCTGGTTTGAGAACAGTCAGAAAGGTGGTCTCTGTCAGTCGTGTGTCATGAAGCACCAAAAGCCTGATGAATAAAACATGGGATGTATGTAGTGTAACTCCAAACTCTAACAAACTCTCAGCCACGCTGAACCAGTTACAGGGCAGAGACCAGGAACAAAAAACACAGTGACAAGTGAATGTTTTGCACCAGAATGGTACAAGACTCCTTGTCATGCAAGTCTCGGTGCAGTCTTGCTGATCATGGCCATTTCATTGGCTTCATGTATATTTCAAAAGGCATTGGCAGTGTGCTTCAGATCAAAAGAGACTGAAAATCATTTCTAAGGTGCAGTTCAGGTCTTGAAAAACATCAGAGAAGCTAGCCTGAAGTCCGTACAGACAAAACGCTTCTGTTCCATCAAAGTGAACTTATTTTCCAAACTGCTTTCATAACCAATTACATGGAAATTATTTAACTATTAAAAATAATTACCCGGCGCCATGAGTAGCATTTGTCATCACACACATCACTATCCCCTCTTTTGTGAAAGAATGAAATCAATATTGAAAATGGATGCCCATTGAAGAACTCTATTGTGTTTGGTTGTGGCCGTGTTATGACCCTACCTGTCTCAGAGGTTTTGTTTTGTTTTGTTCAATCATCTGTGTAGTTCTCCTCGTTGACAAGGGTAAAAATAATTTGTCTCTCTGTCATAGAAGCAATTCTATGAAATGCCAATACAAGACCAAGGGAGATTGATTTTTTTTCTTTATTATTTTCATTTTCTCTCTTGAATATACATTATTTATTTATCATCAAACACAGTGTTACTCATTCTGGAAACTGAAAGTGAAGAATCATTCAGTCTTTATGCCTCTCACTGACCTACAGTAGGAGATGCTGTTTAGGAAACAGAAGATTTGTCAAGGATATGCTAACTGTTCTCTAAGGATCACTTTCTTAAAGGAACACGCCACTGCGTGCGTTCAGTCACTTTGTGTGCCCTGCTTGAGTGCCCAGGTCTTTCATTAGGGATCAAGTAAGAGACCGAACACATCCATGTCTTCTAACTTCATCCCTGTTTGGACCCTAATGAACTGGCCTATGTCTAAATGCGCTGCACACCATAGTGCAGCACTGAGATGAGAGGTTTGTATCAACTGCTCTTAGTTAAAGGCCCACTATGATCCAAAATGCTGCGGCGTGTCTCATCTTCAACCAGCCGAAGAGGACGCATGTCACCCCTCTACTAATCGAGCTCCACTGGTTGCCTCTGGCGGCTCGCATCAAATTCAAATCACTGTTGCTGACAAAGTGCTTAAAGGATCTGCCCCATAAGCGCTCTCATAAAGGCTCAGGCTACCCCCTGACAACTCCGGTCCTCCAATGACTGTCGACTGGCAGTCCCGGCACCTCGCCCAAGGCAATCCAGACTCTTCTCATGTGTCGTCCCACGCTGGTGGAATGACCTACCAAAAACAACCAGAACAGGGCCATCTCTGGAGGCCTTCAAAAAGCTCTTAAAGACCCAGCTTTTCAGAGAACATCTTCTATCATAGCACTAAAATGAACTGAAGCACTATTCCCTAGCACTATGCTCCTTAAGGTTTCTGCTATGTAGCTTGATTGTTATCCTCTTTTTGTAAGTCGCTTTGGATAAAAGCGTCTGTTAAAAGCATATAAAAGTAATTTATGCAACATTTTTCATTTAATTAATCTATTTCATACTGTTTAGGATGCTAAAATGAGTCATTACACGGCGAACGAACAGTGTAGAATGCGCCACTGTGGCCTATAGAGGTAGATACAGCACTTGCAATGTTCAGCAGCACGGACCGCCTCCAATAGAATGCAGTGCAATACAATGCAATACAGCGGTCTTTAGAGGGAGCTTGTGATAGAAAAAAAACTGAATGTTGCTTAGCCCTTCTTTAAGGGAAGAAATTGGTTCACTTGAAAAACGGTGGCGTGTTTCTTTAACATTTATTCAGCTTGGATTCCCAGTCAATCTACATGTTGATGTAAAGTAATGATCTCCAATCACTTTTGCATTTAAGATTTATGCATGGAGTTAAACATCAAGCTGGATTGGAGCGTTAATGGAATGTTATGTCATGTCTCTGCCTGTGAATGTGTGAGAGTTCAAATCTGTCAGTGTGTAAACTCCTTGTGGATTGCACGGTATGGTGGGGTAATTCACACTCTGTGTGACATTCTCCAATGGTGCACTTTAAATATATGTTGACATTTTGACTCATCATTCCCCGTGGGCATGTTCTGACACTGGGGATTTATCCCTGTACTCAACCTCACACACACACACACACACAGACCAAGGGCCAAAGCCCTTAATTGAGACCCAAAAACCTCTTTGGCTCTTGTCACTCTAGACTTGGCTAATGGTAGAAAGGGTTTATAGCTCTCAGAAGACCCAGAGCTGGGTTTGATGGGAAGGCCCTCTTCTCCTCAACCCTCATGTCCCTGCCCCTAGCCCAGCTCTCCCCATCATGCTAACTCCCACTGACACCGGGGACGCCACCACCGTGCCGCGCAGTCTGCTCATGTGCTAATTTCACATCCACACTTTACACGCATTCCGCACGAGCACCGCCACACACACACACAGACACGTGCGTGTTTGCATGGAGGGAATGAACACCCACACACAAATAAAGAAACCGACACAGAACCAACAAATATTCAACACCATAGTACAAGAACCTGCCACTAAATTTAAAAATAGCACACATCGCCCATCTACCACATGTAAATTTGTGCACATTATTAATGACACAAATATGAAACACTCCCTCTCTTTCTCTCTGACACAATAACATTATAACTGCTATTCAAACCTCTTTTCCATTTTTGTCTGATATAAACAGGAGATATTGTTTTATATAATAATATAGTGCCAGTCTCAATCTCTCCCAAGAATCTACCCAGAAATGTGCATAGGAGGGAGATGTAATGGACAATATGGGATACAACATGCATGCAAATAGACTTGCTAAATGCTCACAACAACCTTGTCTGTTGCACACCCTTAACAAACATTTGTTTCAGAAGCATCATTTCACTAAATAAGTCCTCAAGCCCATCCTTCTTCCATTCCCTGCTGTTTCCATAACAACCTAGCAAAAACAATCTGCATTATGTAAGGTTTAAAACTCAAACCAAAAAACTACCACCTCCACTTGTTTTATTCATTTGGTAAATGTCTTCAGTCTGCCCGAAATTAGAATCAGTTGGAATAAGAAGTTTCTTAGCTGTCTCACTGGAAACATAAAACCTTACATCATCGCACCATGTAAACCAAGCCACACACAGATATGTAGCACAGCTATTTTAACTCATAAGATTACCATTTGAAGAAATGTTTGCATATAACTTTGATTACAACTCTCCTTTTCTCCCCCTGGCTTATCAGTGATACTTCACCAACCATTTGCCCCAAATTGACCACATGTGTGGGTTGGCTTGTGCTCCAATCGACTTCAGGGTGACGTGAGCAGGAGATTAAAACACAAGACTATAACCAGTCACTAATGAGGGCCCTGGAGACACTCATCTGGGGCTATGTGAGGATTTATTTTCACATGCAGTCATCTTAAAACTGTTGTGTGTTAGTGTGTGTGTGTGTGTGAGTGAGAGAGAGAGAGAGAGAGAAATGAGTGTGTAGGAGGGGGGCATGACGATACGTTGTCAGCCAAGGTCAATCCTTCCAATTTCGCTTTCCAATTTTGATGGGATGGCAGCAATCTCCTCCACGTACTGTAGTGTGATGTAGGGAAGCACGCAAACACATATCAGTGACCTGTCTGAGCAAAATATATGAATAAAAAACTACAAATGCTACAAAAAGGGAAGAATTGGGAACACCGAGGACACAGACCTGATGTGGAAGGCACACATACACACGGGGACTGAAAGCAGTAGGACAGAATACAAACACAGATGGCAATGCTAGAAAATCACTGGCAAGAACTTCATTTAGAAAGGCAGAAATGTTGCAATATCACAATGACTGTCTGCTCTAATCTGAATTTAAAGGAGTCATAGAACACATTTTTTGACTGTTGACCCAGGAGCACAGCTAGAGCATCATTTACATGCTCATTCAAAAGGGTTAGAACAAAACGATTCGTAATTCCTGCCTCTCCTGGCAAATTCATGAAGCAAAAGGGGATTGGACCAGAGACGGTTCCAAACGATCTTTGAAGGACGTGTATCTTAGTGCTGACAAAGTCAAGAGCCACCTCGTTTCAGATTGGCCTGTTACAGCCCGGCCATTTCTACCTTGAAATTTACATGTAGAACGAGGTGGTTGACGGTGTTGAAGTTTTGCTGTGGTCCATTAGATACCTTAAGCTACCTAGATTCAACAATAACAAGGTAAATGCGGTGAGCCCTTTAATTGTATTTATACATAATACTTTACAATAGGAGGCCTATTGTCTTCTCTGTATTACTGTAGTCCATGGTGCTAGTTCCAAGACCTACCTTTTGTACCCCCTAATTATACGGTAGCAAAACATAGGTGATTATCAAAACTTTCAGCTATGCAGGGCTGAGTTAAGCAGTGTCAATAAAGTTGGTCCCAGTTAATTCAAAAGCATTGGAGAGGGATGACTCTCAGTGTAGATTATTGTGGCAAAAGTTGTCAAAAGAGTAAATGAGTAAGGCCAGTTTACATGATTCACATTGCAGTGACCATGGCAGTTATATGCATAAATAAATATTTTTATGTTTATGAGTGAGTGAGTGAAAGAGAGGCAAAGAGAGAGATAGAATTGTACGGCATGACACACAAAAGATTTTGTGGTGGCGCTATATGCTATAGCATAAACATACAGCATAAGGTATGGTGTATGCATTGAATGAGAGACTAAGGCCACTGAGTAAGTTTTGGTTGTTATTCAGGTGTTTCTAACCAATTAATGGCAGCTTTCACAACATGATTTAGATTCATGAGAAATTGCATACCTGTGAAATTATTATATTATGAAGCAGGTTTCAGCACCTTGTATGTGTAATGCACATGCCTGCACCGTTTCTAATGCTACTTCATTTGGCTTGTTGGCCATGGGCCAGTAAAATACGAGAGCTGGATCAACGGGACAGCAGCCAAAAAGCATAACTGAAACGTCTCTCATGGTGAAATTCCCCATGTTTGTTCTCTCTGTGTCCTTATCTTGTCTTTTCTTTTTTTGGCCATCCGCTGAGAAGCCTTTAGTGTCAGTCCATGCTAATTATCGTAGCTGGAGGGGAAAGACAAAACAGCATCACAGGGATCCCGCTGAGAGACAACAGTTCTGAGTTTATTCCGAATAATATTGCCTGTCAGAAAGGTTTCAAACAGTTTCATAATGCAAATAACAAGGGACTTGATGTTAAAATGCAACATATTTGTTGCCAAATAGAGGCCTAATACATAACATAATTTTTGTGTTGTTCCCAATAGTCTGTTCCTTTCACTGCAAATAACACTGTAACCTGGACTTGAGAAGTATAGTTCATGCTAGGGTGTAAATGCTCATGTATAAATATTATAACAATATTATTGTGTATACATATAGTATAAAGTCAAGTATTTGAGTATGTTTTCTTTATATTTTGACTTGTCGACAGTGGAGAGAGACAAGTAAGTGGGTGGGTTAGTCGTAACCTTAGCAAGATGCACCAAAGCACCCACCACTGTTCAATACTTCATGGTCCATATTAATCAATGAAATATTAGGAAAGAACAAGAATTGACAAGAATAGCTATGAGGGTAGACCAGGGACAATTAAAAAGGAAACATATTCCTCCATTAAAATGTACAAGCAACAGTTCATGGAGTTGGGAAACTGGGAGTCTTGTCCTGTAGTGGAAATTAGCCAATAATTGCGTTGTTGGACACTTCAGGATTGGCGATTTGTTTTTGGTTTCATATTCTTTAGTCAGTACAACCTGGAGTTATAGATCTCTCATAATTCATTTAGGATCGATTTGGCTGCTAGCAATTTAAAAACGGCTAAATAAACTTGCCTAGAAGGACTTTGGAAAGACTGTCAGAGTTAAGAAAGGTCTCTTCTAAAGGTGTCTTCTATTTATAGACATCTGAATTACAGTTCTTCAGATGTTCATCCAGGTGTTTCAGAGAGCTGACTCACTTGCACTGTTTGCATGAAGAGGTGTACAAGGGATCAAAGTGACATTGATTGCCTCTTTTCCATCAAACGAAAGCCCTATCTGTCCAACACAGACATCTGGAGGCTGGCTCCCCTTGGCATGGGACACAAACACACATGGTAGTGTGGGAGGTAGAGGCAGACAAAGCCTCTCTGATCCATCAGAGCCAAACTAGACTTTCTTTCCTTTATTGACCCTCTACATCAGGTTTTACCTATATGAAACATGTAAAAACACTACCTCTGGCTTTCATTTATCTTTTTTGTTTATTCTCTGGTGCCCCGCACAGCCAATTAGACAAACACAGCAGAGGCCTCCAAGACTGACTGGTGCTTCCACAAACTGCTTAGATGAATTAAAATGCATATCAGAGCCGTTTTAATGGAAGGCAGACACTAAACAAGGTTGTCTATAACATAGGAATAATTCCCATTGGGTAATTTATTAAAATGCATGCACAAAATGCACATTAAAATCATCAGTTCTCATAAATAATGCATGCAATTTGCCAGGGAAACGGCTTAACATGCTGCCATTTACTTCAAGAAAATGAGACATCTTGTGTGCCTCTGGCTTTTTTATCGAAGTCCAACCAAAAATATCTGACAATTACAAATCTACATATGGCCTTTGGAGATTTGAAGCTTATTGTGCTTGTTTCACTACTTCAGTCTTCACCATGAAATACATCAATATTTTGTATAAAACAGCCTGAGATATAGATAATGCATAATATAAATGACTGATTGGCTTGCCTGTTGTGCCTGTATTAAACACAGCCTGGTATTAACTGTGGGGGATATCCAATGTGTCCCAGCTAGCTATAGTCAATAGTGCTTTCCTTAATTTCCTCCTATCAGTAAACCAATCACTCAAGCTTTCAGCCACAACAGTCATTTGTTATGTAGCTTTAATCAATCCAGATGATTGGGAATACTCATTCATCAAGCTCGATTTGAGGTCCACTAAGCTAGCACTTCACATCTAATAAAAAAAAAAAAAAAAAATTTTTTCCCTTAGGGTTTGTTTTTTTTTTTTTTTTTTTTTTGAAGCAAACAAAGACAGTGATGACCAACCACATCTTTTCATCTCCCAGAGATCCCCCAGCAATAAAGTCTGCAACAACCTACCAAAGGATTCCATTGACAAACTCACACACTCTCTTCATAACAGCTGGCAGACGTCACATCAGACTGTGAGACAAGACAACTTCCTCCTGAATTGACCCCCCTGAGACTGAGACTTCCACCAAGAACCAATATTCCTAAGTTGCATTAGTGTCATAATAACAAGGGACCAGTACAGAAGATCTTCAAATGTCAGTTCTGACTAACTCCTCCAGACTGTTGGCTAGGGACAAAAAGGTGCTCAGGGAGAGACAGATATTAATGACCTACTGATTACATTTTTAGAGAGACTGGAAGACAATGATGCTTCTTTTTCTTTTTTTGGAATTCCTAGACCCTAAGGATGTCAATGATTCTACAGATTTTACCGTCATACCTTACATTACCTATGGTGAATGACACCAATACACATATTCTGTTTGTGGAAAAGAGTTGATATACATCAAGAATGCCAAAAATAAGGAGGTAGAGTTGAGTTAAATCTTCCCAACTCGGCAACCTCCTGACCTACCATACAAAGAATTCTCTCAGAAGACAACATGGTCCAGCACATTCTACTGGATTCGCACAATTAGCACTGCAGAACGAGAGATATTTGCAATGAAGGCAATGATTTACTACCAAGATTTTCTAATATGGCAAGGACAAGAATAAAAAGAAATGACCTAATCAACTGGAGCATTTTAAGCGATTGGACAATTGGTAGTATCGATCCCCACCAAGCCTGATCATCTGCTTTGATCTCATGGCTATCGGCTCTGCCAAGCCTGCTGAGAAGCTGGTGTATTGATCGGGAAGCACACCGGGAAGCACACAGAGACCAGTGCACTATTGGAAAGGGTTGACTCTAAATGCCACAGTGTAGTGATCACTCCGCCAAGAATAGAAGATCCCTCCTGGAAAAGTTCACCAGATGGATGTGAATATTTTCACTTTAATGTAAATGACCTTTCTAGAAGTTTTTCCATTAGTAAAACTACCTCTATGAACACATAAAAACACCATTAGATTAGATTACAGCCTTACATGCCTGATGTATTCACAGATGTGAACGAACACATTAACAGCAGGAAAGACAGACTGTGCAGTTGGTGTTCTCCAATGTCTGTGTATGTATATGTGCACTCCGGGGAGGCTTTGCTTCATGCTGGTTCATATGATTGCAGCACTATGTAGATTTTAAAACTTTGATAAGTAAACTAATCCTCTGATTAGAATATTACACACTTACAAAACATGCCATTGCCACACAAAAGATACCTTCTCTGATAGCAAGCATCAAGGAAATCGGGGCCTCCATAACTCCTTGGTAATGCCACAGGCTAATTGCCTCAATGCCAGGGCGCATCAAGGCAGTTATTATTATAGGCAAAGGGATTCCCAACCAAGTATTGAAGACTGACATATTGTTTTGATGAGATCCTGATATCTTTCTTTTTTCTCTGAAAAAAATAAATAAATGACGTTTTCAACGTATTGTAATATTTTGAATCCCAATTTTTGTGGATTTTATGAGTTGGAAGCCCAAATTATGTACAAATAAACAACTAAATACATTTAAGATGTGGGCCCTGAATATATATCTATGAAAATTTTACGTTTGGAATGGAATTGTGGAAAAAAGCTTTTCCATGACATTCTAATTTTGTTGGAAAGGGTCTGTACATTGAATCTTTTCACAGGTCAAACATGTGGATACTCTGTGATCAAATGCCTCGCTCCTAAATTCTTCCTTACCCGTTTTGGTTGTGACTGATTTATTCAAAAATCGTAAGTGACTATATCAACTTTGGCATTTGGTTACAAGTGGTAAACATTCAGGAGGGTGGGGGGTGGTGGCGGTGGCTTGTGAACTATTAACTCGAGGCAGTAAATCCTCTTAGTAAATCACGGGATTGTTTAAACAGCCCAAAGTCCAAACAGGTTCAAGTGATTTGTGCAAAAAGCAAGCAGCATTTTTTGATTGAAAGGGGAGGTGAGTGCCTTTAGCTTTCAAAGACCACCTTAGGAAAAGTAAGCATTCTTTTCAGTGGACACCACCTGAAAACTGGAGTACTGCACCATGTCTCCGTTGGAAATGTTCCTGAAGGAGCTTCCAGGATGGTTCTTGTGGGGAGGGATCTTTCTGCCCGTTGCCCTGCTTTTGCTGTTGTTCTTAGCTTATCTGCAGTGGAAACTACAGGAAAGTAAGTAGCCTGTGCTGACCAGTCACCACCTATGACAGACACAGGGTTACAGCAAGCAGGGGTCTGCCAGCCTTTGAGTGAAGTTAAAATGCTTTGGATTTAGGGATCATTTAGTGTACACAATGACCAAGTAACTATTACAATAAAAAAAAGTATGGAGTATTTTTAAAGTATGGAAATTCTGATGTGTAATTAAATTTGTTGCATTAGGCTTCGATAAAGAACAAAAATATTAGAATGTCTTATGAGACGTGGCGTTAAGTAGCATGCGGACAATACAAAGATCATTATGGCGACATATCAGTGGTTCTGAGTAATTAGATACATTTATGTAGAACATCATTGAAGTGTAAATGCTGAGGAGTTTGATGCATTTAAAGTGAGTGTCTACTTTTTGCAAAACAGATCTAAATCAGCTAGTCATCCCACAGGGAGCCTTAATTAACCCTATGGTCTGTAAAAAGCTGTGATCCTGCGATTTCCATCAGAATAGAAGTACAGGAACAGGAAACACAAACTGCTGCCCTTGATGCAAGTGCTGGCCCGCTGTGAGATAAGTGGATAAAGTTGGAGCTTATGGAATAAGTCAGTTATCAAAAAAAGCTACAAAAAGGGGACACACACTCTCAGCATGGCTTAAAGCTTAAGGATTACAAGGTCCACTGTGCCGCACACATATGGAAATGTAATTCTTCTTTTTTTCATTTGAATTGCAGCAGACAGAGAGCTGTTGGTCACACCGCATCCTAGGGAGACAGTTTACCGCTTCTGCTATGGCGCAAGAGGATCACCACAACGTCGGGCTGGGCAGCGTATCTACACCTGACAAAATCACCAGTGGATGGAGGATTGTGTGGACAGGGATCTTTGGTGGAATCGCTGAAGAAATTACTTTGAGAAATGACCAGTTTTCACCGGAATTTCTAGACTGGTCTGGGCCCTGGGAATGAGAACGCAAAATGCTGAATGAAGATTCTGCTGGCTTCGTTGCACTTTGAAAGAGCCAGCGGATTTTAATGCAGATAAACAAGGCTCTTGGCTACAAAAAGAGAAGCCATGAGGGGGTAAAGAGAATGCTGGGAGGCTGGAGGTATAACAGCGGTGTCATACATGAGTGTGGGCACAGTCTGCTCCCGACCTGGTGGGTACAAGTAAGCCTCTTAGACTTTCTCTCTCTGGCTCAACAAACACTCCACTACCAGCAAGCGGAAGAGACAATGCCTTCATGGTTTCCCTACAAATCTGCACATGTGTAGGTCTGCGTAGGTGTATAGGAGTAAGAGGATATACAGAGGGGACCTACAAAGATGTTTGTAAAGAACAATGTATGGACTGGCCTGATTCCATGCGAGTGCATATGAGGATTAAACAGTAAAGATGACTTTCAAACCTAGACGAATGTTCTTGGGTCATTTATTATGACTATGAAAAACAAAAACACACGACCTGTGATTAGAGAATAAACAAACTTTTATTTTGAACAGTGTTACACTGAATTTGAGGGCATGGGTTCATGGAAGAAGGGTAAAAACACAAAACACATTTTCCTTCCTTTCATCAAACTGCTAAAACCAACTATCATCTGCTATACACAGGGTCCAAAGAGCAAGTTGTAACGTCAAAGTTTTTTATTTATTTTTTTCCTTCTTCTGTGATTTAAGAAATCTGGGAGTGCAGAAGCAGAGGGGGGAGCTAGCTCTGGTATCTACATGTGAAAGATTAAAGTGGTGATTTTGTGTTGCATTTTTGTCAAAAAAGTTCCCCAAGGAAATATATTAAAAATATTTAAAAGGGCAAACAAACCCACCTCAATGACATCTAAATTGGTTTTACAGATAAAGACAGTTTAAAAAAAAAAAAAAAAATTCTACAAATATATATCTGATTAAAGAAGCCAGAAAGTTACAGAAAAGCAAAAAAGTTTCCAAGCTGCCTAGTTTTGTTTCATTTTTTTCAATCATATATATTTTTTTTTAAAAACAATTAATTTTTGTTATTGTTTTGCTTCTGAGGGAGGTAGTTGTGAAAGCACCTCCCTGATGTGGAATGTTTTTAAGCGTTTTCCTCAACTGCATAGAAATAGAATGTTGTTGGCACTGTAGTGCAAACGTACAAAATGACACAGTGCTCCGTCCTTTTAGCTGGTCCCTTGGAAACACATCAATGAATGAAATGGAATTTTCCATGTCCCTCTCCCACTTCATAACTCTCTCCACCCCCCAAAAATGATACAAAAAATTGCTTGGCCCAAAAAAAACAAAACAAAAAAAAAAAGCCATACTGTACCAAACCAAGTCCAAAGCTAGCTATACAGCTCAGTCACTCTTAAAAAAAAGTCTGACATTGTGAACCCAGCAATGGATTGTAAAAATGCTGTTTGTCATGTTTCTCTCTCGTTTCTTTGTTTCTTCCCCTTCCATACATAACCATCCACACTGTACACACTAGGGATGTGATGAATACTACAACAATAAAAAGTAACCACTTACTTAAATCCTATCTGGCTTTTTATAATGGTAGGCTTTTTGAAAATAAAAAGGAAAGGGGGGGTTGTGTGTGTGTTTGTTTGTGTTTGTGTGTGCTGGGTGGAGGCAGAAGTAGGGGTTGCACTAAAAAATAAAAACACGCTACAAATGTTAGCTAAGTGGTTCTCGTTTTCAGAATAATTAAAAATAGCAATTGACAGATGAAAGTGTGCAATGCACAGACAGGGCAGCATTGTCGTCCTCTTCGGTTCCCATCTCCTCAGTGTCCAGGGAGCCGCTCTCCATCCTACTCCATAACCGTCTCACTGGTGGGGGTGGGGTGGGGGTGGTTGGAATCCTTCAACTCTGCCAAAAGAAGGGATGTCGGCATGGGAGTGAGATGTTAATAAGGAGTTGAGGAAGGGTGAAGGAGCAACTGGTACACTAATCAAAATTTTTTTTCTTTGGAAGCTTCATCAACTATGTGAGTAACTTATCTGTATATCCATGTTTTTTTTTTTTTTTTTAAACAAATAATAGACAACGCAAGCCGTTTCTTGTAATGGCTAATCATGAAGGGAAAAAAGCTTGAGAGTGAAAAGAGAGGAGCAAAGCTAAGCCTGATGAGACTGATTACAAGGCAATGCAGTATGTTTCTGGTACCGATGTTTCTTGGGAGAGGTGTTTACATGAGCAGCCTTGTGCTGCCTGTGTCACACACCATTTTGAGTGAACGACAGAAAGAGGGGAGGAAAGCGGCCAACTGACACAGAAAAGTACGTCTGACAAGTTCTAGTGTCTGAGCATCTTAAAGAGGGCCATGCAGTTCTGTGCCTAACAAGA
>JAGFZM010001319.1:208180-226807 GCA_017657215.1 Limnothrissa miodon
TTATCTGCTGTGTGTGTGTGTGTGTGTGTGTGTGTGTGTGTGTGTGTGAGTGTGTGTGTGCACGCGGGTGGGGGGGCTGCAGAAAATGTGGACAAAAACACTGGAATTTTTTTTTGCTGTATCTTCCTTAATAGGCAGCATGCAAATATGGAAATAAAGATTCCTTGAATCTTGAGTGTAACATTATCTAAAGATTACTGGTAGAAAAATGATTTTATTTGTTTCTGAGATTCAGATAAAAGAACTTGTAACTTCTCACACCTGATCTCTCTCCAGGAGAAACAGCTTCATCACACACATCACAAGTATAAATGACTGATTGTTGGACATAGGTACTTATTTCAGTATTAATGAAGTAATGCTGCTGATGGGTACAATATGCTGCATCACATTCTGCAAGAAACGCTATTTGTAAAATTAATGTCAAAACCAAGCCCTGGCAGATCACTGCAGCATCTTCTTCAATTCGACCAAGCCTGAGCTTATTGGCTAAAATAAATCATATGAATTTAAGGGGATCATGAAGCACAGAGGAGCTGGTTCTCGTTCATGGCTTAGTGGAAACGTCCTCAGGGGAGGAGAGCTGAAGATGCCAGATTAGCGTCAGACGGGCGATTCAATTATTATCACATCACCCAAGCTAGTGTTTGCACACAAAAAATATGGGTTGCTTGAAGTTTGAAAGAGATAAGGTCCTGTATTATCAATAGATTAATCTCAGCATTAAAGTGTATTTCTGTAGGTCAACCAGGCCATTGATGCATCTTCATCAGACTGTTACCGAGAAACAGCACAGAAAGGTCAGAGAAAGTATGTTGGAGAGTTGCCAGTAAGGGAAAATAACCTCAAATTGAAAAAAAAAAAAAAAAAAAGAATAGCTTGCCAGTCCAACCCCCTGAAAGCCTGTTCAGTGGGCTTGGAACACCATGTTTGACTCAAGAGCTCAGAGCCCTTCTTCATCAACCACAGATGTGAGTAATAAATGACTCATCAGTGGGTTAAGGGCTTCACTAAGACACTCGCACAGTATGTGTACAGCAGAAAGACCCCTGTCTCAAGCATCGCATTAGCATCTTGATTAGCAACATGATGGAAAGGAAGGGAAAGAACAATGACAAAAAAACAATAAACCAGCACATGCCAATAGACGTACACATCTACAAAACATTAGCAGCCTAGCATAAGTCACAGAGGAAGTAAATGGGGAAAAACAGCTTCAGTTAAAAGAATCAGCAGGGATTAGTAGAGCTAATAAAGAAGACAGAGTGCAGACAAAAAAAGGATAGAAAAAAAAAAAAAGACAGCAACACTTAATCTGGCAAGTGATGGTTGGATTTACAGGCAGCAGGCTGCCAACTGGTCAAGGGGCTGCTGGGAGCAGGATTGCTTTTCCCCGAACGCCGGTTGCCAACTGCCATTGGATTGAGTTAGGACTGGCGGAAGCAAAGTCATGGTCTCAGAGGTTGAGGTTGCTTGGGGGTGGGGTGGGGGGGGGGGGGGGGGGGGGTGCGGGGCCTCACCTGTTGCTCTCAGTCCTCGTCCTCGGCTAGCTCTGTCTCTTTGTGGACCACCACCCGCGTCACTGACATGTCGGGGTGCTGCTCTTTGGCTTCTTTAATAGCCTGCGCCAGGGCCTGCCCAGGCAAGAGGGCAGTGGAGGGGGCAGGGAGGTTGGGGGACAGTGGCCGATATGGCACAAAAACAAAAACAGGCAAAAACAAAAGGGAAGGGAAGCCACCACGTTAACGGAAATGAAAACACAAATAACAAGTGACAACAACAACAGCAAAATAATAGAGAACTTAAAAGTTAAATAAAAATAACACAACTCAAAAGTACAGACAACGCTAAAGGACATCAAACCTGATGGTTTTAATGTGTTTTTTTTATTGGTTTCTGAATATTAGTAAGGACTTGATTGGCACTGTTCATGTGGCAATGAACTACAATCAAGGTAGAGAAGTTAGAGAAGCCACTAGTTCTATTCAGGATCTACCTTCATCAGATAAACAGTAAGGCAGACATAGAAACATTCAGTCTACACACAGGGACAAATGTAAAACCACTACCATCATGTTAACACTGCTTGAGCATACAAGACTGGTGCTGCTGGTCAGGTATGTACAGCTATCTGCTGGGAAGTGATTCATGCATGAGTTTCTATGGCAACCGTGTTCATCGCGACTGCAGTTGTGGGGACCATGACAATTGTCAAAGCAAACAGATATCGGAGCAACTTCTACCCTCCACCCCCCGTTCTTCCGACAGTTCCCCAGGTTCGCCTCAAGGACTATAAATCAATGCTTCCCTCACTTGCTGACACCTGGAGGTGCCCAACTAAGACACAGGATGAGAGAGAGAAAGAGAAGGAGAGAGGAGAGAGCGAGAGAGCGTGTGCACCCTTCTGCTCTTGGACAGACTGCAACACCTTGATCAATGCCTCAGTCTGGAGGCCGTGACACGAACCGTGGACGGACACAGCTGCCCCTTGTGGCGTCTTACCTGTTATGCAGACAAACAACAGGCTGGGCTGTCTGGGGATATATTTAACTGTGGGCTCGGCTTTAATGAGGTCCCCTCTCTCTAGGGCGAAGAGGGAGAACTCCTGCTGGAGGCACTGACACCACCTTGGCCACAGGGGCAGGATCAGCTCCGCTCGGAGAGTAATCACACACTGTTCGTGTACGTTCGCCCTTCAGTGGCACTTGTCTGGAGTGCTCTATGCTCGTTATTGTGATCCATGGGTCAGAGGTGTGGCAGACTTTAATCAACCTGAGCATGGCTTTAATTGGAGACCTAATGAGTGGCAGAAGGGGTTTGTCCACAGGGCAGAGCCGGGCGTCTCGGGTGAGAGACGAGCTAAACTTGAGGAGCAGCAAGTATACAGTGAGAAAGAGATGTAAAAAGTTCTATAAGAAAAGGGCCAGTCATCACCAATGACTTCTGGGATCTGCTCCTTCGTGGTACGACCAAAACAGACTCATTGCAGGGAGACTTGTCAGGGAACGTCGCTACCTAAGTGTTATCTCTCTTCATCTGACATGAAGGATTCATCTGACATCTACCCAAAACGAAAGGCGGTAATGTCTTTGCCCTGCAACAGTCAGGGGTTGAGTGAATTGAGTGAGGAAGTTCAGCTCACCTGGTCGTGGTCGATGTCCGAGTCGCCGGTGATAACAATGCGCTTCTCAATCCGGGTCTCCGACAGCCCGCCTTTTAGTGTCTACCAAAGGGAAATGACACCCATGAATAACCTCAACACACACACACACACACACACACACACACACACACACAGTGCCTCTTTACAGACATGATCACAAGGAGAGGAGCTTGTCTAGACAGCTTTGCTACCAACAAGATGGTACAATTTATTTGAATAAGTGATAAAAGGGCCTTGCCAAGCAACCCAGATGATTAATGCCTGGCCGCCTGCTTGCCGCTGGCTCGGCTGAGAGTCCGGTTCATATGCAGGTTTACACAGGTGTCTCCATAGCTCTGTGGCCACATAGGAGATTTATCAGAAGCGACATAATGTTGTGCCAATGACTGCCAGAAAGATGACTATCCACTGGCTCAAGAGACAGGGCTGGCATCTTCCTCTCTTCTTCTCTCTCTCCCTCACGCGCACACACACACACTCTTTGGGGAGCTGAGGAAACAATGCTGTCAACTTCCAAAGCAGCAGCTCAATGTGGAGGCACACTCAACTAGTTCCACTAGAGGGCGCTAACGCTCCGTGGGAATCACCTGCTACAAAGTATAGACTAGGCTGCAGACCAGCATTAGATTTGCAAAACTTGCAAACAACAAAATGAAGGCCTTCATCATATCTGACTGCATTACGGATCTCTTGTCTTCGTTTCTGAGAGGTTTGTGAAAAATGAAAATAGAAGTTTCTGCCTCATTTCAGACAGCACTGCCATTGTTTATCAACGTAAATATGAAGATATAATGTGAACGTTAAGTCTAGAAACTAAGAGACGGGCCCAAGCCCCAACAAACGTATGCACAGTTGCACTGTATGTATGCATGCGCATGTACACGCACGCACACCCACGCATAGGGTATTATGCCTTAGAAATGATCCAGTCAGTAAACAGCAGATGTCTTAGTTCAGACTGCCTAGAGGTACACTGCACAGCAGGAGACATGCACTTCCTGCCAAGCACCTGGTTTGCATTTTAAATTCAAAACTCAACTCCCCCACCACTCCACTGTTCTAAGACCTGTCCAGCATACCTACTCCAATCTACAACATGTGAGACCACAAGTTCATGTGGACAGAAGCCAATTAGAATTGCTTTTGCATTACATGTCCATCTGTTTTGCTTTTTTGTCGTCCTTGATCTCATGGTTGCTATCCAGTATTAGACCACACCCACACACACGCTAGTTCTATGACCGAGTTTCCGAGTTTCAATAGAGCACAAGTGCAGATTTCTTGAAGGCTGAAAAAATGAATGATGAATGTCCTTTATTGTCATGGTCACAGGTACAATGAAATAGAGGGATGTCTCTGGTCAGTGCATCATCACATAAAATAATAGAATATATTAAATACTTAAGTGCTAAAGCCACATACAGACAATCAACATACGTCCAGTTGATATAACAATCAAACAATCAATCATGTAAGCGCATTACACAAGACATGTCTCATAGCGTTACAGACTGTATAGTGGATTAGCCAAGATGTTACCTTGGTGATGTGGGTGGTGGTGGTCGTGCACAAAGACTCCGAGGTGATGGTCTGGGCTGTCATCAGAACACCAGGCTCACCGTCACCACTACCGTCCAACTGAGGTTCACACACACACACACACACACACACACACACACACACACACACAAACACAAAGAGGGGCTGATCAGCAGGTTTAGAGACTAGTTACAAGTACATGAGTTCAGGAAGTTCTGATGTGTGCACTCTAATCAGGTTAACCTTAAGGTAGTTCAGGTGACATAGGGGATGGTTTTAGACTTGCGTACCTGTGCAGCCTCGTACGTGATGGTCTTAGTCTCTGTGTGGACAATGGGAACCTCCTTGGTGGCAATCTCGGTCTTCTGGGCGGCAAATGTGTCCGAGATGGTCACCATTTCGGTCTTTACCACCGGGGGCTGGCCAGAGACACAGTGAGTTACAAGCGTGGCACTTGCAGTGTCACACACAGTCAGAAACACACACACACAATCACACAGCAGGATGGAAAGACTTGGCAAACTAGTCAAGGCCACAAGCACTGAACCACACACACACGATGCGTCTACACAGCCAATGGGGCAAGGCTTGTCTCATGCACAGCTTGATGGGAAAACAAAGCAGAATCAAACAAACACAAATACAAAACTGAGCAAGCAAAACACCAGCACTACAAACTAGATGTCTTTGGTCTTTAGAGCACTGGACATGCAAACACCCACATGCAAATGGCTACTGAGCTGTAAAGAAATGAAACATAAATACATAAAAAAATAAATAAATAATAATAATCACAAAATAAGCACAAAAAGCTATTTTCTTTTCCCACATCTTTACAGCCTTCACCAAGCACCAAACAGCACAGCACAGTGAGTCATGCATTAGCAATGGGGCAAGAAAGTCATTGGGGATTGACCATGTTCAAACCAAAGAATCGCAGGTTAAAAAAAGCCAATGAGATGCCAGGCCAGTCCGCAAAAACTTTACCAATGAATGTATTTTCCCCAATGGCTAGCAAACACACACAAACACACACATACAAATCACCACCTTGCCACAAGCTGAAAACACAGGACACATGACACACACACACACACACACACAAACATGCAGGTTGTTTGGTCTCCATGCAACACCTAACACCAAGAAGCTGGTGAGACTGCAAACCACGGGGGAACCCAAGGGGAAGAGGGAAAGATGGCGTACCATAGCACACACATAATACCCTTGGGACCACCAACCATGTGCATGTTTACGGATGGAAATATATGGCTATGCAAGTCTGAGTGTATGAATGCATGTTATGGGATACGACACACCAGTGCATAGCAAAAACGAGAAACGGAAAGAAAGGCCAAAAAAGCCCCAATGGAGATGTGATGGAAGGATGAAATGAGGTAGCTGGTTATCTGGATGGAGGTGTGGTGCTGTAGAGGCTAGCCAGCAGGTTGGCCCAAGGACAAACAGGACGTCCTTGCCTCAATTGGACGGCTCTGCAGCGATGCGTCGGGTTTGGAGAGATGCAGAAACCACGGTAACAGCAGTAGAAGATATAGTGGAGGTCTTCCCGCATTAATTTAAACGCTTGTCATTTTAGCTTGATGTGTAAAGGAAAAGAACAAAAAAAAAAAAAAAAAAATTTTTTTTGTTGGAAAAAAAAAAAAAAAAAAAAAAAAAAAAAAAAAGCTTCTTTGATGTGAAGTCAGACTGAAATTTCAGTAAAAAGAAAATGTAGCCGTAGCCATTAAAAAAAAAAGTTTAAGCAACTCCCACCTAAAAAAAAAAAAAAAACAATCAGTGCCCTCTACTGCGGTGTAAAAAAGGAGGTGGGTTGGAAAGTTGCAACTGGTGAAAAAGTAAGTGAATATGAGTGTGTGTGTGTGTGTGTGTTGACGCTTAGAATAAGAAGAAAGGGACAGGGATGGGGATGAGGAAAAGGAGTAATGCTGGAGAGATAAAGGAGCACCATCTTATCTTTCTTTCTTTTTTTTGTTTGTTTTGGCAGTGTGTTCCAGTGCAAGCTTGAAGCTTTCAGGAGCACAGGGAAGGCGAGCGAGCAGAGAGGAGTGTGGGGGAGGGGGGAGGAAGGCATCCCTCCCCCAAAAAATTACCTCAGAGCAACAAATAACCTGCGGGAGGTGATCGGTGTCCACGTGCGAAGCGTCCCCGTTCATCCGCGGCTCCTGGTCTTCCTCCTCCAGAGATCCCAGGCCTTGTCCTTCAGTCGCCGAGTAGCCGTTAGGAGCCTCGTCTGGGGTCACCATCACTTCCTCCTCCACCATCCCATCATCCACTGCGGATTGGGCTGCGTCTTCTTTGGCATCGGCGGTTCCGTCTTCAACCATTGGTTGAGCAGGGGCGGGCTCAGGCTCGGCTTCAGCGATGGGCTCAGGCTGAGGCTCGGGGGCGGGCTCAGGCAGCTGTTCCTCGTTAAGCCCCGCCTCTTCCTGTTCCTCCTCCTCGGGCTCCTCCTTGATTTGCTCGACCGAGACGCTGGTGACCTGCGGGTGGTACTCGGCCTCCTCTTCGCTCTCGCTGTCCGAGGAGGCACTGGCCTCCTTGGCGGGTTTCTCTTCCTTGGCCACAGTCACTTCTGCTGGGAGCTCGGCTACAGCTTGCGCTGCCACAGGTTTGGGGGTTTTCCTGACCTCCTCGACGATTACCGTCTCCTCGATCTCGACCACGGGCTGCACGGCAGCAGTCGCCGCATTAGAGACGGGCTCAGATTTCTGTTTGTCGTCTGCGCTCTACACCAGACGTCGGAAGGGAGGGCAGGTATGGGACAGAAACACAGAGACAAAAAAAAAAGAACACAAAAGATGACACAACCACACAACCAAAGAGAACCAAGGAGCAAAACCACCAACAAACAGAAAAAAACCTTTGCACAATGCACAAAAACACAATAACACAAAAATTACCAGCAACAAAATATGTGGATAAAAAGACAGATGAAAAGGTCCACAACATGACTATGGAAAAAACGCAATGTAATGTGATGTGACCATGGGTCGACCTTCTTCAGGTCGTGTTTACAGAGAGAATAGAAGAAGAGAGCAGTGAGAGAGATGAAGAGATGAGTGATCGATGTTGTCTCAATGGAAGATGACTACTGAAATTGTGGGAATGGGAGAGAATCGGGTGTTATTAGTTGGTGGTCATGTTTTGAGGGGGTTAGAGTGGGCGGCTGGAGAGACCACCTTGGTGACATCTTTGCTCTCTGGAGGGAGGAAGGTCTCCATTCGGGGCGGGGATTTCTGTGGGATATAAAAAAGGTAACCATAGGAAACACGGTCAGGGAGAAGCCATTGAGGGATTAATAAGGGAGAAAGAGGTGGGGGCAGGTAGTAATGTTACTGTGCCACTGTGGAGGTGCATCCTCTGAGTCTTGGAGGAGGTGAGGAGGTAAATAATGACCCCACCTCCTCTCTCTCTCTCTCTCTCTCCCCCAAAAGGTTCAGAAGCAGAGGTAGACAGGCCTCTACAGTAGCACAGTACAGCAGACATTAGCAAACAAACAGCAGGCTATTGAAGCATATGGAATGCCAGAAGCACGTTATAGAGGCCAAATATTTGTATGTTCAAAGTTTATGGCCAGTCTTGCTCTGTGTCTATACATGTAGGTCACAAGCTACATGAAAACACGACCATGCCGTAGACTGTAGGGCCACTTCTGCCTGCCAGCACAGGTAGCCGTTCTATGTATTCCACTTCATATTAGATTATCAGTAACTAAACAAATACAGACAAATTTAAAAAGCACTCAAGTCAGTATATTGACTAGATTATAATACAGGGAAATTTAAATAAGTCCAATTTGTCTTGTGCCTATGTTAGTGTATGGCGTCAGGCCCGTTTTACGGTTCTCTCTTATCATGTTGCCTTAAATGACCTCTGGTGGCCTGGACTGGACATAAACTCGTGTTTTAAGTTATTTATCCAGAACAGAATGATACTGGTAGCAGAGCAGTGAATTGAGCTATTAGTTGTTGCACAGAACAGACAAGCAAGCAGCAGTATAGAAAAACAAGACAATTAAACAAACAAAAAAAAAAGTCAGAAAGGGAGAGTTGAGGAGGGCACAGCAAGAGGGGTCCTACTAAGGAAGCACCTCAGCAGAGCGCTGGCCCACGGGCACAGCAACTAGGGTGCCCTCTGCTGCTCCGGCGGTAGTAGTGCAAGAAGAGACCAGGCCTAGGGAGAAGCTGGCCTTGCTCATAAAAAGGGAGGTAAGCTCCTCTTCTAAGCTCTATATAAAAAATCACAAAAGGGCAGAACGACAGAGAGACAGACAGAGAGGTCAAAAACAAAAGGGCGAAGAACAGACAGAAAAGACTTGCTTGAAAAGATAAAACCTAAAGAGAGAGGGGAAAGAGAAAGATAAAAGTGCTCAGTTGATAGGACACTACACTAAGAAAGCAGTCTAGGACAGTTCTTTAAATGGCAGCACACACAGAACATTCTAGCAAGACTAACAGGATGGTCTGCTTCATAGTGGTTACAACATTATTAGCAACCAAACCATTACAACATTGCACACATACACATGTCTAACAAAGTCTGCCTTTGTGAGGCAGCCTTTGGTGTAAAGCACAGATGACTGCATTCTGGGGTGAAACAAATGGATGACGATGTAAAAAGGCCGCGTTTGTCGGACATGCCACCGACACACGGCATGTGTCTGGCCTCAGTCCAGCCCCTTGTGAAAGAAACATGCAGAACACACAAAAGTACAGACCACTTGACAACAGCTCAACAAAAGAGAAAATCTGGAGAAACGGGAAAGCTTAAGAAAGTGGGTAGACAGTTCTAGCAAGCGGACACATGAAAATGAATGTGTGAAGCATTCTGCGTTGCCTGAGCAGAAGACTGAGTTTAAAACAGGTCCAAACAGTCAAAATATAGGAAAAAAACAAAACAAAAACAAAGATAGAACAACAACAAAAAAACAAACGGGTCACCAGTTGAAAGCGTTTCAAATGTTCAAAGAAATAAAGATAGGCAAAGCCAGGTGCAGTGAAACCATTAGAAACCAAACCGGTGAGCCCAGTTCAGGAAGTGCACATGGCAGATGAACATTTAGAAGGAAAAACAAAACAGACTGTGGAGTGAAAGTGGAACAAAGATCACAATTGAGTTTAAAAGAGCACAGAACACAGAAAGGCCCAATAGAAAGAGCAGTATCCAAACAGCACAATGCAGTACAGTGCAATATATACAAGACCAGAGTGGTGTTTGCATGCGTAGAAGTCATAGCTGATCAGAATGCAACTACAGTACATCTTTGGCTAGGGGATCAGAATGCAGCCCTTCCATTGGGCGAGAGAGAAGAACAGCTATGTGCCTGATGTGGAGAGGCCGGCGGCCACCAAGCAATCATGTGACAGCTGGGATTATGGGTAAAATGCAATCTCTAAATCCAATTAGGGACAAATGGACTGAAACAGTTGTGCCGTTCCAGTGACGTGGGCTTTGGCATCTGGTGCAGGTTTGCCTGCACAGAGGAAGCCATTGGTTGCTAGGTACCATCTCTAATGGGATGTGACTTGTTTGTGCCTCTCTTTTAATGAGGAAGATCCCAACTGCCACAGAGTTGAATGTGAAGACAAGAAAAGAAACAGAAGCAATTACCCAATTACAAATGTAAACATCCAATTAAAACAGCCACGCTGAACCAGGATTAAATAGTGTTCTGCTATTTTTTTTTTTTGTCTTTTTTTGCTGACGATGATATGCCTTTATTCTGAACCCTGCATATCTGTACCACTTCAGATTTCTATGACCATGTCATGGCACATGACTGTTTTATTGGGCGTTGTTATTTGGCCCTAAAAAGTCTTTAACACAATTTGGCCGCCGTTGGCATGTCTTGCGTCAGAACATGGTCCTATGCGACTGGAGTGCCTGGACCAAAAGGAGTGGTGGTGGGTGGCACAGATCAGATCAGATCAGATAGGCAGGCAGGCAGACAGGCAGGAACCCAAAAGGGTAGGAAGGACCAAAAGTGCACACAGCCATGGGGTGTACTACGAAGTGAGGTTACCCTTAAAAACTTACAGATAACCAAGAAAACTTCAGGTGTAACTACTGATCTCCAAACAACATTCTCAGTGCAGTGTTCTTGTGGAGATCAGGGGTTACTCTCAAGGTCATCCAGGGTAGCCGGCAACAGCTCACTCCATAATACAAGCCCCTTGGACGGGCAGAAAGGCTGGAGGAAGGATGGTAAATCACAGGGTCAAGGGAAGGTCGGAGGTCAGAGAGAAGCGGGCGCGGCAGACGTACCCCTTGGGTCTGCAGACGCAGACTGGTGACCGGACTGGCGACCGGACTGGCGGTGAGCCGCTTGTCCCACTGACTGGGACGCGGCTCAGGGGTGGCTTCCATAAAGCTGCGCTTTAACTCGCTAATGCTAGCCTGATGTTTCAAAACATCTTCCTGGGTCTTATCCAAGTCCTATGGCAAGCCCCAACAGACAAGAAAAACAAACAAAACAAAACAAAAAAAGCCCCATCCAAAGCCAGGATGCAAGAGGAATAGGGGGCAGGGGGAGGGGAAGAGGAGTAAGAGGGAGAAGGAACAAGGGACACACCAACAATGAGTGCATTAGTTTGTAAAACAAAACAGACCTCAATCCCCTCTTACCAATACAAAAAAACCTTAAATAACGACCAATGTCAAGCCTCCATTGATGCTCACTGTATGGTGCATTGTGTGTGCCAAACGAGGGGGGAAAAAAAAGAAACAGTTCCTCACAAGTGCAGCAGGGGGTACTATAACCCTGGCCGATGAAAAGAGGCCTCCCCATTGTGTTCCACTGGGGATGATGCTGCAGCGAGTGAATCAATCGGTCACGCACATTTAAATCGGCCATGTAATCTTATTAATGGGCCTGGCATTCAATTAAAGCCCTCTGGGAGTTCTACTCCATGACCTCTGCTGGGAAGACAATATTAGTGCCACGAGGTGCGCCACAGATTAACGCTCTTCGACACATGAAAAAAGACAAACGTGGCTTTTGGAGGAAGCTGCTTAATGCAACTCTTACTGTTCCGTGTCTGAATGCTTCAGTGACAGCTCATGCTTTTCTCCCCCACTGAGATTTGTGTTATGTCCAAACGAATGAGTTAAATTAGTGAATGAAGGGAGTTAAATATGCTGAAGTTTCCAATAATGTAGCCATGGTACCCAATGCACGACATTCATTCTTGTTTATGTCAAATAGAGGTATGCAACTCAACACTTTAAAGTGAATTCCTGAGGTTACTGTGCACCTCAATTACCTTGCACCACCAGGGCATCAATAAAATGAGACTTGCTTAACAAGACCTAAAGGGAAAATCCACCCAAGACTTTATGGGGTTTTTCTAGACACCCCCCCCCCCCCTTCTCTTATTCTCAGCAGACTAGGGACAGGAGCGGGAGCAGAATAAGGGTGTTTTTTCCCCCTGTTACAATCTCTACCAGAACATGCTGCGCTACTGCCAAATCTACTGGGGAAAAAATAAACATGCAGAAAAACACCAAATGTTTTAGGCAAAATTTTTCACCAAAACAAAATACTCTCCAGGAGTTACACTGCTGGAACCGAAATTCCACCTACAGATATTGGCTTAAGCTACCAACTAACCATCTTGGGAATATAACATATAAATATAAAAAAATATGCATCGTCAAGGAGAACTACAGAGCAGGTAGAAAGAACCCAAAAGATAAATGGCAATTTTTCCCTTATAAGAGAGAGCCATTCAAATGTTGGGTGGATTTTGCCTTAAAGGGTTCAGCGGTCATGGCACTGTAGCAAACCCTACCTCCCTCCCCACACATCAAAAGACACATAGCTGTCAATGTAGAAGCCCTCTGCAGTGGTTGGGACCTGTGGGTGTGCCTCAGACATTTAACAACTTTCAGCCATTAGAGAGAAATGAGAGTCTCCACAGCCATAATCAGAGCCTCGGAACAGTCTGTGCTAGTAAACAAATGCACACAGACGTAGGCAAGGAGGTCCAACTAGCATATATACTATATTGTGGGTTCTGCAGTCAAGTTGGAGTGATTCAAATACAGAAATCACAGACTAGCTACATAAATAAATAAATAAATGAATGAATAAATAAATAAAATTTGTAATATGACAGGAGTTTTTTAGTAGTGGACCCATAATGACAAAATTTCTTTAGGGGCACACTTTAGTATACCATGTCGAAAACACTGCAAGGGTTTTATAAAAGACAGCTTCCACGTCTTGTTATACCCCAATAACAAGAGCTCATTCTAGGGTGAGAATTTAGTAATTACTGTATAAAACAAACATAAGTAACAATGCAATATGGAATCACCACAGCAACCAAAAGCAGAAAAAAATCCCTGTCTTGTTAGGAGGAAATGGTATTAGTGTTGTTAAGAGATTATATGTAAAAAAAAAAATGTTTTAAACCAATTTATTAACCCATCCCTAGACATACATTCCGTAACCACCTTAGCAGGTGCCTAAGTGGAAGAGGATGGCCCAGGTAAAAATCACTGTGGCCATCTTCTTTTAAATCAGATTCAGCTGACCCTACATGCACCCATTCCAACACTCACATCATGCAAGTCTGTCAAACACACACACACACAGACAGACAGACCATTTGTCATGCAATCACACACAGAGTCTGATAGTGAGAGGCAGGCAGCCCAGGATAGTAGCCAGGAGAAAGTCAGGAGAGGTTGATTTTTTAGCTGCGGCCATACCAACCTCCAACATTAAATTGCTATGTCTGACATATATATTTTCGCCCTGCACTCTCAACTTGCTCTGTGGAGGTCAAAAAATAAACAAAACAAACAAAATGAAAAAAAGGGTGGAGACACATAAGAGACGTTTGCAAAAGAAAAGATAACACACACTGAAACGTGTGCAAAGTGAACTGAGGTCTAGATATAAAAGCATTGGTGAAATCAGGGACACAAGCACCACAAAGCTGGAGTCGATTAGAGTTGAGATCACAATCAGAAATTATTTGTGAACCCCTGATGAAAGACCATCTCATTGACGGCCTGTATTACTGCAGAGATTGTTTGTAAATGCGGATTAGATAAGTAACTCAAGTCACTTGTGCACTGCATCCCTTGTTTCAGAAAAAAAGATAAATGAATGATCACAGGGGAAAAAAAAACCATACACTCACCATACACAATAATCCAATTAAAACAAATAATTAACAAATACAAGAACATCTCAAGAAAAATTCTGAAATAAAAACAACCACCCTCCACACTACACACACAAACACACACACAAAAAAAAGTCATTCAGGATTAGCACAACACTGACAGACACTAGATCGCCCGGATTGACACGAAAACGAAAATTAAACAAAAGAAAAGGAAAGCAACAGACCAAAACGAATTAACAGACAAATGTAAACACTTGTATTGAACCTTTCTCAAGGTGGGCTCGGACTCCTCGGCATCCTCCTGTCAGACAGCGGGGGGAAGGATTGAGGGATGTAGGGAAGGAGAGGACTGGTTAGTTGAGAAATAAGGACACCCCCCCCCCCCCCCCGCCACACACACACACATGTTTTAAGATTTCTGAAAACAATAAGGCATGATGGGATAGGTGATGTGTGGCACCCTCACGGACCTCGGCGGTGTGGGAAGCGGGGACCGTGGCAGCGGCCTCAGCTTCATCGCCCTGCATCTCGTCTTCATCCTGCGTGACCGCCGTCATGGCGCATGGTGACGTTTTGTTTGGGGTGGGGGAGGGGTTGGGGGAGAGGCGGGGGTGTAAGAAAAGGTGATATGGATGATATCGGGAGAGGGATAATTCCCCCTCATCCCAAATACACATCAGCCGTCACACCAAAACAGACACACACATACACACACACAGCAACACATTCACACTGAGATGGTGTGAGGTCATGGAGAAGGTCCCAGCTCCGCTCTGAGGCTGGCCAATCAGAGTGAAGGATGAGAGGCAGTGGTAAGGAAATGCTCATGCTTTTCTCAGAACGCCAAGCAGTCCCGGGATTACTGGTTCTTTTTTCTGTGTACATTATGGGGGCCGCATGAGGTCTCTTCTTAATTTACAATTAAAAAGGTGTAAAATGTCTACCTTGCACTAAAAAAGACAGGAAGCTTCTTATACAAATTAATGCTTAGGGGGTGTTGAACAGTATACTTGGGAATTGTAGCATATTTAAAATATCAATTTGTTTGTGGATAATCTGCACAGTAAAAGAGATTTTCAAACAAGATTTGTTGAGCAAATCTCTCAAAGCTGCATCTTACTACACACAAAAACACTTGGACTCCTATTAAGACTGAAAGGTGAGTAAATAGAAGTTTAGACATTAATCTCACGAAAGGCTTTTGAGTAGAAAACAAAAGGTTTTAAAAGTTTTAAAGGTTTTTAAAAGGTTTTAAAAATCACCCACTGACTGTAGCCTATGCAGGACTGTTGGGATTTGCAAAAGATGGAAGTTTTCCTTCATATCAAGAATAAGCAAAGTGGCTACTGATTAACAAATACACAGAACATCTGGGCAGAGGTGAGGAGAGGGGGGAGGGAGAGGGAAGGGACAGCAGACGTTGAGGGGGAGGGGGGCAGTGCAGGACGACTGAAGGCAACACAAGAAGAGTCGACACTGACAGTAGTGTAAGAGGGTGAGGGAGGAGGGGTCAGGAGCGCTGGTTGGTGGAGCAGCAGCTTGGTTCTAGGCAGCGGGGTCACACATCTCCTCCGGCGTGCCCAGCTCGGTGTAGTGGGGCGCCTGGGGAGGCAACAGGCGGGAGGAGGCGCGCGCTTCCAGGTAGCAGAGGGCCAGCGCCATGGGCAGGGCCAGGAGGAGTGCCAGGCCCAGTGACTGCGAGGCCGAGAGCAGCACGGCAAACACCACCAGGAAGGAGGGCACCAGGGACGGGGAGGAGAGGGGCAGGTGGCGCTGGAGGCCGGCGGGCAGCACGGCCGCCAGAGACTCCTCGGGCAGGCTGGGGAAGCACAGGTAGCCGTCCTCGTCCAGGAGCGAGGGCAGGCGCAGGCGCAGACCCTTGCAGGCCGACAGGAGCCAGAAGCCTGAGCCAGTAGCCTGGACCTGAGGCTGGGCCACGCTCTCAGGGGACTCCCCACAGCACTCGCTACCCGAGGAGGATGCAGAGGAGGAGGAGGAGGAGGAGGAAGAGGGGGTAGGAGGCAGAGCAGGAGCGGGGGACAGGGTGGCAGGGACGGGGTCCTGATCGGAAGAAACTGTGGCGGTGGTGGTGGTGGGGGATTGAGGGGCTTCGTCCAGCTGCTGCTCCCCGTCTGTCCAAGAGTGGGGATCGTGCTCGGAGATGTCGGACAGGACGTCCAGCTCCGAGATGGTGTCCAGCGTGGGCGGGAGGGAGGAGAGGGTGGAGGAGGAGGGCGAGAAGGGGAACATGAAGATGGACTGAGGGAGAGGTGGAGGGGAGTACAGAGACCCATCCCACCCCACCCAGTGAGAAAGAAAAGAGAAAAAAAAAAAAAAAAAAATTGTTCACAAAACAAAAGACCACAGTCGTGCAGGAAAGAAAGTGAGGAGAGGGAAAACCCGTGCAAATGAACGATTGCATAAACAATCCCGACAGAACGCAACAGAAAGAGCGGAAAAATAGGAATGTGTGGCAAACAAAAATTTTTTTGTAGTTGTGGGTGGGGGGAGGGGGGTAGTGAGGGGTGCGCAAAGGGAGGAAAAAAAGGGGAGAGAGAAACAAACCATTAGTCAGTGAGACAGAAAGCAGGACAGGAGTGCAGTGCGAGACGACGAGAAAAGAGAGACGACGTGGGGTGGGGGAGACGGAGAGAAAGGTTTTGGGGTTGGGGTTGGGGACACAGACACAGGAAGGGTCCCACAGTGAGGAGAAGAGGAGGAAAGACGGGTTGGGGTGGAGAGGGGAGGTGGCTTAAACAAACATCCTACCACATAGCTTGTAAATCACAAGACGGCCACTACAAAGAGACATAATGTACCCCTAACGCCAAGACAGAGATGGTAGTGAGAACAGGACCAACACAAACATAAATGCCGTCATACAAAGTTAAAACAGACAAACTGTAGCTTTCTTTCCTTTCGTCTTTGGTGTCATTATTGTGGAGTCATTCCTCCACTCCATTTACTGTATGTTACAGACATGTGTAGGAGGGGTGAGAACTTTTATCAGTGGATTTTATCAATGCCACTGTCGATCAGCTCATCCAATTCTTGATCAGTTCTCTTTGCCCACCATAGTTCTCCATCCCACTCCCACCATTCATTCTGATGCTCTGCTCTCGTGTCATATTTGCCGAGAGGAGAGGAGAGGAGAGCTCAGACAGTGGGAGCGTGTCCTTTCTGTGACTCTCCCAAATCCCAGAGCCCGACCTTCCTATCATTTGGAGGAAACAGCTGCTGGCTGGCTGGCTGGCACCCCTGCTCGCTTTCACCCATTCACCCATACCCACGCCCCTTCACACACACACTCACACGTTTCCCTAGACTGCTTTGGTCCTGCTCAAGGCAAAGTCCACCCCGTACCACCAACCAATACTTCAACCCAGTCATTTGCCCCTTGTTGCGTATATATTTGACAAAAGGATGTGGCCCTTGTGCTCCCAAACTCACTAACTTCTCTCTCTCTCTCACACACACACACAAACACACTCTGTTCCCCCTCGCTGACTGTTACATAACGGCCTATAACGCTCAAAACTCTCTTTCATGGCTACATTGTCTGGGACACACTGAATGCATTCTTTCATTCGCCTGTTTGCCAGCTAATGTCAAACGTGGTCTCTTAAGCAGCCCGTATGAGCAAAGGGACTATGGGGCCAAACAGAGGAGAAGGTCAGATCCTCGGCGCTGCACTCCCGCACCCTCCTCTCCCCTCCGTCCTAATTGCACCCAGTCTTTTACGCCACACAACAGGGGCCGTTAGGAGGGCGCGGAGAATGGACGGAGCTTCATGAAAGGACGGCATTCGTGGGAGATACAGTACACACACTTCATGGCTGGAAACTTGAAACAAGGGGTAGGGAGGTGGGTGGGGGACTAGGGGAGCAGCAGCAACAGGGGTACGTTTCACTTCACAGATTAGAACGACACACTGTTTCACAAAATAATAAGAAAACGGGACAAAAAAAAAACTAAAAAATTTCACGCAACACTAGAAGGTAATCAACAATGTGCTGGGTTTTGTGATACAATATTAAAACTTAAAGCAAAGAAACACCCACTTAAAAAAAAAGGTTGAAAAAACAAAACAAGTGCAGATTTTGATTCCTTGTATTTTCCTGTCAAAATAACGAGGACTGGAAATATGTGACATGAAGACATAACATTGTGGAGCCATGGAGAGGTGAAAGCAAAAAATACAGAGATGTGGGGGGTGATAAACGATCCTCTAACCTTGGAGTCGGAGGAGAGCTCCAGGGCAGGGTCCCGACCATTCTCCTTCTCACCGATGGGGCCCGAGCCATCACTGATCACACTAATCACAGGAGCTGAAAGAAGGGACGGGGACGATGGGGGGGACAAGGGACAGAGAGAGGTAGAGTAGGAGAGGGATGTTAATGACACAAGCTGGCACCCGTTTTGCATAGTCTTATTTGAGATCGGTTGGCCATAGGGATGTAACGATGTACTGCCAACTGGCAAAATGACAATGAAAAACGAAATCGCAAAATGTTCCTTAAAGAGAGACACAGCCAGTGCTATAACAAAACAAACTCAATTTAGACAGTTTGTTCTGTAGCCTATTCAATCCCTATGGCCTAATAGGCTTCAGACCTTAGAATCCTAAAATCGTATTGTGGGTTGACTGACATCTCTAGCTGACCATATAACAATTGACACATTATGATGGGGAACTAATATTCAGATATCAGACCAGCAGTCCATACCGGCCACCAGAGGGGGGCAGATCACTATTACAAAAAT
>JAGFZM010001319.1:233484-252470 GCA_017657215.1 Limnothrissa miodon
ACTACAACAGCTGAAGACGGCTAAAAACATGAATGCAATCTGGAGATATTAGTGGCTTAATGTACACACTTATTGGGCTATATAGTAAGGGGTGTTGATTGGGTGATGGGGTTAAGTACCTGAAGAAGGTGTGGTGCTCCACGCAGACCTTCCACAGCTTCTTGGCGGCGCGGTGGTTGGGCAGCTTGAAGCCCACGGTGCTCTCAAACTGCTCCGTCTGGAAGAGAGCGCAGACGGCAGACGAGACGGGTGAGAAATTTGGAGAAGGAAACAGAGAGAGACAGGCAGACAGACGACAGAAGGAAACAATGGCGAGAATGTGTGATGTGTGAAAATAAAATGTGGAAACTGTGCTGGCAGTCTTATACAGGTTAACCAATCTTGAATCTACAAACAAATCCCAAACACTAAAAGCAAGAGGGGAAAAAATTAAGAGAGAATGAACTAGGACACGGACAGAGGAAGGGGAAGAATGCCCCAAAGAGCATGACACGATGCCAGAGATGGGAACCATATGCGGGAGGAATGAGCTGGCTGGCTCACATAGAAGTGTCTGTGTGTGAATCTCTTTCTCTCTCTCTCTCTCTCTGTGTGTGTGTGTGTGTGTGTGTGTGTGTGTGTGTGTGTGTGTGTGTGTGTGTGTGTGTGTGTGTGTGTGTGCGCGTGCGCGCGTGTGTCTTTTAGGATGCTGTGAAGGCTTTGGAGGAATCTCAGCTTTTTCCATCTGTATGTAGGGGTGAGCTGGTGGCCCTCGGGGCTCTGGCAAGAGCCCACTGACCAACCATAGCCTCTAAAAGGCTATACACACACACACACACACACACACACACAGCATGGAAGAAATTAGTGTTATACTAGTCGCCAAAATTGACAGCCATAAAAAACATTTGAGGTATTTAGTTTGTTTTATGTGCATTCCCCCTCTCTCTTTGTGTATGTGTGTATTAGTGTTAGTGTATGTCAACGAAGGAAACAGAATGAGACTGTGACGGTCTGTTTGTGTGTGCGTACTCGTGTGTGTGTGTGTGTGACCAAGAGCCAATGTTTACCTCTCCGGGCCGGATTTTGATGTAGAAGTTGCTACGCTTGTAGGAAATCTTGAGGATCTTTGGCCAGGCAAAGCGGTTTATCCGCAGTCGGTCTTTGTAGATGAGCAGGCCGTTGGCACACACTCCCAACATGATGTCCACCCCCTCAGAGTCCTGTGGAGTTACAAGGGAAGGAAACAAGGAGTGAGAGAAAAAAAAAAAGAAAGGAGAGAGCGAGAGAATCCATGGCACTAGAGGTCAGATCAGTCCTTCTTTCCTTAATTATTCCTCTTTTCTTAAACTCCGTTGTTCCACTCTTTATCTGCAGCACCAAGGAGGACATGGATTGCCATTGGATACACCAGCTCCCTACATTTAACCTAATTAACAACACTAACAGCTCCATTCGAGATTGATGGCCGGTCATTGATTACACCCTTCTTGCAAGGGCCGTTCTGTTGACTGGTCCTTATAGATTAGCGTGCTTAGCTGTAAAGGCCTATGGAAACTGGACAAGATACTTATTGATATGACAGATAAATGAAGACTATTAGGCGCCGCTCAGGAGTAGGCTGATTATGCTATGCGGCAAGAGGGCTCCCAAAACAGGCAGTCCCACTCCTGAGGCCAGGTTCATGGATTGGTCCAGTTGCACTAGCAAGGGTGGCTTCCAGAGGGCCCTGCTACTGGCTTTGCTACTCCTTTGCTCTTCCTTCTGTATCCTGACAAAACTACTTTAAGTCAGAGCATATTTTTGGGCTTTCTAGAAAAGAGCAAAGGACACTGCAAACAGTAGTCTGAAGCAATCTAGGAGAGTAGGAGAAAAGAAGATGGAGAAAGAATGGGAGAGTAAGAGAGGAAAAAAACAACACAAAATCAACCAAAAAGGAACAAAAAAAAAAAAAGAAAGCGAGTGTAGCAACATGAAAAAGGCAAAGGGTGAACATTCTCTGCATGATTTCCCATGCCAGCCATTCCTTCAGCCCTGTGCAGTATGTTTACACAGCTGATGGAGGCAGCCATGTTCTGCTATACGAAGCACACCCCCCCCCCCCACCTACTCAGACACAATCATGTTCTTTTTGTTTTTCCTCCATGACCCCCACCTCTAGCTCACCCCTTCCCAGACTCCCCTGCAGCAGTCTTCCCGACAGTGAGCCACATGAAATGGGTGCCTCCCGCGGCCCGCTAGAGCAGTGGAACGACTCTGCCAGAAATAAGTAACATCTACTCCACTCGCTGTCTGAGAAGGGTGCACAACATCCTGCGGGACCAACACCACCCTGCGCACCACCTTTTCCACCTGCTGCCCTTAGGGAGAAGGTATAGGTCCATCCAGTCCAGAACAGCTAGACTGGCCAACAGTCTGTATCCACAGGCTGTGAGGCTCCTGAACTCTGCCCCCCTCTCATGGACAATAACCACATCCAACTTCTTAATAGCATTGAACTGGTCTGCATTGTTGCATTATGTCACTATGATCCCAACACTATTCTCTCTCTCCCCTGTCCCCCCTCTCAATAGATAAAAAAAATATCATATCCCATCACAGTACAATAACATTGAACTGGTTGCATTGTTGCACTTTGTCATGATTCTCAGGTCTTTGTCTGAATGTCCCGTTCTATGAACATTACTTGACATGCTCTCACGCTGCTACTAAGAACTGTCTCATACTGCGTCAAATGTTTACACTTGGGTTTAAGGGGTATTTATTATTTTATTATGGGTTTGCACTTTTGTTGTTCCGACAATGACAATAAATACTTGAATTGAATTGAACTGAATATGTGCTAGTGTGTTTGTAGATGATGTTTCTAATAATCTAAAAACATAACGTTTGAACTGTGTTAATCTGGTGGACTAAAGGCGTTTCCTAATGAAAGCCGATTTTGGGGAATCAATTAAAAAGTACATGTGGGTGTGGGCATTTGCTCTTCTTTGCACTTTTGGCCTACATGGATCAGAGAGTGCATGACAACACCACCAACAAGAACTTTATTTAGAGTTTATTATAGATGGGAGATTCCTATGAGAGTTAACTCTTGATGAAACCTAATGGTTGACTCACAGAATAAAAACATTCAGGAAAGTCCAGGGAAAATGAGCTTCCATAACGCTAACAATATGGCATGGTATTTCGTGATCGATTACATTAAAATTTGAGCATTTGCCATTTTTTGCTATGCATGATGTACAGCCAAATAAACTGTGCGAAACATTTCATTTAATGTACAAATACCGTTGCATTTCACTGGTGTTACTGATGTGACAAAAAGTGAATCTCCCCGGCAATTACCCAATCTCTTACAGAGAAAGAAGTGTTGCATAGCATACGTTCTATTGAGTGTACAGGGTAAGGAGATGTCTGTTTGGGGTCACTGTGATCTTTAGTCACTATACCTTAGCATGATGCAGGTCGACGCCGTACATGGACAACTTCTTGGCGTTTTCAAGGAACTGAGTGTCTGCTTGAGCTGGAGTCATCCCTCTGCGGAGAGAGAAAGAGGGGACAGGTGAGAAGCCAGCAGAGCCAGCAATCACTAGCCAACAGAAACATCAACAGATTCTAAACAACAGTAGAGAGAGAGGCAAGTCTGCCGGTGGCAGCATTAGGAGGAGAAAAAAAGGCAGAGCAATGGGATTAGCACCTCCGAGGGTCGAAGGCCTGCAGATTTGCAGGGATAACCCTGCAGCTGTAAACACGGGCTCTTCCGGGCCATCCCAGAACAGGAGCCTCCTCCCCTGGGGAGACCTGCAGACAAACCCCTGCAGAGGCTGCCTCAGTGACCTCCTGCACGAGAGGGACTTAGAGCTCCCATCCAGACAGGTCTTTTATCCTGGACCCGTCCCCGTACTGATCTATTGTAGCTTCCCTCTGCCGACTGACCAGAGCATTCACTACCTTGCTCTCCCCACGTTAATACCTGTGCTGTAGACAAGTGGGAGGGTGAGGACGGGCTCACAGCAGCCACTGTATTCAACACAGAGTCATCGCTCTCCATTCCTCCTAAGCACATGTGGTTCAATAGCCACTGAACTGCTGTAGTTAACTATAGACAGCACCGACCAACGCTCCATTGACATTGTAAAATCACCCATAAGCCACCCACAGCCATAAGCCCCCTCCCCCCGCTGACCTGTGGGACTTGTGCAGCTCCACCACCTTCTCCTCCATCTCACGGGTCTGGTTGGGTGCGAACTGGAAGTCGCTGGTGTAATCGGTGCGATGCTCGTCAGGGTCATGGTCGCCCAGCTCAGCCTGCAGAGTGTAGGAGCCGAGCAGCGCGTGCGTCACAAACGAGCACGGCAGGCGTCCCGAAGCGATGTCCTGGCGCAGCTGCAGACACAGCAGGTACCTGAGGAGGAGAACCAGAGAATGAAATTATGTGCTTTAATTACCCTTTAATTCATTCATATTCAGGATATTCAGTTTTTAGTTAGGCAATTAGACTACTTTTTTTAGAGCTTGAAGTAGTTTCACTTTATCGGAAACGATTAAATCACTTATAAAACTGATGACAGATGGACATCGGTAGCAAAAAGCAGAAGTGGTCATAATTAATCTGCTACACGACTTCCTGTCTTGAGACATCATGTAGTTTAGCTGCTTGCTAATATCAAATGAGCCAACACCCCCTGTGATAATGACTATACATTCAACCCTAATCTCACACACTGACTATGCTACATAGCCCACGATACGTCCTGACATTCCCATCTCCAGTATTAGATTTGATGAAACATCTGGCACATGCAAAAAAAAGTCCAGTTGCTTATACTAAATACCTTGGCTACTATGACTGGATGAGTTTTATAATAACTGCTCCCCACCAAACTGCAATTTTAACTTTATGTTTTTTATGTACAAAAGAATCTAAATGGATTTGAATAAGATCACATAAATATATTTTTGTAAATGTATTGCTAATGGACATCGGTAAAGGTTTTGCACAAACTCTTCACGTCATTTAACTTTTTAACTGCTACATTACAATGTCCACAAGTATAAAAGATAAGCATTTTCATGACAGAACTAGATAAAACACGATAGAAAGGGGATGAAGTAATGTGGTTCAGAGAAGTAGTAGTTGTGAAGAGTGTTAAATGAGATGATGGGGGTGGGGGGTGAAGGAGGGAAAACAAGGCTTGAGGCTTAACTGGAGATCGGAAGCTTGCAATACGGCTTCAAGGTCCCTCAGTAAACACAAAAGCTGTTCATGTGATAAGCATGTGAAATATCGGTGTGTGAACAGATGTGCTTGCGCGCCAACACGGTTTGAACAGAAACCGCAAATGCAAAGTGTCAAAGCTTTCTGAGCAAGTATGTGGTCCTGAGTGTGTCACATATGTTTCCATCTCAGACTGTGTGTGTGCACGTGCGTGCATGTGTGTGTGCAGTGAAAGTTTGGCCAGTGATACACTGCTAAGAGATCAAAGAGCTTCAATGTCTAAAAGACATTGAACCAGACTAGGGGACGCGTGCCCTGCTTCCTCCCCAGAATCGGCTCCTCAGGCCAGCAAGGTGAATCACCTCCACCTCCACAGACCCATTTAAAGCAGATTAATTTGTCCATTGATAAATAGCACCATTAAGTGGCCAGTCTTTAACAAGGGCCCTCCAGCAAAGTCTCTACCTCTCTTTTTAAAAGAAAAGAAACCCTGACAAACACCCTACCCAGAATAACCTCTGCTTTGAATAATCCTACTCGACAGGAGCTGTCCACACGCACAGCTGAGCACTGGGCCTTGTGGTCTCCTTTAGGCACTGGCTGAACCAGAACATCCAGGGTGGGTTGATTTTAGGTTAGCAAAAAGAGACTTGATCGCCTATTCCAGGGACTGCACCCACTTCAGGAATATAGTGTCAAATACACAACAAAATACCTATCTGAGAGTGTGAGAGAGCTTGGCTCTGGATTATTTTTACCCAATGTTACAGTCTTAATGCAGTCTGACCCCATCTAACGCATTACGTACTAGCTGTCAATCTCAATGCACAGCATTTGGTGACATGCATGTGATGCCACCTACACAGTTTTAAACAAGTAAGGCCTTTGTGAACATGAATGAAAGGTCACCAAATTAGTTTTAAATGTAGTAATGCTGTGCAGACATTCAAATCTTTAGGCAAATGACGAGACACAAGGATGAATGTGCGTGTGTGAGCTGTGCGTGGCAGTGTTTGAGTGCTAACACGTTCTAGTGTCCTGCAGCAAGTTACATGTCAAAGCTGTACTTGTCTGTGCATGGAAATCAGGCTGCCCACAGTCGTACCTGGTGATGTCCTCTTGGAGCTGAGAGGGGTCCGGAGGGTAGAACTTGACATTGAACGAAAACTGCCATGGACCATCTAAAAAAAAAAAAACACGCACAGAAAAGGAATACACATTTCAATGGGGTTCTGTAGAGAGAATATGAACACAAATAAGAATTCTACAGTGACAGTAAAAAAAAAAAAAAAATTGGCTTTCTTTAAATGTGTGTTTAGCCAATTTGCCCTTGGTGGCGTCAGACTTATTACACGGGCATGTAAAAAGATGATGAAAATTATGCAATTAGTGTCAGAGCACAAATGTTACAGAGAAATGTGCCGAGGCTTCTCCTAAACAGATGGGAACAGAGCGAGTGAGCGAAAGAGGGAGAGAATGAGAATAAGAGTATAGAGCAAGAAAGGGAAGACAACAGCTGTGAACAATGAAACAACACTTGTGCCTGGCGCGCAGAGCAGAATGGAGAGAAGGACGCCATACTAGAAAGAGGAGGATACAGAAGAGAGGAAGGGAGCTTGGAAAAGGTCTCTGCCGAGACGAGGCTAGGGGAGAGGCGTTGTGCACTGTGGAATGGGGGGTGGGGGCTGCGCACAGACAGGATTTAAAATGGCAGCCCAGAGTCAGGCCCTTTCAGCAAGTCACTCAGCCCTTCAGCTGATCCTGATCCATGCTGAGGAAATCCCTTCTACGCCGCCACCACCCCCCTCCCCCCAAAAAAAACAAGACAATAGATCAGAAAAAATAAATAAATAGATAAATACATAAATAGCTGCTCAATCACAGTAGGTAGATTTCACTTTACATTTACCAAAATAAACACTCTGGAAAGTAGTACGAAACAGCCCAACATGGATGTTGAATGTTAGTGAGCAAGTTTTCCGATATACGCTTTAGCAAGACCGCACAGCAGTCCATTCCACTGGGAGCTCAGGGCTGAAAGACGGATGGTGCGCGCCGCACACTCCCTCTCTGAAAAGCAGGTCATGTGAGCTCTCAGGCGAGATTAACAGGGACTTACAGTGACACTCCATAGTAACACACACACACACACACAGCGCTGCTGCTTGGGCTCACACTGCTGTGGGGCTGGACAGACCATGCCTCTGGTCCACTGAGGCAGCTGACCAGTCATGGCAGTTGCCTAGCAACCATCAGCAAGGCTGGGCAGTGGAACAGAGATGCAAGCTTTACCCAACAATGCCGGATTTAAATAAATAAATAAAAATACAAAAAGTATTAATTACAATATAATAAAACAAATTAATTAAAATGCACATATACAAACAAATACAACAGACACACACACACACACACACAAACTGATCAGGAATGACAACCCAACCCTGATTGATAAACACCCACTACAACCCAACCCTGATTGATAAACACCCACTACATTTATGGTGTAATCACTATGCTCCCAGCTGCTTCCATTTTTGATGAGGATTGTCTTCCTCTCTTTGCTCTACCCCCCCAAGCTCCTTTACCCATTAATGGCCAAAATACAAATACTGAAAAACTATACAAGCACATCTCGGCTGGGGGTACTTTCACCAGAGCTCAGTCACCAAGCTGGGAGGAATGGAGTTGGGTGGGATGGTAATGGCCTTTACCAGTAGAGCCGAGGGGCAAATCAAGAACCCCCCCCCCCCCCCCCCTCCATTTTTAAACAGAAGGGAGCGAGGCATCAGCTCTCCTCTGGTCAGTTAGCTCCGCCTGTGAGTCACCCATGGGAAGGCTGCAGTGCTTTCCCAGCACTAATCTGTAGCATACACTAGCATGGTGTTTCACTGATGGCACACAAGAATAAAATCAGATTCGGAATCTATTTCTGTTTCTTTATATAGAAGCATTTTTTGATAAAAGAAAGAGTACGCCGGTAAAAGAGGGGAATTTTTATTTCCCCCTCCCAGAAGGAAACTTGGCCATTTTTTTTTTTTTACAGATGTAAAACCGGAGAGCTGGCTGGGGTGATGCGTCATTTGCTGTGGAATGCCAGCCATGGGAGACAGACAGTGGGAAAACGGCGTTGTTCGTCTGCTCCTCACACGGGCCAACAGTAGGGGCATTGTGGCATGTGTCCTTGGGCCAGCGGGGTCAAGGGGTCGCTGACCGTTAGAGGAAACTAAAGGGGGCGGGGAGAAGCTGGGGAGACAGACAGGAATGTGTGGCAGCTGCAGAAAGACACACACACTTTTGCATGTAAAAAAGAAAAAAAGAGAAAATAGGTCCTTTATTGTAATTATTCAGAGCAATGGATTGACAGATTTAAAAAAAAAAAAAAAAAAATTCACCTTCTTATGCATCACAACAACACACATGTATACACTCTTACCTACCACACACACACACACACACACACACACACACACACACACACACACGGCAGGACTTGAGAGGAGCTACTAATCTAATCAGGAACCTTGGCCACATGCACACTTTTCCAAGAAACTCTTTTAAGTTCCATTCAAATATGTCAAAAAGGATTCCATCTCCCGCTTTGCCAAAGCCAGCGCTCTTCTAACACCACGCATCTCATTAGAAAATTCTTTTCCTTGGTGCTAAAAGTTCATTTTCAAAGACATCCTTAAAATGCATTGTTTTTAAAGGATGGTTTGTGAGTGCTTAAAGAAAAGCCAGATAAGGTTCCTCAGTGCGATTGTGTCTATGCGAGCCCACCAACTGAGGCATTTGAACAGCGCTGACCTTCCCAAAAAATGAAAGAGGCGTGTGCGAGGAGGAATATTGTTGGTATGGACAACAATCATAAACTGGAAAAACGACAGATTTAAAATTGTAAGCATTTCTCTATCAATAGTTAACATTGCATGAATTGTGAGAGTGAAGGCACCTCACACAGGCTGACCGCATTGCACGAAAGGCATAGTTCAGATAACTCTGCCCCGGATAACTGCGAGTCCCTAATTGCAAAACAAATAGTGTAGACTGTTGTGAATGCATGCATCTGTGCACAGCAGCAACATGGCAATGGCACAGGAGGGCTGCCCAGGACACAAAGAGAACAAAATAGGGGGAGCAATAGAGGAAAAAAAAAAATTGTGGAAAACTTGATCCTGGGATGACTTCATGATGGGGCTATTTCCTGCATGCTGCACTCCGAGACTCTGGGTCCATCCCAGAGGAGCGTGTGGTCGGATCCTGTGCGGCCGTCCTTGCTCGACGCCTCGTTACCTCAACAGAGATGGATTTATTGGCTGCATAAAAAGGGCCAGATCAGTACGGCACTCCAGATAACGTTTTACATGCGTAGGCCATTAGGCCCCGCGCTTTAGAGAAGAGGGCGGGGTAGACCGCTGAATGGACCGAGTTACAGGGGGGCTACAGGAGTGGCTACAGGTGCACAGCCAAGCGGGACGGCTGACCTGGATCTGGACTTGGTAAAGGCAGGTAAGCCGCCCACGGGTTTACGCTACACAAAACCCCTTAAGGAGAAAAAGCAACATTAACTTGTACATCACAAACACCATCAAGTGATCCAAAACCCTGTGTTTTCAGGACATTAACAGCAGAAAAACAAGAGAGAGAATGTGCTATGAAAGGGAACAGGAGTGACTGAGTAAGAGTTTGTGTGTGTGTGTGTGTGTGTGAGTGTGAGTGTGTGTGTGTGTGTGTCCGTCCGCGTAGTGGGTGCAGTGCCAGCGCTTGAGGGGGGATGGGGACAAGGTGTGCATTTCAGGGCTATAACACATGAAGTGGGCCAGCCAAACACCTTTTACTGGTCTGGGCAGGAGGCCAAGGCATGAGCACACAGCCTCAGCTGGACATTACACAGAAAGACAGGGGGAGAAAGAAAGAGAGAGGGGGAGTGAGAAAGAAAGAAAGCGGGCAAAGATAGAGTGAGTGTATAGCTGGGTGGGTGGAGAGAGAAAAAAAAAAAAAAAAAAAGACATACATACAGACAGAGAGAGACAGACAGACAGACAACAAGATGATAAAGGTGGAGGGAAGGAGAGACAGAAACATAAACCCGTCAAGAAGAGTGCTGGAAACTAAAGCAGCACCACAGATCTCCAAGAGCAGGAGACAGACCAGGGATGAAATGGGGACAGTAGAAATAAAAAAGAAAGAAAAAGAAAAAAAAAGGAGAGCTCCTAAAGAGGTCAGACAGAGAGAAGGGAGTGTGCGTGTGTGTGTGCGCGTGTGTGTGTGTGTGTGTGTGTGTGTGTGTATGTGTATGTGTGTGTGTGTGCGCGCGCGCATGTCTGTTGTGAACAGCCAGCTTTAATATCATGCAGGTGACCACAGCATCCCAGCTTGCAGGCACAAGCACAGCAAAGTTCCATAGAGACAGGGTGGACTACAAGAGAGTGCACTAGACAAGGAGGATCATGGGAATAATCAGTTACCACTGGTTCTCAAACATCCAGTGTCAAGTCATTTGAAATACGCCCCTCTGCGATTTGGAGGGGAGTCCCGTCGACCTTTGCTACAGGGTCAACACACTCCACCCAAAACACATGGCTCACACACACACACACACACACACACACACACACACACACACACACACGTCATCCTCACAATTGAGACTGAAAGCCAACCAACCCCCTTCCACTACTCCACCCTGTCCCTGCAGCCAATGCCTTAATTTCCCAGCTGACTGGACACTCCAGATGTTCTCACTGAAGCAGCTGGACGGAGAGGAGAAACAGCCCACCGTCCCTCCACAACACTGTCGTGGGTTAACCAGCCCAGCTCAAGCATTCATGGTAGCCATGACGTGCAGTCAGAGCAAACCAGTTATTCCTATGGACCAACCTGGGGTGCACTCCCCACTCCCATTGCTAACCAGTTGGCAATTTAGTTGGTTAAATGGTGAGTTTTTTTAATATACTGAAAACACACAACAACTTGGCTTAGTCGCTAGTAAAATGTGCACACGCTGAGTGGGTCAGCTGCTGCCCCAGTGGTTTGTATTGTGCGTGTTGGGTGGTGGTAACTAGGGTTAAATGACACTTACTGCGGATCTGTCGTTTGATCTCCTTCAAGGGGTCAAGCCAGCACTAAAGGGAAGAACACAAACAGAAAGGACATGTTCACCTCTGCACAATGAAGCAATGGACGCAGATAAACAGACACACACCACAGTTTGAAGTTAGAGTAAACCTAGGCATTGTTTCAAACACACGCGCACACACACAAATGCCATAATCACAGACAGATGTGAAAACAAAAGACAGCAGTTTTATGATTAGTAACAATGCCAACAAATACAAAGAAATACAGATTTGATTGGCAAAAGGAAGTGTAAAAGAAGTGAGTGAGAGAGTGAGAGTGAGAGAGAGAGTGTGTGTATTACTGCCATAAAGTTAAGTCTAGGCTGATTCCTTCCAAGCTGGTTACCATCAAGCACTGGCAGAGAAGGTATGGGTAAACATAATATTTTGGTAGGAATATGACTTCCTGCTGTTTCCGCAATAACATTATCCTTGCAAATGTACTTATTGGTTCCTGTACACAGCTGACTGCTTTCTGCCTCAAAGCAACTCTGATCTTATGCTGAGACAATCTGTAATACTCTGCTCACAAACAGCAACAGCAACATTTACCTCAAATGTCTCCATGATTTAGCCAATTACTCTCACAAGGTTAGGCAAAGCCAGGAACTGCCAGCTTACTACTGACAAAAAAAACAAAAACAAAAAAAAAACCCTTTTGATGCCCCGGCTCTAGTTTAAGACCTCTGTGAAATTCAGCCTGCAGAGGCGGCAAATTTAGCACAGAACAGTGGAAACATGAATGAACGAACGCACTCATGTGCACGCAGACACACACACACAAACAGTTTAGCTTCTTGCAGATCAAAATAGAACAATCTAACATTGGTGCAAAGTAAATATCTAGATCCACCAACTTTATCTCCCTACTCCTTACTTTCTGATCTGAGGTGCACGTGTGTGTACATGTGTGCACACATGTCTGAATATTTGAAGGAGTGAATGTGTGTGTGTTTGTCATTAAAGCAGAGTCTGCAAGAACCGTACAGAGCACAAGGGAACGCTCCTCGCTCCTCTCAGGTCAGAGCCAACAAACATACACAGCAGAGGGAAGTGCTTTTGAGTGTGAGTGAGAGAGAGTGTGTGTGTGTGTGTGTGTGTGTGTGTGTGTATGTATGTATAAGAGAAAGACATTGCTTAGACAAAGCAAGCAACCTTAAAGGAAAGGGATTCCCCGCATCACATTCCACCCCAACCCCCCACCCAGTTAAATACCCAGTTAGATGTGGCTCTGGAAGGATATCACAGACCTCTCCAAATGCCGGGGCGCACCTCAAAGGAAACTACATTCCTACACGCCATGGGCTTTTAGAAATGAATGTTCATTTATCTGGTGTCAACTATGCTTTTATTTATGAACCCAATTACAGGCACACACATTAGCATGATGACAGTCTAGGACAGGCATGGGCAAACTAAGGCCCATTTGGCTTTTTAATCCAGCCCGCCAAACCTTTTGAAATTATATTCAATAACATTATCAAACCTTTATTTAGTATTTTCCCTGCAATTTCTGCAAACTGTTGTTAAATGCATTTAAAAAAAAGCCTTGCATACCCATGCTTTACCACCTATTAAAGGCCAAAACTGTGAAATATAATGGCCTTTACATGTCATTTATATTACTTCACACAAACGCTACATCTATCTGCTCCTGCCACGGCCCCTTTATTACATTTTATAACCCACTGTGGCCCACGAGTCAATAAGTTTGCCCACCCCTGGTCTAGGATGAGGGAACATTCACATGACCCACTGACAAGGAAGGAACTGGGTGGATGAGTTGGTGTTGCTATGGAAACTATGGAGTCATGGTCGTACCTTCTGGTCGGTGTTGTCTTTGAAGCACAGGCCAAAGTAGTCCTTCTCCAGCAGGTTGAGATGCTCACACACTTTGAAAAACAGGAACTGTCCCTTCGCCCGTTTCTGCAAGACAGAAAAAAAGAAAATTAGTTTAAAAAGAAAAAAAAAAGATTGACAGATGCTGGACTGTTTGGGGGCGCGGGGTTGAACTGGACATCAGGAGCTGAAGGAGTTTTCTAGGGTCGGTCATCTAACATCTGGTACACAGTGAGCAAACACTCCAGGCGAGGTGTGACTGCCAACGTCTGAAACTCGTGCATTTGTCTTTCATACTTAATTTCTCCCTAAAGGAGAGAGTATGTGTGTTTATGTGTGTGTGTGTGTGTGTGTGTGTGTGTGTGTGTGTGTGTGGGGTGAATTACTTGCACTGCAAAGGAAGGGACTGTCTGCAATGGCATGAGTGTTCTAGTCTTATCCTCACACAGGATGAGATCTCTAAGAGAAATTCGGAGAGCGGCAAACTTCTGTGGAATCCATCTTGGGTCTCTTGGGTGCGTGGAGGCCCCTCGCTTTTTATTAGTTCGGAGGGTCGGAAGGTGATTACACACACAGCCATTTTTCCATTTTTTTTTTTAAAGGTACAATGTGTAGCATTTTTAGCTGTTCATAATCTAATCAGAATGTTACCCCTTCACAAATATGTGCTTTTTCATGGATATTTACGACCACCATCAATATTCTAAATGGTTGATTTACATAGGCATGAATGGGTGCCGTTGCTCTATAGTCATTCGCCATCTTCAAATACATTAGCCAGTAAGGGACATAATAGGCTACATTAATGCTTTGCCGTTCACGTTTTTCGCCGTCATGTGAAACTCAGGTAATGCTATGTGCCAGTCGCCCGGCAAGTTTTGAAAAAGAAAACAAAGCAGATCACACATACTCAAAATCCGCATTTCAGGAAAAGGTGTCTTCTCCCAAAAAAGAAAAAGGATATTGAAAAGAGCAAGACCAGTGACATCGGAAAAAGAGAACATCAGAGCTGCTAATTCTCCCTAACATTAGATGATGTGAATGACATGAATCGTGAATGACATGAATCATGAATGCATACACGAGGAAGAAACAAGATTGAAAGAGACTCTGAGATTGCTTGCTTCCTTCTGGACAGGTAGATTATGTCAGAATTCAAAATGTTTCATTGCACGATTGTCTAGGTGTATGCTTTCTTTCGTGTAACGTTAATTAAACAATTTGCTCTTTGCTTGTGACTAGGCTATTAGGCTGAAGCTAACGTTTGTTCAGTGAGGCTTCTCAATGTTTGGGATGTAATAATGTTGACTGGGTAGATTTACCTGCAATGAATAACAGTACCTGAAGTGCTATTCATTTTATCTATTCATTTAGCTTCGTCTAAGCTATTTTACATAGCCTAATTTCATAGCCCCCTCTGTTTGTTAGACTAACCCTCGTTTTTTCACAAAGTGGCAAGCTTAGTGTTATAATTTTGTCTACGAAATGACATGCTATTATATTCCACGCTGCACTTGAATGTGAGTAAGCTGTGAGCTAGTTGTAATAGTTATAACATTACAGAGTAAGAGAGGGGAACAGGGGATTTTCGTCTGATAAAGCAGCTGTTCTTTCTTATTGAACCGTGGCTACAAAAGTCGCCTTTAGTTTGTTTTCGGTTGAGTTGTGAGATACAGACCTACAATATCAATATTACCACATCTCACTCATCTCATTCAAGGAAAAATAATTATTTAATTCCTCATTAATATTGTCACTTGTTGCCACTGTTAGGTTACCGAAGCTGTATTACATACTTTAAACTGCGTGGCGCAGGATTAGCGAACATCTTACACATTGGACCTTTAAATCCCAAAAATGTCTCCCCCTCTCCCCCTTTTGTCTTCAGCCTTCACTCATGCTCTCTGACTCAGCCATCCCTCAACCAGCCTTCACTCTTGTACACTCACACACAATCGCTTCCTCTATTAATCTTTCCCACCTTTCGTGGTGAGTCCATCATTCCATCGCTCAAACTGAATGGCTCTGTATTCGCCGGCACAGCAGATCTACACAGAGCGACTGCATTAGAGAGAAATCCCAGCAAAGCCCCCTGGGCTGCGTGCACAGAGGGTTTGGGGACACTTGGGCGGCCGGAGGGCAGGGGGGGTGATGGGGGTTGGGGGTGGACAATAAATCACACAGTGCACACAAAAGGCAGTGGCTGACCTCTCTGCCTCTGCTCTTAGGACAGAACGCAAAAAACAAAGAGAAAATCATAAAAATCTCTGAGAACGAACAATGACACTGATTTTCCAAATCTGAGGGGATTTGGCAAGGTCATTCATGTGTGGGGAGGGGGGGATTGCTGGGACACCATCAGTAATTTTACAGCATGCCACCCTTTTTGTTTTTCAAATTCAGCACACACACACACACACACACACACACTTTTTCCCTTTGGGAACAATGGCAGTTGACGCTCAACAAACCGACTAATACAAGTGTCCTCCCAGCTCTTGCTTACAAAGATAGGGCAGGGGGATTTAACCTGTTTACTCCTCCACTGCCACTGGCATCTTTCTGCTCTTGGCGCCACTAAACCACTTTGGCCCTGACTGGTCAATGGTCATTACTAAGTGCTGTCTACACTGTTAATGGACCAGAGGCAGCATTTACTATCGATCAGCCGGAAGCTGTAGAGTAGAGATGGGGGTGGGGTGGGGGCACAGTACATTAGTGCTTCACACACCATGAGTGGAATGAACTCCAAATGCATTGCATGTTTTCTTATCGAAAAATGTGTTCAGCCATTTGCTGTTGAAAGGGATTTGCTGTAGACTGTGGGCAGAACAGTGTGTATAAAAAAAAAAAAAAAAAAAAAAACGAGCATAAATGTTCTGGCAGGGGGTTTATGTTTGAGATGAGTGTTTTGGTTTTGGTGTAAATAGAGAGGGGTTCAGTGGGCCATTTGTCCATGCATTTCAGAGCCACAGAGGGTTTAAGCTAATTTAGCATCTTCAGCCAGGGCAATCCCATCATGCAAGTCGTAAGAGTGTTTGCCAACAGCAAACACAGGTGGACGTCTCCCCTCCATATCCTGAAACATGTGATTAAAATGTACCACTAAGTAAGTCTTCAGACACCAATAGACGCCCTTCGTCTTTGATGCTTTTGGAGTTAAACATTTTTTTTTGCAAGGGAATCTTTAAAGGGTTTACAGAAGATATGTGGAAAAAGAAAGCCCTTTCATTTAGGCAAAGTACAGGTCTGAAAAAACACATATGGCTCCTCTCAAGACTTCCCTTGGCCTATCCGAACGCCTAGATAGCACGCAGGGGACAGCTCTCTGTGGAAACCAGCGCACCTGAGCGAGAGGTTTCCGAGCAACCACATGCCACAGTCCCGAGTTAGACCATGCAAGTGTTTTATTTATTTATATTTTTTTTGAATGTGGTGTCAGGTGCTGAACCCAAGGCTGAAAGGTGGTGGTCTGAGGCCAAGAAGCTAATACTTGGATGTGTCCACTTTTGTCAACAAATGATTAAGCTGCGCCCAGAGTTTACAGTTGAGCAGCTTTTGGGCTTGTTATATGAAGATAGCCTCTGGGTTAAATTTGTCCTGACACATGTGAGGGATTGAGTTTAATCTAAACATTAGTCAAAGAACCATTATGAGCACCTTCCAGTAACTGAAACCAAAGATGGAGTGACTTCTGAGTGCCCTATACATCACGCTTGCTTTGTGTGTACACAGACGAAAACCACTCAGCCATCTAAGCCAAACTCTGGATATTTAGTGGATTTGTGGTGTAGCAGACACTAGCTGAATTTGGAATTGCGTTTGGCAATAGCATGTGTTGCTTGGCACCATGGTGCACAGACCAACAGTTCTGAAACTAAATAGATGAGCCTAGATTTCAAGTGTGTGTGTGTGTGTGTATGATTCTGGATCAGATAAGGTCTAATTGAAATTGGTCAGTGGTAATCGAAATTGTCTTGGCCTCGCTGCTAACAACTTCAACACCAGGCCATGCAGTGGTGGCGGTGATGGCTGCAGAGCCTGGTGGGAGGTGTGTGGAGAAGAAGTGCACCACTACAAGAGTGCAAAGACAGAATTTGTCCAGCATGACTTCTATAAGGACCTCTGAAGGAGCACACCTCAAATCAGCACAATCAAATCACATCATCAGACAACACTGAGCTATTGAAATGTCTGGAGAGCCTTCCTATAGATAGCAACAGACAGCAAAAACACAGATGCAATTTGGGAAAATCAGCTATGTTCACAACCAGAGTGAAGACCGGCAGAGGAGGATGGGCTAGTTCTCTTATTTTTTTTCTTTCAAGCTTTTTTCCCCCCTTTCCCAGGGAACAGGGAACAGGGAATTCTTTTGGCCCAAAATCAGGAGTGACTACATTTGACTACACTACCACCAGAAACATCAAAAGCAGAACTAGCCTAGTCTTCCAACGTTTCTCTGCATGAAACTCAACTACTTGCTAATGCTCCTCCAGCCGGCATTGCTAAATTATTCACCAGTAGTCCTCCCACACTTCATCCCACCCCTGAGAAATCAGTGGGCTACTGGGCCTCATGATGGTTCTGGCTAAGCACTCTCTCCATGCCCCACCCCCCCATACCGCCACCAACCCTCAGAAATATACATGTACTGCAGTGATTGTGTGTCTGTTTACATACCAGTGTTTCACAACATACAGATTTGTTTTTTCCTCCTGTTCCCTTCTACTAAAAGTAGAAAAAGCAATGTGAGCCCATCAGATGATTGGGATTTAATTTTTTTTATTTTTTCCCCTCCAGCGCTCTCAAATCCACGTGTCCCGAGAGTATTACAAAAATAATGCCATATGTGGAGAGACTGTATATAGGCCAAAGGGTTCCCATTGGTGGAGACATATAGACTTCAGGCTGGTGAGAAACAAGAGACCAACCTCCCTAGATGTTCTGTTGGACAGTGTTGTGCTCATTGTCTGCAGACTGACTCATCTAAGAGGCATCCTCATCCCCACACAGATGGGATCAATAGTCGGGCGTCTCAGCTTAATTGAGGAGGTCGTAAACATGTGCACACACAAACACACACACACGCACACAAGCGGGTCTCCATAGGAACACGTCTCTCTGGCTTTTTTAATGTGGACCTAGACCAATTGTGTCTGTTTATCACTAGAGGGTAGCTCCACGCCTGGCTGGCAACAAATGGGGGAGGACGACTGATTAGCCAAAATAAGACCCAGGAGAGACAGGAAGGGAGGGAAGGAAAAAGGGAGAAAGAAACAGAAAGCAAACAAGAAAGGCAAAGAGAAAGAAAATTAAATAAAATTGTATTATTGGATTATTATCATTATTGTATTATTGCCCCACCACACATCCTGACCACATTCTACAGAGGAACCATTGAAAGCATCCTTTCCAGCTGCATCACTGTGTGGGGCGGTAGCTGCACTGACTACAACAGAAGGCAGAACGATTGCGAGATTGCGAGAACGCATTGTGAGAACAGCTGAGAGGATAGTTGGTGGACCACTCCCCTCCCTGCAAGACATCTACACCACCCGCCTCACCCGCAAAGCCATCACAATTGTCAACGATGCAACCCACCCCGCACACTGTCTGTTCAGCCTCCTGCCATCTGGAAAGAGATACAGAAGTCTCCGCTCCCGCACCACCAGGCTCACCAACAGCTTCATCCACCAGGTTGTAAGACTGTTGAACTCTCTCCCCTCCCGGCTCCCAGCCAGCAGTACCACCAGACTGGCAGGAGTATAGGAAGATAGATTGGACTCTATACACCCCCCCCCCCCACCAACCTACACACACTACCCAAC
>JAGFZM010001319.1:252570-338891 GCA_017657215.1 Limnothrissa miodon
GTTATGTCTTGTCTTGTTATATCCTGTATGTTATCTAAGTATAATGCCCTAAGCCTACTTGCACTTTTTTACTTAACATTACCTTATTGTTCAGAACTGTTTTGTTGTGCATCTGCACTATATTGTTGTCAACATCTACGCATGGGACAAGTGTGAAGCGCAATTTCGATTCCTTTGTATGTCAAGTACATGTGAAGAAATTGACAAATAAAACTGACTTTGACTTTGGCCAATTTCAGGTCATCTTGAGGTGGGATTAACAGGCATATGTGTTAATCCCACCTGTGGGCATCAGATATGCCCAGACTGATTACTGCAGAAAAAAAGGAATATGGGATCCAGATACATTACAATTTGAAACCAAAAACATGTTAAGCCCATCTTCACCATCTTGGGGTTAAAGTCAGTTTTCGATTGGTTCCCTCTCAGACGAACAGAAGAAAGGGGAGATATATATATAGGTGAGAACCAGGCTATGGGGCTGGAGAACTTCATATCACTAAAGCAGAATTTATTATTGGGCAATTCCATACCTTTAGCAGTTTGTTGTTCCATGTTTATGTTTACGACACACAGCACCAGACACTGTTTGGAATGGCACTCGACACACAAACCAATACAATGATGGGCTTTTTTTCTCATTTTGTCAATACTGCTAATTGAAGCACAGCACCTCTCCAGGATATCTTTCCACTGCATCAACAAATTGTCTGAGATTATCAACACAGATTGCAAAGTGAACTAGCATATCTACAATGGGTAGCAGGAAGCCAAAACAAAATGAACTGACCAATCACAGCCTCCCTTGATCTGTGGGATCTGCATTATTTTGATGGAAGGAAAAAAGGGGAGGAGTCGTCAGCCCATAGAGAACATGTTCAGAGACATCAGACAAGGCTTCTTCATATCTGTTTAATAAACGTGAATTTATAGTCATGCAACACCATCAATATGCCAGGTCAGTCCCAGTGTGCTAGACGTATGAAGTGGCCAGGCATTCATCAGACATTTCATTGTTTTCACTATAGAGATTCAGGATTGAGAGAGGGGAGGGAGGGGGCTGGTGGGATGGATTGATGAGGGGGGTGGCTTTTCAGAAAATATTAAGGTTAAGCTGTGGAATGCTTTGTTTACATCTTGTGTTAGCGATGCACAGCGATGGGAGTGCCATATTACATCTCGTTATAAATATGCCACTGTCTTCTGGATGACTAGTTCCTGACAATGGGATTTAGTGATGCCTCAGCTTTCCTGAAAGTGCAAACAAAGCTGGCCCTGTTAAAACAGTGCTGGCCACGCAGCAATTCAAGCCAGCCAGGCCCCATTCCTCTGGATGGGCTCAGGCGTTACCGCCGACGCCGACTGAACCAGCCGGCTCCAAAGGCAACCAGTGGCTTTGGCAGGAGCAGCCACCAATGTGCACTAGAGCGTTGGTTCTCAAAGTTGGGTCTATGGCAGCACATGGTCAAGGGCTCAGGAAGAGTAAAAATGGAATAAAAAGGAAATTTTACACCATTCTTATGTAGTGAATGAATGCTACCAATCAGTATTGACCCTACTGCACAGTGATGCCCTAATGGCATTGGACCAATGACTCACTTTGCTGATAAACAGGTTACGCAAGGCAATGCTTACACTAAGCATTATGTACGACAAAAAAAAAAAAAGTTTGTGTCAAATGTAACAAAAGGACTTTTTAAATTAAACAAGACAAAATTTGAGAAGGCCTGGACCAAAAGCAGCAAACTGAAAAGTGGATCATCTAACTCAGAACTAGCCGTTTTGTAACAAACCATAATGGCCATGATTAAAACTCACAAAATAGTGAGAGATGCTGATTAAATTTTGCCCTGTATTGTCAAAGCATGGCAACATGTCATACAGTATGTTACATAAATAATCCTTTGGGTTCTTACCAAGCGCATGATGTACTTATTAACATTAGTTTGAACTTACAGTGGCAACTACAAACATTGCACATGCTTATAAGCCTTAAAGGAAACACACAGCCAAACAAATAGCCATAACAAAAAACATCACACCTTAAACAACTGCTTGAACAACTCAATGGTGCTGTGTATTTGGTCTTCATTTAATGTCCCAAAACAAGGGGCCGAGGCTTCAAGCAAAGCCAGAGAAAAAGCCTTCATGGTAAGGTGATCATGCATTAACTGTAGTCTGGAGTTTTCCAGTCATTTGAAGGAATCAGCATTACAGAGCTGATGGCTTGACGACAGCAGTATGATGGGCCTCTTAAACACAGCTACAGTATACATATATATATACAGTAGCACGTGCCCAGTCGGGCCGAGACCAGCAGATGCTGGGAGGTTAAAGCTTTAGGGGAGCTCAACTCAACCCGCCACCCCGACCAAACTAACCTCATTCTAACCTCCCTCCCCCAGCCCAATCTCAACGCTAATCTCCTTCTGTGGGGGGGGGGACTGTGGGGGGTCCAGCTTCCCCTGTCGGCAGGCAGACGAGCCCCTGTGGAGCGCTCCCCCACCCTACAGACCCTGATCCACCAGTCCCAACCAGTAACGTCATGGCGCGAGTCAGAGGGCCAGGGGCCCTGGACTGCTTCATCAGCTCATGGGCTGATCGCTTCAGCACCACCTCAGCGAACGCCATGATCCCATTACCGCAAGACCAGCTCACCCACACCACATGTGTGCATGTGAACATGGCCTTGAGCACACTTGGATCAGCTCCCAAGTGGGGGCCGAGTAGCGCCACCTGCCTTTTGGAGAAATTCAAAATTGGTTTCAGGAGGAACTGATAATTAAATGCTTCATTCTGCTGAACCTCATCATTTCCTCTCATCATGCCCGTATGTTTTTTTTTTTAGAACATGGAGAATTCTTTCTGTATAGTTGAAAGTAGAATTGAAATAGCTAACAGTTCTAAACATAATTTATCTTATTCTACTAAGTCTTTATAGTCACTGTATTGATACATGGTACATTACAGGTTCATGTGTGCTAAAATAGAATGTACATTAGAAATAGTCATGATGCAAAGTACCAATGCCATCAATATTGACATTTTGCCTAATAAGACAACCTAACAGGTCTATATAGATGACGTAAAAGGTCTACAAAGCTAAACCATTGAATGTGCATCATCCATCGCGTGATCCTAGTCAATAAGATAAAGAAACAATGAGAGTTGAGCTAACAATAACACATTATCTCCAAGACAATTAACCTGCTCCTGCCAAATTTGAAGTCTTAAAACATGGAGCTCAGCCATATCTCCTCATATCTCCAATATGTTCCTCTCCCATACTCTGACGCAGCTGTCCATTGACTCACTTTGTTGCAGTATATAGCCGTTTTACATGTAGTTATATACATAATATTAGTCCAATCTTTACATTACAGTTGAAAACAGCATTTGGACAAGATCAATTTAAAAGCAACTTTTTATAAAAGTGATTTGCCATTTATGGGCTGTCAAATTCAGGTCAAGGGGCTCAGTTTGCATAATGGTTAATGCTCCACATGGGTATCGGGTAACTTTTTGATGCTAGCCGTCCAGCACTTCAAGTCGTATAAACATAGTCATGGCATAATAATTTGCATACCAAAGATCTCCATTAACTTGGTTCAGAAACCTGGATTCCACAAGGAATTATAATTTACCACACGGTCATCACCTTCAGTCTCTACTACACCCAGTCATGACCGCGATCATGACCTCAAAACTCCCTGTTGCCATGGTACAATCCTTGAAGCTGCTAGCTAATGTGTGTTTCTAGGCAACATGACCTGATTAGCTACCTCCACTCTCTACACACACAGGTGTCCTAAAAATAAACCCAGCACTGGAGTTCAGGCTGATGAAAACCTGACAATGACACACACGGACACTCAATCTCACAATGTATTCAGGATGCCTTTTTATCGATAGAGCATCATCATAATGAACAGAATCTGACACAATGGGATACTGAGAAGGGGTGGGGAACATTAGATGCCCTGCAGGCAAATAAGGAGTTTCAATTCAATCGTTTTTTTAACATGAAAAAGATGTTTTTGGACATTCTCATGTAGTAGTTTTTAAGTCATTTGAGTTACTTATGGTAAAGCAATTACAAAGGGTCTACATAAGCCCCCTTCAATTATAAGAAAACCCCAAAGAGGCCACCATCTAAACAGAGATTTAATGGAAGACAGACACCAATAAGCTCTATGTAAGTGCTATTAATTGCTTTCAATTCTTTGCACGCTTGATTTCATAGTTCACCACGGGTTGAGGATCACCAGGGAATTGACGACAACAAAAACAACAACAGAGAGATGATCTCACAAGAAGCCAGTTTAAGCAGGCTTGGGGAAATATAATCCCCCACCCTTCTTTTGAAAAAGCCCCTATGGACATAGGGTGGGGGGATGGGGCGCGGTAGGTGTGGACTCTAGTCGCCCTTTAGAAGAGACAGAGAACTGGGAGGGTGTGGCGAGGCGTCTCCTACCTCCACTTCACAAGGTAACTGGCTGCCATCCAGCATGGTGACCTGGCACATGACCATCTTGATCTTCTTGGAGAGTCGCAGCGGGGACAGGATGCTGGTGTCGGCCTTGTCAGTCGGCTCGTCCTCCTTCTTGGCCTCCTCGCCGTTCTCCTCCTCCTCCTCCTCTACTCCGTTCTCAGCCTTGGGCTCCTCTACGTCCTTCTCCTGGGAGTCCTCACCTTTCTCCTCCTTGGCGGGCTGGTGAATAGATGGGAAGACAAAAACAAAAACATGAGCAATTGATTGAAGATACAGATATGTCCATGTGTGACTATACAACAACAACAACAAAAAAAAAACACAATCATGCCAGATATGATGCCATATATATAATAGTAGGCTAGCATAGAAATCTAGATGTCCCAAAGCTGTAAAAATGTTTTTTTTTTTCCTTTTTCTATGCAAGGACAACTAAAATGAAACAGCCTCAGGAACTGTTGTAGTAGAATCACATACCCTAGAGGTAACTCATCAGGCTACTATTGCATGCAGAGACCGTTTGAGGAAGAACCTCCTGGATTAAACCCACTCTATCGATCCTAGCCAGACAATAATCTTCGATGTTATGGTCTGGCTTGTCAGGCTAGGAACTGAACTGAAACAGCATAATAACTAGGGCACAAAGAAAACGTAATGTGGAACAGCGGTGCAGGAATAACATCCTTTGATGCCAACTTGATGGGGCAATGCACCAGAGGTGGGGTGCGAAAATCCAACCTCCTCCAGAATGGGGAATGACTGTAAAAGGTTCAGAAACACGGCATTGATGTAAAGATCACTTAAGGGCCATTCATTAGTCATTTGTGACAGGTTCCGGCCACCGCCTGGCTTGGTTTATCTTTTTTTTCTGGTTAGCTCACTCAAATCAGAACCATACCTTCTCCCTCTGTGATTTAGGGGAATGAGAGGGAAAGAGAGAAAGACAAAAAGAATGGGAGGCACTGCTCTGGACTGTCACTGCAGCCATTTTTCTGCTGGACCGCCGGCTGGAGATGATGAGGTCATTGGGTGGATCGGGATGGAAAATAAAATAAAAAAACAACACAGGAGGCGATCTGCCCCGGAATATTTATGGGAACAATGAAGGAGGACTTAACACAGTTGCATGCCTTTTCACAGCACCCGCCCCTCTCCAATGGTACAGATTGACCGTCCAGCCTGATCCAACCCAAAAAGAATGTGGACTCTCGACTCAAATGCTCAAACTACTAAAAATTCTGTCAACTGCTCACTTTCCTTCCCCCTTCCCCCCTGCCCAAAAGGCCCCAATTCCTTTTTTGAGGGTGCAGTGCTGAAGCTGTAATTCATTGACCTTCACAGCAAAGAAGATTAGAGCATGGCACATCAGCTGACCCCGTTTACATCCAGTTCTCTTGAAGGTGCCCAGAGGCATCATGGGAGAAGTTGGCACACATATATAGATAATGTCTAGTGGAGTGAAATAAATGACACCAATTCCTCAGGGTCCCCACTGCAGCTGAATAAGGCCAAGTGGTTACAGACTCAAAGCTGGCATAAGGTGATGGAAGAATGAGCAAGTCAGAGAGAAGAGAGACAGTGAAGGATGGTGAGAAGGAGTGACTGAAAAAAAGGTAGAGATTAAAAAAACTGAGACGTTTGATATCAGACCTGTGTGTCTGCGCTGCCTATGGAATGTTTCTCCTCCTCCTTGTCATCAACCTTGGCCTCTTCGGCTGGTGCCTCCTTCTGCTCCTGAGGTTGCTCCGCTGTCGAGGCCTGAGCCTGCTGCCCGCCGTCGACCTGGTCTACCTCGGCCGCAGCTGCCTTGTCCTCCTCCTTCTTCTCCTCCTTCTCCTCCTCTTTCACTGCCTCCACACTCCCCTCCTTGGAAGCAGTGTCTTTGGGTCCCACCTGACTCTGGGACTTGGATCGCTTAAGCCATGGGGGGAGAAAGCGGGAGATGCCCTTGCCCTCCTTGTCCTTCTCCTTCTTTTCCTTCTTCTCCTCCGCTTTTGGCTCCTTAGCCTCGGCCTGCTCGCTCTCAGACGCCTTCTGCTCGTCCTCAGGAGCTGGGGCGTCTGCGTCTGCTTCTGATGGTGCAGCTAATGCTTCAGCAGATGCTGGCACAGCCTTGGGTTTGTTTTCGCTGGACGGTTCTTCCTTCGGTGCAGTCGCAGCTGGCTGTTCCGCCTTTTCAGGCTCCTTTTTCACCTCCGTCTCAGATCCTACTTCTGTCGTCATGGTACCCGTGTGTACTGCGCAAAGAGAGGGGAAGAAACAGAAAGATGAGTCATGAGAAATGATGTGGGGCAAGGATGAATATTAACCTGGTTAAACAATGACATGGAGGGGTGTGAGCAGACAATGTCCTGTACTGCTACACTGAGCTGAATTATGGGAATCTAAGGAACCTCTTGCATTGTGAGGCATGAAGGAGGATTTGGACTGTGTATGAGGCCCTTTGAATGGCTCATTATTATGTAATGTGAGCACTCCCACAGTGTGTATTGGTAAGCACAGTAATTTGGAATAGTGGGGACAAGCACGTGTACAGAAACCCTGATGCCATCACACAGACATCTAAATCGTCACGTATAAAATCATACAAAAACAGGCCACTCCTAAAATGAGTGGATTGACTATGTGCAAATCCTTAGGAGAGGAATGGTGGGTCACCGTCAGGTATTGATCAGTTATATAGCCAGGGAGAAGCAAACACCTAGACTATGTGTTAACACATTTGGTGTGTGTGAGGGTGTACACACATACACACACACACACACACACACACACACACACACACACACACACACACACATATATATAGGGTGGGGGGAGGGGCTTTGCTAAACAAACAGGAAGTCTTGTCTGTTCTGCAGCCTTGAAAGCCAAATTAATTTGGAATCTTCTGTTATCCACCATTAGGGCATTCCTACAGCCACTTCAGTTATGCCGTCACAATCGATGTGTGTGTGCTAGCACAAACACATTTCATGGTGCGCCTATTTTCAGCCCCCACACAGAGGAGGGTGGGGGGGGGGCATATATAAATAGCAAACGCGGTGCACACACACACACAGACACACACACACACGCTTGAATGGGCGGAGAGTTATGAGCAAAAGGAGCCATTTTATGTACTTTATTTGGGGGCAGTAGGGGCTGCTCATATTTAAGCCGATCACATGACGAGTTTGACACAGGGGAGCTAAAGCACTTGGAGAGGGCCAGAGAGACTGGCTGTGCACAGTGCTCATGCAAGGTGACAGACAAGAGCAATTAAAAGCAGAAATATTCAGTAGCAGATACATCGTTTATATTTAAATATTTGAAAAGTTTGTTTGTTCTGGAGGTGTTCTGCGAATGAATTTGGTTGTTAATCACAATTGGGGAAAAAAAGGGGAAAAAAAAAGAGAACACACAGCAGACATACAAAGTGAATAAAGAGTAAAGGAGTGAGAGAGTAAGAGTGTTAGTGAGTGGGTGAGACCACCCTGATGTCCACAGAGACTCAGTGAATTGTGCCACTGATATCCACTGACAGAAGAGATGTTTCAAGGCCTCTTAACCAAAACCAGCTGGTCCTATGGCAGCTCTTATTGGATAGTGATGATAATTCATTTAGCCTGTAAAAATGAGTTTACAACCCACAGCTTAGCCTTCTTCCTGGCAAATGCACCTTTAGCATTAATATCATGTGCAACACCTCAAACAAACTGAAATGTTCAAACACTACTAAATATTAAGAACAAGAGAGATAGCACATTCCTTTTCCAATCACTGTGCTTTCTACAGGCTACAACCAAGCTCCTATCACACTCTTTAATAAAAAAAAAAAGGTATATAATACATTTTTTATAATAATAATGCTGGTAATGCTGGTACACTGTAGTGTTCTCAAACTGAGAATAAGAGGCATTGTCATTGAAGGATTTTCCTCAACAAAACAACCTCTAGGGCCAGTTCTGACTAGACCAAAATGTGAAATGATGAGCAGGACCGTTGGTGGAAGAGGACAATGAGCAGGTATCAGTGTCAGGGCCCTGACACCACTATGGGCCACAGCCCAAATCCCCAAACTGCAAGGCTTGCAGATGAGAGTGGTTGAAACAACACAACCTGTCAAAACCAATCATGTCTCGGCGAACAAGCAGGCTCTTACAAAATGGCCTCTCGATCCTGGCTGGATGGTGTGCTCCCATGCTTTCAGATCCTCTTTGCTTTAAGAGGCTAATATTACCACGCTCCTAATCCACCGTGGAACAGACACAGACCTGGAGTCACGGCCCACCAGAACATTGTGTGTGGTGTGTGTTTGGTATGTGGTGTGATTCAAGCAGTCCTTTTAATGACACGTTTTTGGTGTTAAGCCTTGCATATGTCTCATAATAGCAGAGTATGAGTTTACTAGGTGGGGCAGTTTGCATTTTGGCAGAAAGCTCTCAGTCTTTGTGTGTGTGTGTGTGTGTGTGTGTGTGTGTGTGTGTGTGTGTGTACAGAAGTGGGGACACTGAATGCAGTCACAGATCAGTGCTGTGTAAGTGTGTGGAGCTGTGAAGGATTTGATTTATCCTTTGTCAAAGTATGGGCCCCATCACACTTCCACCAGGTTACTGGGGCAAAACCCTTTCATCATTCAACCCTGTGATAGTAAGAAAAGGCCACAAAGGGGGGCTCCCTGAAACAGCTTAATTTTAGCACAAACCTATCAATCTAAAAGTTCCCAATTTAAATATTAAAAAAGAAACACTAATCAATAAATGAAATGTACAGTGTAGTTCGAATTTAGCAAACAGAAAAATAGCTTTTTAAAAAGGCATCTCTGGATCAACCTCCCCAGTGTCCCGATGTGTCTATAAAACATGTTTTCAGGAGACAAAGTAAAAGTTTAATTAAAAAAAAAAAAAAAAAAAGCTGAAGTGGTTGCAAACCCAAATTCATGATACTTTGTATCCTGACAGTTCAGAAGACGTACTTTCATATCCTATCAATGTGGAACGTTTCACTACTAGGTTCACCACTAGGCAATATAAAATGCATAAGGAATATTCCGAATGATGAGTATGACAAAAATGTAAAATGCTGTTAATCAGAATAATGGGCATATTGGCGTCCATTGTTGTCTCTTTCTAGTTTTTATTAAGTTCTGTATGGTTTAACAGCACGTATAACTAAGCTAGAATCTCTAGCTGACGAAATGAGAGTTAGGCTTGAACTAGCAGGTAGTCACTCATTCGGGGGGGTTTGTGGACGGCAAAGAGTGTCACTTACAAAGCAGGGCTACGAAATTATAATCCAAAGACTACAGTGCTAGTACAGAGCAGACATGCAGACAAGCTTACAGCACAACACCTTTTACAGTAAAATAGTCTTCCCAATCTTTGACCAGGGCATGGGTGTGGAATACATGATTCCAAACATGGAATGGTATGTTAATAAAGACATCAATTAGAAGCAGTGTGACTGTCCACAAAGTTTTGTGAACTGTTGGGAACTTCTGCTTAGCATGCAGTGGGAAACCGGGCTGCATGGGGCTGTGGAACAGATCAACTGTCCAGGGCTGAAACCCCCTCTTGGGAGGCCAAAAACACAGCCTCTGGAGTCCTACAGCAAAAGTATTAAATCGGTCAAAGCCCCGTTTTGGGAACCATACGCATGAGGATGAAAAAGACGTTGAACTCTTCTTGTAGTGCAACTTAGTGAGTGTTAACCCGAAGATAAGATTCCACTGCACTCGCAAACAGGCAGATACCAAGAGGAAGCGATGAGGCAGGGGAGAGGACCTGGCCTGCGTGACATGGACTTGACCAATGTAAATTTAATTTCATTTTCACTGAAAACAGCTGTTGCCTTATCAGCTTATCCTGTGTTGCAACAGGGTTGTGAGCCAGACGACTTCCTGTTGCCTTCCAGTGAGAATGGCGGCCATGACTAACATGATTGGCTTACTCCCCAATCGCTCTCAACAGCAACTCCTTATGAATGAGTGCCAGATTCATCATCTTTTCACACACACACACACACACTTCACTACTACACTCCCCTCATCTATAATGTGTCACGTCATAAGCACTTGTGCCAAACTGAGCAGTATTATGCCCGGATTGCCTTGTAATCAGATTTTTTTTACTCCTTTCCACCCTTGCCGTTGCCATCTGAGAAGCATCTCCAGGCATAAAATGGACGGTTTATTACAGCCATTACATAACCTCTCTACTTTGGCCATCTGTTGACCATCCCAAACATGTTTTCTCAATCTCTAAAATCCACACAACAAACCTGAACATGAAAGAAAAAAAAAAAAAAAAAGCATCTCTGTGTTTTTATATCTGTACTGGTCATCATATAGCCTAGTCCAATGTTAAGAGTGTTAGGATAGAAAGGAGCGTGACAAGGGTGAGAGCGGACAGCGGGAGCAGGAATGGGACATCCTCTTGATGTGCCCCCGCCAGATCAAAGTCAACAGTCGGGCAGAAAACAACCCTCTCTTTGCTCAGCGAGTGGACGGGACGGAGGCAATTGTTTGGCTTGGTGTCTGCACCCCACCAGGAATGCGGTTCAAAAGGGATCAGCGACAGTCCAGCTTTCATTTGCCACTGCCCCGTCCTTCCCAATGCACAACTGTTTCCACACAAGCACCATACATTTCTTGAAGCCCCAGCCTAATAACTTATCTCACACACACACACACACACACACACACACACACACACCTGACAGAGGTGGATGCCACCAGTGTTTACCCAAACACACGGTTACGGCAAGGGAAAGAAGGAAGAAGGTTCAAATGAGATGAATGGTAGTTCAAATGAGAGACACATGCATGGTAGGTTTTCTATTCAACATCTATTTAGGTCAGACTAAAAAGTGACTGCAAAAACACTAAAAGCTGTTAAATGCTGTTAACAGAGCATGCTGAGGGAGAGAATATGGAAACGTTCCTGCTCTACATATGGAATTTAGCCCAGCACACATGTAAACATGCTGACTCATAAACATGCATGCACATGGGAGTATGCGCGCGCGCACACACACACACACACACACACACACAGTCATAGATGCAGAGTTCATGAATATTACATGGACACCATCATGAAAAATAAGTGGAAGACGCCGGAACACAGTAGCAGTAGATAGCAGTCAGATCACCATCAGTTCTAACCCTTAGCCACATCAGGTCATTTCCATGGCATAGCTACAGCACACAACTGCATACCTCCTAGTCTGAACCTGTGCTTTCAACTCAGAAATTTTCTTTACAAGCTAAAAAAAACACACACACACACACACACACACACACATCTTGTGACCTTAACAAAGCCCTGGTGTGCATATCGGCTCTCTGTGTCCCATCAAATTCAAATCACCTGACCCCACCTCCTGTTCCCAAGGCTGTTCTTCTGTCAGCCTCCATGTTGGCTCAAACACAAGCTAATAAAGCGCCTTAGAGGACATACACACACAGAGCAATGGCAAGCAAAGGATGATGATGATCATCGTCATCATCATCATCATCATCATCAACAGCAGCAGCAGCATCATCATCTCTTACCGTATGGTCCGCTCTCCTTTATTTCCCCCCTCACTACCTTTTCCTGTCCGCTTTCCTGCACCTTCCTTGCTTGCTTTCTCTCTCTCACTCTCTCTTTCCTCCAGCTGATCAGACTCCTACTGCACAGCACACAGTCATTACAGAGCCGGGCTGCCAACTCGGGGAGTGGATCACACAAGAATGGGAGGGAGGGGGGGAGAGAGAGAGAGAGAGAGAGAGAGAGGGAGGGGTGACTGTGACAGTGAAAGACAGAGGGACGGAAGGAAAATGCATGACGAGGATGAGGCGGAGGACCACGACCAGTGAGGCAAATATTGATGGAGATATCAAAACCAGAGAAAAGACAAGAGGGGGGAAAAAGCGAGAATTGGAGAGTTCATACAGAGCTTACGCTAAAAAAGCTTAACACAAAAGATGGTATCTGACCAGATAAAAATGGGACGAAGCAAGAAGAAAAAAAAGGAATGTGTGGAAAAAAAAAAGTGTTAAAAAGGGATTGTGTGAAAGGAAAAAAAAGTGTGAAAAAAACGTGCCATCTTGATAAATCTCTAATCTTGTCCAAGCATTTGCCGTCAAGGGCATGCCTGATTCAGCTACCTTCTCTGCTGTATTGACCAGAAAAGCTCCTCCATCTGTAGCTTATCTGCCTGTGGGTGCGCCCAGCTCTTGGAAACTGCAACTCAAATACAAACACTTGCATGGTGTGCAGGCTCAAGGCAACATATAGGCTACTAGTTGTGATCCAAATGGTTGCTAAATCAAGTTATTCTAATGGTTTGAGTGCTGCTAGCAAATTGCATTTTGAGCAAATCAGATCCCGGCTGATGTGTCCACCATCACACATGGGCCCACAAAGACAGATGGCGCAGGTCAGAGAAGTCACACGAATGGCAAAAGGAGAAACAACAGATGCCACATCAGAAGTCAGAAAGCATGGGCAAAGCAGACAACCAAAAAACATGAAGGAACTCAGTGGCTTGGCTATTAACCTTGACAAAGACGCATTTCTCAGTTAAGTTCAGAGGTCACTCACTCAAAACATCCTGAGTCAAACAAGTAAAATTAGATCCTATGAAATACCTTTCAAAAGACAACAATTAAAGGGTCAGGAGCCAAAGAAGGACTTTCATCAAAAGGTCTTTATTGCTTGCCTTTAAGATGAAAAGGAAGTTGTCTAAGGGTTTTACTCTGTGACCATGTTGGCTACAAAAAAAAGTCTTCTGCACAAAAGAATGTCTTCAACTGGCACACAAAACACCTCACTCCGATTGTTGCCATGGGCCAAATATGGATTCTTTAAAGGGGCCAGGAGTGAAGAGAGTTCCACCCGGCATGATGGATATGAGAACGGCAGAAGCCACAAGTGTTCTTGGCATTTCTCTATTCCCCACTGGTGCCGAGTAGGGACAGTGGGAGATTTCCATCGGAGTTCTGCCAGGGACAACATTGCTAAATTTGAGAAATAACAGTTCGCACCAAGTCATTTTTTACTCCGATATAAGAAAAGACACAACACAAGCGTAAAACACAGGCAACTGACATAGACAAACACTACTGTTCTGGCTTAGAGGAAACGCAAGCCCTTTCCTTCTCTTTACCTGGGAAATAAAGTAGGTTAAATGGAGCCTAAAGAGGGCATAAAAAGTCCTGAACTTGAATGAACCACACCTGCCAGAGGCAATGACGGCATGCATATAGGGACGTGTGTGTGTGTGTGTGCGCGTGCGTGCATATGCGCACTTGTGTCTATGTTCCTATGGGAGCACCAATGCCTGGGGAGATGACTGATCACAAACAGGAAGCAGACTATTTGGTTCAGGGTGCTCCTTTCTCTAGGTAAACGATGAACAAGAGCATAAATGCGTTCAAGCACACATGTAGTTTTTCTCTTTTCTTCCCTAGTGGTACAGTTGGATAGATACAGATGGATCCTTTTGCAGCACTGTAAACTAGATTTACTTTTCAAATTGTTGTTGCTATGGCAATGAGGGAGTTCATGGTTGCACATGTTGTCTGAGCCTAGATAACTGTTGTAACATGAGAATGTGTGAGAGAGAGAGAGAGAGAGAGAGAGAGAGAGAGAGAGAGAGAGAGAGAGAGAGAGAGAGACACAGACAGACAGACAGACGAGAGAAAAAAAATAGGGAGCAGCACAAAAGCAGTTTAAACCAGAGAACCTCCTTGGGTTGTAAAAAATGTGCAAGGCAAATAATCATGAGGTACTGTAGTGTTACAAAAAACATGAGAGATTGGAGAGAAACAAATAACCCTCATTAGTTGCTTGAAAATAAATTAAAACACAAGAGGAAAATGTATTGGAATACACTTTTTCCACCACAGCATGATTTAAGGTGATATATTAATTGCAGGTCATTTGGCCAAACAAAGCCACAAAAGTTCAAAAAGGCTTGCTAACCCTTAGACAAGTTTAATATCACGGGGAAAGAAAGTGACAAAACAAAACCCACAGACTGAACCACACGTTTGCACTGTGAGCGCCCCTAAATTCCACCCATAGCCAGCCTCAGTGCTGCGGCAGCAAAGGCAGTTTCCGTCTCCCTGACAATGACCCCGGCTGTCTGCTGACACAAAACACGGATCAATCACTGTCAACTTGCAGCTACTGTGTGCTATGGTAAGGACAACACAGCACCCTTCATTTGATGGTCTCACTCGCTCACATAACACACACACACACACACACACACACACACACACACACGTGGGAAAACAAAGCATGCGCCGACACGGATATATAGCATGGAAAGGATAGCATTAGCCTAACTGGAGCGGAGCACTATAGATGGTTCAGGCTCTCTCAGAGAAAAATCTAAGTTTTTTTTTCCCTAAAAGCCCAGTGTTTATATTTACAGGTCAGCCTTCCAACCCTCCAACTTCAACCTAATACACCTGGGTCGCAAAGTGGGTGCATTTGTCTATCAGATAAGATTTGACATTCAGATAAGTGGATCATCTTTTTCCCCATTTATGTTACATGTTGGCTTACAAAATAGAAAGCATACATCTTTTTAGCCTCCTTATGTGTTCATTTGTGTAGACCAAAAGTATTGGCCACTACAAAACCAAACCAAACCAAATTTGAGCTATCTATTGTGGTAGGCTGTTGGCAAATATATATTGAATATCACTTCTACCGTTTATACCGATTCCATACTTTCTATTCCCATGGGAATCATTTTATTATTTTAATTTAATTTATTTTTTAAGCACGTAACAAGTTTCATATTCAAATTTTGAGTTACATTTTTATACAAAGCCAAGCTGTTTCAGAGTAGCCCGATGCATCAGCCGCTTTCACATTGTTTCACTTCGTGCAAAGCATCTGAAACCTAGAAATCTGACACAGTTTGAAGCCCATCCTTGTTTACAGCCCACCCTCTGGTCCTCGCTGATGCCCGTAAGCACTAGGCACTAGCCTGGCTAGTTTGAGAGCTCAGTCCCAGAAACTTCTGTGGGAAACACTGGCAGGTCAATGAAACATGCAAAAGTGGCCACAGGTCTCTAAAGATGCACGCCACTACTGCAACGGTAGTTCATTATCTAGAGAAGAGCCGGACCCCCTCCATTTCCTGTAAGCTGCCTTCCCTTTATGTCCCCAAAGAGTATCTGGTTGCAGTTGCTTCCTGTGTCTGTGCTATACAAGCAGCAACAGAGGACTCTCAAACAGAGATGATTCAATTGGGACTGCACAAAAGTGAAGTAGGTTTTTCATCCAAAGCATCATGGAGGTTTGGGAAGCTAACCAGATTACCTGACTGCTTGTCATAACTGCAGTACCACCACACACCCAGCAGAGCAAGAGTGAGCTTGCAGTTCATAGGGCTAATTAGCACAACTCTCTTCTCTGCAACAAAAATGATTAAAGCCTCAAAAGCTGACAGACTAGAGCATTTGTGTCAAACTCAAGGTCCGCGGGCGAGAGTGTCTAAAAATAAATAGGTCAAAAGGGTGCTTTGACCAAAAACTACATTTCCCACAATGCCTGTCAAATATGATACCCGCGAAGTGACGGTATAGTCTTTGCCGCCACTATGCGGTAGTGTTTCCACATCAATGCTAACGAGTGAAGTTGAGAGATAATTAACGATCCCAAAATGTCCAAAATGTCCAGGAAGCGAAAAGTTGATGCAGACGGAAGACTGTTTCAAGAAAGATGGGAAGGCGAATACTTATTTGTGCTTCAAGGAGAAAGACCGGTATGTCTTTTGTGTTACGAGGCGGTGTCTGTTGTCAAGGAGTACAATCTGCGTTGGCATTTTGACACCAAACACGGAGCTACGTACTGCAAAGCTAGCCTAGCCTAGAAAAGCAACAAATTGCCCAATAATTAAAAGGCAAACTGCGGTTTATTTTACATTAGATTCAATTACATTTATAAGTTACATCTGGCCCTTTGAGGACGGCCATTATGCTGATGTGGCCCTCGGTGAAAATGAGTTTGACACCCCTGGACTAGAGCGACTTCAAAAAAAAAAAAAAAAGTTAAAGACATAATAATTAGCCATAACATGTTTTGGCTGTAAGAAACTGACAATTAATTGGAACACAGACATTTTTCACCTGGTGAGTTGATAAAAATGTATGAGAATGTTTTTAAGGCAGCCGCGCGGTACTTCCCTGCTAATCGAACTTCTAGTATGCTAGTCTCCCTTGCTCTTGTGTGAATCAAGGTGTATTTGTGAATACCGACAGTACTTAATGTTGTACAAAATGTAAAAGATCAGAACTAGGGATGTAAAAAAAAAAAAAAAAAAAAAAGAAAAGAAAATATCTTTAACCGGTTATCACGCCTCAATAACCGGTTAAAAACCAGTTAACCTGTTTATTTGTTACCCTAGTTATGGCAGCGTCAAAATAAAATTGTATTTTGACGGATGTAAAATTGTAACACGGGTCTATTTTATTTTTTTGAATATTCACTGCACTGCCGCATCTAATGTAGCTAGTTCAATTGATCTCAAAAGAATACTCTGGGTGCTTTTGTAAATTCAATCTGCCACTCTGAAAATGGGATAGCACTCTGCAGTTAAAAAAAAAAGATGAGTATCCCATTTTTGACAGATCAGAATAACCCATTTTTAACTGGTTACAGATAATTTTGGTTATGTTTTTTAACCTTTAACCGTTTAACCATTTACATCCCTAATCAGAACAAACGATCGCATCACGTTAACTACAACTGTTGAAACACTAGTGTCAAGCAAAAACAATAAAATAAAATGAATAAATAGACCACATCTTGAAATCTTTGTTGCGACCATGCTGACTATTCACAATACACTAAACAAACATTCATACCTGGCCCTTTACTACATCTCACCATTTTGTCTTAGAAGAAACATTAAAGGTATTATCCGGAGTGAATCAACCCATAGCTCTGTTGACTGAGGCTGTTGAATGGTGTCTATAGGCATCAGAATGACAGCAGTAGGTACAACGTAGACCGAATTCACGAACTGGCCGCTAACGATAAGCATATTGGGCATATGAAAACGAAACGGACATGCCCTAATCAGTTAGCGCTGGCTGCCGTTTCGTTACTCGGTCTACCGTGCATGAAAATGTGTTGGTCTTATACCTGTCGATAGCACATAGCAATGTGAATCAACAGAGCTACGTGTTGTTTCACTACGGATAATTCCTTTAATATCAAAAGCTATTCTTAGGGACAAAATATGGCCATCATCATTCCAGCCAGCTTGCTATCCAGACAGCTGTTGTGTGGTCAGGCGTCAGTGTAAGAGTTGGGGTGTGGGTGGGAGAGTACTGGAGGAAGTTATTGTGGATTAGTTTGAGGCGAAGTTGTCAAGAGGTTGTTATGACATCATGTAGTTCAGTGCAAAAACAGATCCATACTCACACAAGAAAGAGCCCCAACCCTTGAATTCTGCACTACCACCACCCATATGACCTCTCTCTCAAGGGAACACATCTGGGCTTGATCTCACCCCTTACGACAACTTCACAATCTGGAGATCTGGAGGCCAGAGGGGCTGATCCCCAAATCAGTGGTCCCCCCAAATCTTCCCCTACAATGCACTCTAGGTCTAAAGCACACCAGAAAACGCTTGGAGCACAATAACTCCTGCAATTGGGGTGCAGCTTAAATGGGAAAAGTGGCATGTCTTGAAGAGGAAGAGTCAATTCACTTGTATCAAAAGAAAGAAAGATCGATCAAGTAACTTTTTAGGAGGTTCTGTGGGTCCATGATAACATGCCTAGTAAGGCACAAGTGTGCATGGTTGGGCAGATATATCAGCATGTGGCTCCTGCACGCACATGCTTTGAGAAATGTTTAAGGGACATTCAAGCAAAGCTTTACAATGGTGTTGTGAGCTGCAAACCGCCACATGTACCCAGAACCCTTCTTTTGACATGGTAGATCTTCCATTTAAATAGTCCAAGACTGGGTCCTTATTAGAGTGTGAACAATACACAACACACAAGAAGCAGGCAAGAAGCAGCTGGTTTGTTTAGCCTTTGAATACTTGACCCAGAAATATTTCGTTTTACAACAGTCAATAGGCAACACAACAAGTGGCATGAGCGTATTTTTCCCGCCCTTTTCCATCTTTATTGGCCCAATAAAAAAAGTGCAATACTGCTACCTTGATCACATGGTTCCACATGACCAAGACACTTTATTAACATGCTTTAGTCACCAACAGCCAAGGAAAATCTATCAGCACTCTCACAATTTTCTCACTGCCTTGGATTATTTCTGCCTAAAATAAAAGGCACCATCTGTTATTATCAGCAACAGATTTAGCCATTTGTGTCAAAATGCTGAATATTCAAATGCTGATAGTTCATCTGTCTATTCAAACATGGATTACAGGATTATAAACTAAAACACACACACATAGACACACACAGAGACACACAGAGACACACAGAGACACACAGAGACACACACACACAGTATTACGCAGGACTTGAAGCTGAAAATTAACGTCTGTGATAAAAGTAACTAACTTTTTCAACAGTTACATAAAAATAAAAGCTACGTCTACATTAATTTGAGAGGTTGCCCCTCATACCAAACAAAACAACATCAACAACAGCTGCAGGACTACAAGGTCCCAAATCCATCAATTATGCATCTTAATAGAACTGTATCAGGATTTAAGATTGTTGGCCATTCAATTTACGAGTCCCACCACAAAATAAAATGATGTCAGGCTCTTAAAATGACTAGATACAGACTGAAGCCTCTTAAAAACGCACATGAGTACGGGCAGAAAAAGACAGAAACAGAGCTGGTCATTGTCAAAGAGAGACTGATTGAGCTTGAGAGAGAAGCAGTTTCGTCAGTGGCCTCCCCTCTGAAATGCCAGTTCGGTTCCCCTTTTATTCAGCTCTGAATGGCTGAGCGTTGAGCATCTGAATAATACAATCTCTCATAACTGCCCATTGTCCCTCCTAAACTCTCTTATTCTCTGCCTGTTAGTGCACTGAGGCGTGCATCAGAGCACCCCTCCCCCAAAGCACAGCACCTTTCGTTATTCCCCTCTGAGGACTCATGGAGCTACCCTTTTGAGAGACTGACTCGACACAGGTACATGTGCATTTCCATGGAGACGATTTGCAAAGGTATATGCAAGGCCCACCAGAGAGTCTGCCATCCTTTGGTTTTGGTGACTGTCAGGGGAAACTCTTTTGTTGTTTTGGTCCACTGTAGGGTGGAACAACAGCTTTGATTTATATGTAAATCATGTTTAATGGCAAAAACAAAGATACTGTTACTGTCTACTGTAAGAACAGATGAACCACTTGGTTCCTTAACATGACTGCTGGTCTCTGACTTAGAATGCTTGCAGAGCCATCCCATTTTCCTATAGCCATCTTAGCTTGTCAGGGGGCAGGGGCTAATATTCATTATAACATGCAAAAGCACTGCTCAAAATCTGTTAGACAGCATATGAACTTTGCCCCTGTAGAGGGGGGTTGAAAGGTGAAAAAGGGGGGGGGGGGGGGTTAGAGTCTTGTCCAGTGGGGGATGTTAGGAGGTGGAGAGCAGGATGTAGGCCACACTACCACACTCCATCCTTCCCATACAGAGCACATGGTTTCCTTCATGTCTGTTTTTCCTATCTGCATTCATTTCCTTTAGTTTCTATCTTACTTGAACTCCTTAGTCTATTCCCTTGCCTGCATTTGTAGAGGGATGCATTGGTCAGTTTTTGTTAGCAAAGGCAGTGGTCCATGTCAGGGTAAAAAAGGCATGCCCGATAAACTCCCAACCACAAGCTGCATTTGTGCCGTTATCTTTACCAAGATGAATACTCACAAATCAACAGGGACCAACACAAGTCCCTAATGCGACAGCATGACATGAGCTCAACATTTAACCAAAACCTGTTTACCTATTCAACAACAACACACAGCCAGCCATTGTTTTTCCACACGCAAAGCTCAGCTTTCAATGTCAGCACTAGTTTCAGCTTTTATCAAAGCTCCTTGGATGCAATTGAATCGGGCTGTGAGAAGGAAACCCACGCTGTCAAGGGCCCCAACCTCCTCCCTGCAGGTTAAGGGTTAAGGTTAGGAAGACTACACAAAAAAGGCACGATTATAGGTATATAGGGTATGGTTAATAGCCAATACAAGATAACATTTTAGGTGAATTGAAAGTGGAAGAAAGTGGAAAAGGGTCAGCAGGGTGGGTAGGTGGTGGTGGTGGTGGTGGGGGATAGTAGTTAGAGACAACCTCTAGTGGCTGAGGACAGGAACAAGAGGACTTAGTTAGCGAATGATTGCTACCCTTTTAGCAATTAGTATTACTTGACCCCAGTGAAATGGAAAGAGGTTCCCTTAACCCTATGAGACCGAAGAACTCACTGTGCATTTGAGCACTGCACTCATTCTTCATTACTAGTGTCATCACATAGGAATCACAGTCACGTGAAACTGCAGCACCTGACCTTTCCAACAGCGCTAGATGCTAGTTTCTGTGATGAACGGTTTGCGAGATAACTAGCCTTAAAATTATGTCAAAAGTAATCCCCAATACAGCTCTGCGTCCATGTCATACCCATTCTTTTTGGTGAAACAGCTCCCAACTTCTTAACTCCTCTATGGCAAATCGCATCAAAATAAACAGGAGACCCTACTTATAGCATTTCTCTGGCATTCCTACTCGCTCACCCAAAAATACACAACTTCTTTTCCATAAGATGTTTTCAGACCCATGTCCGATTTGGATAGCCTAGACTGTGCTGAAAGCCTATTCTGAAGCCTAAATATGCAACAAATGAAGTCATAGCTTTATCAATCACTAGCCTCACCAAGCCATCTCCAGGCTGCATGGGTCCACAACCACTGCTGACTAAAATTTGCCTACAAATTTGTGTTGATACAAAGTGAGGCAAACAACTCTTTTTCTTTCTGACAAGGAAAGCTTTGGCTGTTTAATTGGACTCCAGGGGATAATCTCTTTTTAACCATGTTTGGTAAGATGCCAAATCTCTGGCATTTCTATTAATTTTTTTAGGCCTGGATGCATGCTGTGTCTTACTTTTACAGTCCCTCTCTGCCAAGTCCTGCAATGGTGAAACTTAAAAATATACAATAAATGTAAGCTAGTGCTTGTGCCAGATTGCAGAACTTTTTAGACACTTGTAATACTAATCCTTTAGGTTCATTTTCAAGGTCAAAAAACAAAGAAACACAATTCTTGTCTGCCAACATTGAGCTGTTAAAGCGCATCAGAAGACGGCAAACAACTTTTGTAGTTAATTTAAAAAGTTTCACCACTAAACCTCCATGCTGCTAAACCATACTAGCACATATGAGTCCTTCCAGAAATCTGTGTTGAGAGGGTTTCATGGGGACCTGAGCCATAAGCACAATCCAACTAGAATCACAGTACCCAAGACAGGATGTAGGAAATGTAGGCCCCAAAAAGGGGGGTTGTGGGATGTTCCCACAATTCTTCCGAATGGTTAAGCAATCTCTCTCTTGCAGCGAAGTCCCGAATTAGATGGGTGAGTCGTGTCAAGAGTGCTAGATCCAGCAGGAAACTCAGCATCAGATTAAAATGTGAGAGCGTTTTGTTCCAAACTGATCTTAATCCCCTGCCTCACCATGAGAGAAGACGCCTGGTGTCTTACACCCTCATCACCATTTCCCTCTCTTTAGAAGCAATTTAAAGTTGGCATATCAGAGCTATTATGACATACATCTCGGACACATAGTCATCTGACCATCTAATAAAAACGTATTAAAACTTTGTGCGTCTTCTCTCATCATACTGATCAGGTAAAAGTTTCAGTCCTGTTTCCATTTACAAAGTATGACAGGCTTCAAATACAGGACCATAACATAGGTGCCTATTGGGCAACAGTAAACCGTAAATTGTAAACTAGAATACACTAAATGGACTGCAAATTGAAAATGACTACATTATCTGCTTTGCCGTGAGCAACAAGGGTAAAGGTAGCCTAAGGCATGATGTCATACACTGTGTAGGCTGTAAAAGAGTCAGGTTTCTTAAAATTCTGAGGATGAGCTGAACCACAGCCTACACATTTGTAATCTGAACTAAGATAACATCCAGAAGCAGGGATCATAGGTTAAAACCCTCAGACTCCATGTATGCTTAGGAATTCTGTATTTGGCATATAGGCCTAGTTTTATTAGCCTGGATGTCCACATTCTCAGTTAAGCCTAGATGTCGCAGTATGCCAACTCCTCCATCTGTGCTTTTGGTGCATGTCTGTGTTGAGGCACAAAATCTCCCACAGAAAGAGCAACCACTCGGAGATAATAAAGCAACCTCACTGGAGGGTTTTCCCACAGCTGATAAGACAAAGCAGAAACCCTGACCCCCAATCACCCCACCCCCCGCTTCTCTCACCCAATATCACAGAGCCCCAGTTTTAGGCACACAAGCCACTCAACGTACAACAGTGTCAAAGAACATGAAAGACACACACACCGCAGAGCTCGGGCCTATCTTGGGCTTTAATTCTATCTGCAACATTAGTGTGCAGTGCAAAGCACTATACCATACAGCCATTTTAGTCCTATATACTTGAACTGTACACTGATGTGCTCTGTAATTATGAAATAAAGCCCCCTTACAATTAGACAAAGCATGAGTCACTGCTGTCTAAATCATGACAAAGGGCCACTGTGTTAAAGATGCAATCCATTAATTGGTTTGACGCCAGGTTATGTTGTTCGTGGACTTCAACATACAATTTTACCATTCTTCTCTATGTTGATTGGCTGAAAACCTTTAAGGCTGTTCCAACAGAGGCAGCAGAACTCTCTTTAAACACCTGAGATTGCTTGTGTAGTCGAACCAACTGAAAGCGTAAATCTCAGTAACAACAAAGGATCATGGAACAAGACTTACAGTACAAGGCAGCCATGACTTAACTTAAAAGAAGCAGAACAGCAAGCTTACCAAGATGTATGTACATGCTGTGTGTTAGATTGGATAAATGGGGGTCACCAGTTGCAGGAAGCCAGTGGGCAATGAACTTGTGTGAAAGGCTTACCATTTCCTTTGCAGAGTGCACAGAATAATTACGATTTGCTGAAAAGCATTGCCAGCTTCTTACAGTAACCCTAAGTTGGCATTTGACACATGGTTTAACATTGGTTACACATACAAAGGCCTTGAAATTCTAATGGGCTACACAAATTCCTTACTGGCAGTCTGGCTACGATCAATTTACCAGGCTCAAACCAAGGGGTGGCATCTAGTATAGGTCATAATGGAACACAGCAAGAAATCCATATAGTCCATGGGAAGGAGGATGCTGGGACAAATCTCCTTACTTCACATATACAAGGTATAAGCTTTCAGAGAATCTAGTGTTTATGCCATTTACACAGATTTTTCCCTAATTTTTCCACAGATTTTTTGCTCACTTAATTTTGAATAATCATCAAAGAAAGTAGTTTGGGCCAGTGTGAGAGATTCAAGGGCAACAACCTTCCCAAAAAACTGCAAACCTGCCGACTTCCTGTAGTACTGAAATACTTTATTGTGCTCAAGATATTGCATTGTGCAGTAAATGCCAGTACTTTTGTGGTATTTCTCATGAAGTTTTTTGTGTTCAAAACATTGCATTTATTACAGCAATATAACAATGTAGAGCAGTAATGAACGGTGTAGAAAACTGTCTTGATACAGCACTACAATGCAGGATATTTTGATAAGAGCAGTTGCCTCAGCATCTGCTATTCCATAGATCAACAATCATCTCCTACCTGGCAACCAAGCTGGATAAAATGGCGTCGATGGAAGACTCGCGGCAACTAGTTTATACAGTCTATGGTTTACACATGTTTGCGTAAGAACATGACAAGAACCCTCCACAAGACATCATTAAAGAAAGCTGCACATCACGACCAACACTTTCTCGCCTAGATGACTGAGGATGAGCGGACATCGGAGACTTAACGTTAGATCGAACAGCATCAGCTTTGGACCTACCTGCTGCAGCCCACTTCTACAAGGAACTCGATTTGGGGCACGTGCTAAACACCCGCCAGGAATTCTAAAGTCAACGCCTGTGACATTAACAATTTTCTTAAAACAAAAATAAGACAGTAGAAATATTGCGGGCGGTAGGCTCACTGTTGAAAAGGCTAGAAAACGTTAATTCAAGTAACTAGCAGGTAATTAAACGTTATTTACGGCGTTGATGTGACAAGCAAAAGATATCCATGCCTACCGCCATTCAAAACTAAAGCATAAACGTGCTGCTTACAATCTCACTAAACAAAGCCGAAAAAAACAAACCAGGCAGCATGAGCCTCCAGAAAGAGGATTATCGCTGTCAACAACGTTAGCAAGGCATACTACAAATCTGGACAAACTGAGTATCTCTGTATTAGCAATGATGTGGGAGATTACTACGTTACATAAAATATGTTAGTTGCAGACATGGAATGTCCCTAGTTGTGGCAGTATGTGTTTTGTTTACACAAACACATGTTGATGTTGACCAAAATCGTTGGTTTACTTAAACTGTAAAGTTAATATCTAAAATCTGGAGGGGAAAAAAAACGCGTATTGCCGTCCAAAACGAAATCTTAAAGGGATTCGACACAAGCTCTGGTTTAGTTACACCTTAAATGCAAATATCCACATGGTCGCGTAGGTGCAACATCGAGGTGATCAAACTGAGATGTTAGCATACGTTGGTTTAACCACATATTAGCAGCTGTGTATGCCTAAAGTTCCCGTAACCATCAACTTCAGTATATAAGTTAGACAAATCCCTTGCACACACCTTTTTAAATTTCAGTTCGATTCTTCTGATAAACATGCCCTGGGGACCCAGATTGATTGAAAGTAATAATACAAACGTAAATCAGTTTTACTTACTGTACCTGGTGTTTCAGAAGTCTAAGAGCTGCTTTTATGAAGTGAGCTCCACGCAACCCCTCAGATTTAAAATTGAAATTCCCAGACCAAAATCTTTCTGGGAGAAAAGCCAACGTAAGTTACTTGAATATTACTCGCCCCTCACCTCACTGAAAACAGTGGTACATACTCCTTCAATTTGATTGGTCCGAGTGTATGATTGAGCCGAAAGCTTCAACAGCACTGGTTCAATTACATGTCTGTAAAAGGCCGCCGTTTTGATTGGTTGCCTCTAAATATATGTCGTGGAGAGCGCGTAATTGTCTATTTGTGGCGAAATGTCGCCCACCTCTGGCAACCTTTAGAAATGCAACATTTGATTTAAAATCAGGTGACTTAAACAGACAAACCAGACTGTCAGACACATGTAATCTATGTTGCTTCTGAATTGAATTGTTTTACTGCTTTTGTAGTTACTAGTAAGTGAATGAATGGTGTGCATAGAAAAACAAACATGCAAAGTGCAGCTATTACTATGACCTCTCTGGCCAACCACAGAGTATATTTAAACAGTGCAACAACTTTCACATGAGGGTGGTTTTTTAGACTAAAGCATAAGTAACCTTAAGATTTTTCAGTCAATATGAATACTGTAGTAACACAAGTTAAGCTTGAGACAGCATCCCTCCCACTGACCTATGAGTGCCATTATAGAGATTTTATAACACAACTGAAAGTAAAATACCAATATGTTAGTGCAATATTTATTTAGTTATATTTAGTTAGGTAGTTGATTATATTTAGTTTTCATAGAAAACATTGGATCTGAAACCACTCACCCCATGATGTGTTGGATCCCAGGAATAGCACCAATGCCAGTGTCATGTCCGTCAGAAAACAAAAACAAATAGAAAAAATTAATAAGACACATTTAATTTTTCATTAAAAACCTAAAACAGTTAACTCCAAACAATTAATACACAATTAACAGTTTATCCAGCTATTAGCTGTAAATGATTAAAGTATGAACTAACTCACTTTCATGGAAATGGGTCTAAAACTAAAAACATTAAAAGTTCAACCAATGAAATGTCCACAAACCTGATTAGCATTATATGTTTAAACAAATTTACAAGGTCCAAACCCTCTCTCCAGCTTGTTTCTTGTCAAATCCCAGAGCATGGCTACACAGATTTTAGAAGGGATTAGCTGAAAGAATTATTGCAATCCACCATCTGGCTTGCAGATATCAAACGGAATAAAAGAAGAGTATCAAATAAATGTTGTGTGTCATACCCTTTGTGCCTGTTCAGAAGGTGATTAAAAATGCATCACCTGTATGGAGAGTTGTGGTGGAATCAGACTCAGGTTCTGAAGTACTGAGCCCAGTTGAGAGGGGAGAGGGGTAAAAATAGGCCTGTGCTCCTGCTGCCCTTAATTGCTGATTACAGAAGGAGGGCGACGTTAAAGGTAACGCCGTGGATTAGCCCCAAGGAAGGCGACGTTGTAACTCTCGTGAGCTTAAATCCCTTTTGACGTTCACACGGGATTGACTTGGAGCCTTGGAATGCTAATATTTTCCTTCTTTATTATTTCAAGTGCTTCAAGGGGTTAATAGGTTGAAGTTCTAAACAAGCGCACAGCATTGTAAGAGTTGTATATGTGCACTCAGGTTGCTAAAACAGGTTGCATTCAAAGCAGAATGATGGATGTCACACTGATTAACCATGTGAGGTGCTGTGTGAATGACAGTCTCAGGCGAATATAATCCAGGATGTGACAATCTGCTTCTTGACAGTGGACATGCGAATTTCCATTAGCTGTTTGCATGACCAACAGCAAGTCCTTCAAGAGGACCTTGAAGACTTCTTTAAACTGACCATCTGACAATTCTGTATTCTACTATACTCAGCAATATGACTGCTCTGCTAACTCATTTATATTCATAAATAAAATAGCTTTGAACTTTGAGCTATGTATCTTGACGGTTACATGTCAATTCCAAAAAAAGAGGATTTATATAAGACATATTATGTTTCATTCAACGTCTTAACATTTGTCAAGCTTGCAAGTAATATGATACAATTTCCCCAAGGGAAAACCTCTTATTATTGTACATGGCACTGGTTTCATGGGTACCTCCCACACAGGAAAAAAATATGAACAAGGCAGTGTGTAACATAACCTGGAGAATTATAGAGCAAGACCAAGTGGTTTGTAAGACTCACCTGAGACAAACTTGCTGTGCTGACACTGACTAGTTTGAATGTAACGTTAGGTCTGGGTATGAAGAGGGAAGTGATCAAACTTGTCGTGCTCACAAACACCTGTTCTCTTTTCCTCACCAGCAGGTCTCTCCTCCTGAAGTCTGAAAGCATATCCGTGAGTGTAAGGTTACAAAACACAAACAAAGGTGTTCCCAGCAGGCATCAGATATTGAGACTATGTTTCAGAGCATTGTTTCCTGCCAAACGATGCTTGTGTTTATCTGACTAAGGATGAAATGATCTGGTGTATTGTTCTACTCCTGCACACTTAAAACATTTTACATTTTTAGGATCCAATTGGATCACGTGTGCATATTACTAGAGCATTACCATTTCAGTAGAGCAGTCAAGTTGTATGTTCTCAGGGCATAGCCTATATTCCTCGATTATTATCAATGCCTATATCCTACACCCTTCAGTCTGAGTGTAAACATACAGAGTCCATATATGTTTCAGTGTTTGTTCACTGAGTTCAGCAGTCAACAACTGCATTTACACACCAGCATATTTGTCAGTTCACTGTCCAAAGGGGAAGTGAGTGTCATGACGATGGAGAGAGTGAAATTAAAAAGGCATGATTTGTTAGGGTTGTTATTATTATTATTATCATTAAACCAAACATAGTCTCATTATGCTACTTGACCTACAGATTACAATATTTATATTCCTAATACTGATTTTCAAACCAATTATGTCTAAGAATAGACACGTGATCTACTTTGTCTGTTGCCCATTTTCACTATGCCAGTATTTCTTTTATGTACAGTTGACAGTAACAATACCTTCTGTGTTGTTAAATTTGAGATATTCAAAGAGAAACGACCGATGTCTGGTTCCGACATTCCGACACTGACTACGACATAAGAACAAACCACCCACAGCGTAGAACTTCCGTTTTCTATTCGTCTATATTGACCCTATGATGTACCCGTACTTCAAGTGTGTTTACAGTGCTATTTCGGTGTTAGCATGGATACATGAAGACGAAGTATGCATCAAGTAGCCAGCGCTGTTCTGTTAAATCACTTTTCTCGGAACATGTTAGAGTTACCAGCTAAGCAAGATTTAACATAAACACAGAAAATATCATTGAACAAATGATGGAGAGGAATGGACATGGCATTTAGGATAGTATGGCCCTCAGATTAAATGGCTGCTACAACAGGTGCTATAGTTAGCTGGCTATCTAGCGCCTGCAAGTCTAAATAAAATGTTACAAAAGAACTGACAGCTGAGCTTATTGCTACTGATCAAATCGACTTTGCCTTTGGTGTCCGTTTAACCGTAGAGGACAGCTGTTTCGCTTGTAATAATTAGTTCTCAACAGGTTTACTACTACTGCAAGCCACTGCAAACAACCAGCATTCTCAGCTGGCTAAACGTAATTGCTAGCTAGCTAGCAAAGGTTACTTAAGTCTGACATGTTTCAACGACACGTACTTGGAACACTAATCAGGGTTGTGATTCCAAAAGGCGTAACGTTACATTGTCTCGCTTCTGCAAACTCTCGATTGCTCTTGTGGTCAAATGTGAGATTGGGTCAAGTAAATCAAGCGAACGGGAACATTATTTTGCAAAAAAAATATTTGCGAAATTATATGAATATGCAGCCTCCTTGTGGCATCGGAGCCGCCTCGCTATTTGAGGTCGACATCCCCATGGAGCATGATGGTCATGAGTTATCTTCTGAAACAGTTGCAAGTGTAGACACAGATACAGTCCCAGCAGAAAACGCTTCAAGTTCTGTGCAAGAAAACGCCTACCCTGGTGAGACCCTCACGCTCTGTAGTCTGTTATTATTTATCCACCAATGCTTAATGTATCATGAGGATTAGATCTAGCTCCAGTTAATGGTCTACATTTTGCTAGTCCAAAGGCCTGCTGCTGCTGTTGTTTTTGTTGACAGACCTGTTACACTGAAACTGAAGCTGTTTGTATTTTAGACTAATGATTCTCTTGCCGGTTTTGTCACAGTTGTCAGGACATGGCATGACGTTTTTTTTTACTTTAACACCTCACCAACTCATAATACATGATAATTAAAATAATGCATTTTTTATTTCTTTGAATGTATGCATAAAAGACAAGACAAAGAGAACAAAAAAGAAAGCAAAGAAGCCCCGAGGTCATAAGAAGAAGCCAAAGGAATCGGAATGTACTGATGACCTAATGGCAGAATTACCATTTGCTGGCACAAAAGTGTGGAAAGACCTTGAATGTGAGTGGCAACTTCAGAACTTGACCTGTCTACTTTGTATTTTCTGTCTAGCTAGGAATGACTGATATTCTTCACTGTTTTATTGTCATATCATCAGGTCTGTTTATCATCAAAATATCAACAATATATGCTGCCAGCATTTAATTCACAAATAATTAGTACGTCAAACCAAAGTCTTATGTAGAGAAGTTTAGATAGAGACTTTGGTTGCATCCAAATGAAGTTTTGAGGGAAAAAAATTATTACCTAAACAGAATGTTGTTGCACTAAAGTTTAATGCATAGATGGTAAGTCTATAATAACAACTGGATAACACTATAGCAATAATAAACTTCAATAAAAATTAACAGTAACGTACCTTTAATAGGTCGGGCATTCCACACGTTACCAATGGTACAGACAGTTCTTTTCAGTGCTTCTTGTCCTCTGAGTTAACATACCCTTTTGTCAAGACGGAACGTAAATTTGAATTTGGGCTGTACCACCGGCTCCAGTTAATTTAGTGACAAGGGACTGTGTGCAAGGCTTCGCTGTGGTTGCCAAGGTTGCCAAGTGATGCGAGGATCTTCCTAGCACCGCAGCTGCTGTCACATTCAAACTGTAGCCAGCTGTCGACCTCTCATGAATAATGCACGCCTTGTTTTGCATGCGGACTTCACAATGCACAGGCCCCAATGCCGCGTGTGGACACAGGCCCATGCATTTGTGAGGGAAGAGAACATGCAAACCCAATCTGTACATGTCTGAGGGCTGGGGACTTTAACACATACACTATTGATGTCATGTCAGCTTTTTGTTATGCAGATTCTATTACATGCATGTGTGCTTAAAAATGAACCAATGAATGAACAGTTACAGCATATGTTATTCAGAAATATTTTAATTTGTGATAGCTTTTTTTTTGTCAAGGATCAGATAGAAATAAGACCAAAATTATTTGTAGTTCTTGTTGTTCAGCCTGAAGACAGAAATGAGTAGAAGTTGTGATCTTGATTGAAACCATTAACTGCCTCTTCAATGTATTTCCTCTGTCTCTTATGGGTGGTGGCAGTATAGGGTTAATGAATCTGGCTAGCATGCTAGTTGCTTGGAAATTCTGGGTTTGCATCTCAGCTGCTGCCATTGGTCCCTTGAACAGGGCACTTAACCCAGAGTTGCTCTAGGGGAGGCTCGCCCCAATTGATAGTTGACAAATGTAAGTCGTTTTGGATAAAAGTCAGTTAATCACCATAGTTCTATGGAGTCCTACTTTGACAGTTTAAACAAAGAGCATATTGAATGAAAGTGCACTTGCTGGTGTGTTCCAGTTACAAGCACCGAACGGCTGAAGAAAAAGAGGAAAATTGGTGAAAGTGGAGAGAGTGAGGAGGATGCAGACAAGAAAAAGAAGAAGAAGAAAAAGGATTCTCACCGTCCTAATTACTTTGTGTCAATTCCCATCACTAACCCCAAGGTATAGGGTTAGTTTTTTTCAAAATCATATGTTACCAGGATTGTGGTGATGGAGTATGTACAGTATATGGCTCACTAATTAAGTACACAAACACATAAATACATAGAAGTGTTCAACATAATGATGTTGTTACTTTCATTCACTTCAGAATTTAAAAAAATGAAAAAAAAGATTTCACAAATCCTTTGTTAAAGCCTCTATGTGTACGATTTATCTTCTATTTATCTTCGTCTGTTATTAAAAATATATTTTTTATTTTAAAAATATAATGTAAAACGATGGTAATTACCTCCATGAATAAATTGTAGTGTTTCCGTAAACTTGGTAATTTCCATTTATATATAAATGTGGCTGGGTACCAAATGAGAATATCCATTTTGCGCCGCCATTTTCAAAATGAGGACCGTGGGAAGGGGAGGCCTAATACATTTTATTCAAACGTATGCAGTATACGACTTCGCTGATAGATGGGAGAAATTCTCATACGAAAAAAATAAAACTTACACATGGGGGTTTAAGTCTATGGGAACTAATATGCAAAAGCAATGGGTTTTCCAAAAGCACATTGCCCACGTTAAAAGGACTGACACAGCCATAAGCATTATGCTGGAAATGTGTTGGATAATGTACTGTTAAAAGGATCATTTAGCAGCGCCTGGCTATAAAATGTTGTGGTTAAGCTGCAGCCTTCGTGCAGATTTAGCCTGTGTGGTGATGTGCTGTTAGACAGCTTCTAGGTTCCGTCAAATCAAACCCATCTTTTTTGGGTTGATACAGAATGATCAAACTAAATACATATTTGGACATTTGGGTCAGGGAAGAGCCAACTGACCATTCCATCTGAAGGCATCTGAATATGTATGTAAATATATATGTGTGTGTGTGTGTGTGTGTGTGTCAGATTAGGGCAGCAGTGGAGGCGGTCCAGGCAGCAGTAATCCAGCAAGACCCTCGACTGAGCCGTGTGCTCATCCCCAGCGGAAGCCTGCACATTACACTGCTGGTGACCCATTTGGGCAGTCAGGAGCAAGTCGACTCGTGAGTGTCACCTTCTCTGACATCAGGACACATCAGCAAAGAAATTCTGTTCTGGGAAATACACACAGATGATAGATACACACACTGTCTCACATGCTGACAAAGTTTTTCTTTCTCTCTTTGTCTTTCTCTCTCTCACTCTTACATCCACACACACACACAGCTTCACTGAGTGTTACATCTGGAGTAGTCTGTCATACGGGCAGCTGGTTAGTACAGACACCTCTTTGTTCATAATAATTGCACAGTTTGTTTATTCAAAACACTTAGACACCCACTGTTGTTTTTCTGATTACTTCTATAACTACATGATATGATGTGTCTTGTGTTTTTGCCATTTGAAATTCACGGCAATCAAGGAAACAAGCACAGTAGCTGCATTTGAAAGTAAATGTCTCTCTCCCTTTGGTGCCAGGCAATCAGTAAGCAGCCCAGTGTTTTTCCTAAGAGCCCTTTAAGGTGGTCAAGCACTTCTGATCTATGTGTTGGATGGGGAACTGAAGTGGGTTTTTTTAATTTTCTTGATGGGAATTGAAACCATTTTCTCCCACAAGCCTGAGTCGTTCTTTGCTTTACCTGTGTTTGTTAGGGTGATCATGTTCATAGTTCTCTTGTGATTTTTGATTTACTGCATCTATTTCATTTGTCTATGCATTTGCACACAGCGCTATCTTTTCATGGTGGGTGTGTATATGAGTGTGTGTGAAATACTGTAAATGTACGTGAGTGGGTGTGGGTGTGGGGTGGGGAGTTTGTCCAAGGGCGCATTTGAGCAGGATTAAGCATATGGAGCTGTGCTGGTGTTGCTCTGTGTGTGTGTGTGTGTGTGTGTGTGTGTGTGTGTGTGTGTGTGTGTGGGTGTGGTTCTCTCGCAGGGCCGCGTGCGCTCTGGACCACAGCAGGCAGTGTGTCGTGGAGCTGCTGGAGGGCCGGGAGCTGGTGCTGCCCTTCACCGGCGTCAGCAGCTTCAAGAACGAAGTGGTGTTTGTCCAACTGGCAGAAGGCGACCACATCAACAAGCTGACAGAAATCTCAGGTACGGGCTCTTGTCCATAACTTTGTGTGTTTGTGTGTGTGTGTGTGTGTGTGTGATTTTCCCATCCATCTATCCATTCCTTCTTTCTTTCAGTTCCTCCATCTGTTCCTCTGTTCCTCCCAGCCTGTAAATGTGCACAGCTACAAAAAAAATGCAGTTTTTCCTTTTTAACTGGTACATATTTTCCAGGTCATATCATAGACCGTTGTGTGGCATTTTAGTTTCAATCTGTGTGTGTGTGTGTGTGTGTGTGTGTGTGTATCTGTGTGTTTAAGATGAAGTGTGAAAGGTGCCCAAATGTGGGACTAAATCGAAGCTTCCTGGCAGATGCACGGCTATTTTGGCCCAGCTCATTTATTTTGTATGACACGCGCCTTGTGTTGTGTCTGAAGGCGTGTCTGCGGCTGCTTAAAAGCTAGGGGAAGAAGAGAGGAGACTAGTGTCCTTTACTGCTGATGTCCTCACCTAGTCTCTCTCTTTCTTTCTCTCTCTCTCTCTCATCCATCCATCCAGCCCCTTAGTGACCACCTGATCTGACACACCTCTCCTACCCCTTCTCTGAATCTGCCTCCTTCTCCTCCTCCTCCTCCTCTTCCTACTCCTCCTCTCAGGCCCCCATTGATTATCTCCTCGTCTTACAAGGGATAGAGTAGCTGACTCGCTCCCCTATGCAAGTGGAGCAGGCAATCGCTTCGTACCCTCGCTTTGTGTTTCTGCACCCCCACCTCACACACACACACACACACACCACCAATACCACCACCACCTCTTCTTTTCTCCCTTCCTCCTCCCTCTCTGCCACTCCCTCTTTCTGTTTTGGTTTCTTCTCTACCGTCTTCCGTGGCAGTCCTGTTTATTTTCCGCTTACGCATTTCTCCATACTCTCTCTCTCTCTCTCTCTCTCTCTCTCTCTGTCTCTCTGTCTCCAGAGGCAGTGAGGCGGACATTCGTGGAGCAGGGTATTGCTGTGACCGATGACAAAGCCTTTAAGCCTCATCTCACCTTCATGAAGCTCTCCCGGGCTCCCAAACTCAGGAGTCAGGTAATGAATAAGGCTCCCTGACCTCTCCACCCCTAACCCCCCCCCCTCTCTCTCCCCAACTACCTCTCCTTCTATCCCCTCCCTTAAACAACAGCATTCATTGACTCACCAGACACATTGCCTGCATGTGCCCTGCAAAGTGGACAGAAGGCGCGCAAATTTTGACTGGGATGTAAATTTCGTGCCGAGTCATCGCTGAATTCTAAAGTGCGAGAACGCTTTGAATCCCGGTAAATAGCACAGAGCGTACAGTGTAATGTAATGTCTCTCTCTACTCTCTGGGATTGATTGAGTTTGCCTTCCTTGACTGAATGTTTCTCTTTAGTGTAACTCCACATTAATCTTCCATGTGTCTCCATTTTTTTTCTTTTTTACAGTGGCAAAATAGTGTGAGTGTGTGTATGTGTTATTATGCAATATAATTTCGATGTTTTGCATCATCCTTGTGACTGATGCCTTCTGCAGGGTCATTCAGCGTGTTGTGTGTGGGAGGAGGAAGTCTAAGTGTAAGATAAATAAATAAATAAATATAATCTGATGCGATTTAAAAAGTCTTTTCCAATGAAATTAGAGAGGGATCTTTAGCAATTTAAGCTCCTGGTTTGGTGATATGCCACCTGCATGCATAATTTTGCCAAATGGAGCAATCTGTTCAGAAGCACTCAGAAACATTGTGGACTGAGTGTGTGTGTGTGTGTGTGTTGGTGGGGGGTGGGGTTGCAGACACACTTTCATCCAGTCTCACTGTCCCAGGCATCAGGACAGCCACGGATGTTCATCCTGCAAACTGTAAACAGCCAAACTGGCCTCCACCTCTCGGAAGGTATTTTTAGAGAAGCAGTCTGCCGCTGTCTTACTTGATGAAGCTTTTCCTGTCTGGACAAGAGAGAAGGTCAAAAGCAGAGGGGTGGGACTGTGACACAGGGTTAGTGAAGAAGAGAGAAGGAGGGATGAGAGAGAGAGAGAGAGGTCAACTTTGCAGTCTTTTCTTCCTCTGAGATGTTGATGTTGTAAGGGTTATCAAAAACCAGCAGACAACGGGAGCCTCTTTTTTTCTTCTTTTTGTACACACTGTTCCTTTACTGTACTTTTTTTGTTTGTGTCTGTTAGGTCTAAGGAAGTTTGTGTTTTAACAGTTTGGTTTTTGTGTGTGTGTGTTTTTCTGTTTTAATACAAATTTTGTGTGATGCAAATGTGTGTTCATTTGTTTATGTTGGTGTCTGTGTGTGTGTGTGTGTGTGTGTGTGTGTGTGTGTGTGTGTGTGTGTGCGCACAGGGTGTGAACAAACATGTGTGGATGTGAGATAACCCATACTAATCTGAAGACATATCCTTGCTGGCTTGCTCTCCAGGGCATTAAGAAGCTAGACCCGGAGCTGTACGCCAACTTCTCTCAGCAGCAGTTTGGGGACGAGACCTTGTCCCGCATCGACCTGTGCTCCATGCTGAAGAAGAAGACTCCCGACGGCTACTTCCATTGTGAGAAGTCCGTCAGATTCAGTAAGTCCACCTGCTAGCATACATTTACTCTGCATGGCAGGGGTAAAGCTTTTAAACAGAGCTTTGAGTGATTGTGTTGGGGTGCATAGCCACTGCTGTTGAAAGAAACAAACAAACACATTTGTTTGCTTCTCACTTCTGTGAATTAAAATTTTGTTTGGATCTCTGCACTCAGTTGGTTTCAGACATGTTTTCTAGTTTTCTAGACCAAGTGTTTTGAAGATATTAAGCTGTTTTGTTTTGGATTGCTGGTGAATTAAAATTTAATGTGGATATCTGTTGTCAGTTTTACACATTTATAATTTTCTGTACCATACTGTCTGGGTTTGACAATATCAAGCTGTTTTGTTTTGTTTTCTGAAACAACGTAAATGTAACACATACGTGCAGTCATTTTTAGTTTCGAACATTTGCTCAAAGTCTTCACTCAGGGGCATCAAGTGCAAAAACTTGAGTGAGTGTCGTGTTTCCTGCTTGTGTTACCGCCTGATGTTTTGCTGCTTGTTTGGATGTACTGCTGCTTTTGACCACTAAGAGGCAGAAGAATGTTTTTTTTACTTTGTTCATAACACGCATAACACTAGGATGATGGCCTCCCGTGATGTGGCCAACAGCTGTCATCTCAGTCTGCATGCTTATACCCCAGTGTAACCCCGTTTGCCAGCTGAGCTCTGGGTTCAGTGCTGTTCTGAAGCCAACTTTCGCATAATTTCATTCCCATGTATTGACCTAATTACTATTAGCCAGATGCTGTCCTGCTTCTGTATTCAGCAGATCTAAGGTCAGCCCTCATCTCTTATAACGTAAAGGTAGGTTACTACACACCTGCCTCAAAGATTACCTGTCTCTAGATGGGTGAATGTCGTTGTCAGTGTGCAGTATAAGGGGGGCCGTATGAAGACTGCAGGTGGAATGGACCGCTGTTCTGTTTTTAGGCCAGTAGATGGCGCCCTGGTATGCAACTTGGGACATCATGGTTGTCTTTCTACTATGGCTCCTGGTTTTACGTTCTGCTTTTAAGACATGCTTTTTAGTTCGACTGCTCGACTCATTCCCTCATCCACACTACATTTCTCCGCTGTCAGTTCCTAAAGAAAGTTTCAGTGTATTTTGTGTTGTGAATTCTGTCTGTGGGAAAATTGAATGGTTTCCTGAGTTGCAGATGGCACCCTGGCATCTCTGGCAGACATTGTCATCTTGCCTTTATGGGTCTCCAGTGTCTTATGAAACGAATCAATATCTTAAGGGGGCTCACAGCCAGGCACTTCCCCACCCCCACCACCGCCAGCAACAGAGTCGGAAGAGAGCCCTCTAGTGGCAGCATTGCACACTGCATCCTTGTCCAGTGTTCGAGCTCAAGGCTCTTAATGTAGCTTTTAATTAACAGGTTCCCTGTGAGCACTGAACAGAATGAGTCTTTGGAGACCAGCGGCGCGAAAGTGTGCTAAACGGCTTCCGTTTGTGGGCCTGATGCCCCAGCGAGCTGAGGACTGAGGGCGGAGAGAGAGTGTTGGCCAAGTTCATTCTTTATTTTTGGAGCGTAAGAGTAGCTAAGGAGGAAGTGGAAGGGAGCAGTGGACCTGTAAAAGAAATCATCCAATGATGCCAAAGCGTAAGCCATCTACAAAAGCAGCCATTCACAACAGTGAACGCAATGGGGTCATTGTTCTGGTTATGGAGCGGTGCACACGTCCAAAGCCTGCATCATGTTAGTCACAGCACAAAGCAGCTGAAAATCCCATAACCATCCAGCAAAGCATCCACCCCATCACTCTAGCACTGGCTGTTGAGCAGCTCCAATTATTCATGTGATAACCTAGCTCTGACTTTATTGTAAAAGAAAGGTTGGAAGATTAATGATGGAGGTCAAGAATTTGATAGATCTTAATCCTCTGACTCACTGGGCTGGACCCTTAGCAGGGCTGTTCCACAACGTTTAATTTTATATTCCCTTTTAAAGCTGACATGACTCAGAAAACCTTTGATGGATTTTGAAGAGGGTCTGTGTGAAGATTCCAGCCACAGATCTGAGAGCAGATTGTGAGGAGTCCGGATCTCATGTGGGCTTGGATCTGAGTGCCAAACAGAATGACCAAAGTGTGTTTGAGTGGCACAGAGCTGAATGGGACCGCTGAACTGCTGGATTGTAGTGAGCATGTGTGAGGATGTCAGACACGCGGAAGAGCAAATACAGCCCTTGCCGTCGGGTTCAGGTGCACTGGCTCTGAGATGGATTGCTTTGACACCGCAGCACACAGCACAGGGGGAAAGGAAAGCGGGGACGATGGGACTGGATGAGATGGATGGTATTTTGGGAAGCTCAGACTGATTGTGTGTGTGTGTCTGTGTGTGTGTGTGTTTGTGTGTCTATGTGCCTGCCCTTGCCCTTGTCCGAGCACACTCTGGGAAATCAGACAGATGAGTATCTCTGTGCTTTCCCTGTTTTCTGTACTGGGATTAGCAATTGAGCTGGAACTGGAGGAATGAAATGAAGTCCCAATGTGAGAGCTCTATCTAAAGTCCATACACTATTCAGGGTTCCCACGGGTCCTTTAAATCCTTGAAAGTTTGTGATTTTGAAAAAATAAGTTCAAGGCCCTGGAAAGTTTTTGAAAATAGGCATGAAAAGACACAGTCCTTGAAAGTTTTTGAATATTTTTGGTGGTCTGGCAGTCTTGCATCAATTTTAAATGTGTCAGTTCTCCAGTTCTTTTAAAATTACATAAATTCTGCAGGTGCTACACTGATTTTTAATTTAATTCAAGTTTGTTGCACAGATGTTATTGGCATTCATTGGAGTTCATTGGTTTATTTAGTACTTCATTCTTGTATTTCCTGTTCACATGTAGGCTACAGGAAATCTGTTTACAAGAGCCTATGAGTTGCCTATGAGAGGCTTAATGAGAAGATCTAATAATATCTCACAGTCTACAGCTGTAGACTGTTGACTGCAGGTTATATGGCTTCTTATCCCGAATGACAAGTGTTGTTTCAATTGGTGCATAACTGAAAAATGCATGTACCCTGGTTGATGATTGAAAAGCTCTGCACTGATATGATATATGAAAGAAACGTTTCACCTTTATGCATGGTACAGAGTAGGGTACAAGGTGATTTAAAAAAGAAAAAAAAAAGCTCAATACTGAGGGCCTGAATGCATGCTCAATACTGAAGTCTTCAGATAAAAGTCAACTCCCTCAAATGCATCAGAATGCAGAAGGCATCTACTTTTTAAAATATTTTTGAGGGTAGGCCCCCAGTTCCATATAGCGAAGCACAACCTAAAGAGCAAAATAATATAGCTTGTATTCAGTAACCTGGGCTGATCAATGGACAAAGGCGCAAAACAAATCTTTGACTATTTGGGTGCTCTGAAGCCGTCTCGATAGTTTAGCCTACCTCTGTTAAGTAAGCTGTAACTTATTTAAATTCACTTGAATGCAGGAAAGGACATTTTAGGACATTTTAAAATTTTCTGGGGGAGGGCAGATCACAGACCCCCACCATGCAAATATTTCTGTGAAATGATAAAGAACTAATTAATTGACAAAGCAAACTTAAAACTACCAAAGAGAGCCAGGTAGACAAAAATAATGATAATAATAGTTCAAAAAAATCATCACAAATGTTGGAAAAGCCTACTCATTCCAGCCAACTGACTGAAGTTGGCAACCCACTATAGGTAATGCTGCCCCGTGTGGTCCTTGAATTTGAGACAATTGGTCCTGGAAAGTCCTTGAAAGGTCCTTGAATTTGATGTTAACCAAGGTGTGGGAACCCTGACTATTCTATTGAATATAATGTGGCTGAAGACCAAGCTCTTCCTTTTCAATTTGGTCCGTGGTTTGGGAGGTCATGTCACGATAAGCAACACCACAGCTCATCTTGTTTCCCATCTCTGTCGGCGACATCACATCCTTGCGGTGGAGGAAAAGCTAAACACATTCCTGCCTGGTGGAAGTCAAATTGAATTTACACTCGCTAAGCGCTAAGTGTTCATCTGGAGCCGGTCCAATTGGCGAGCACTAACAAGGACTAAAAGAATGCCGCTGCCAGGCGAGCGCGGGATTTTATCTTTGCCTTTTTCTTCTCCTCCTGTGTTTGTTGTTGTTGGTGGTGTGTGTCATCACCTGGACACCTGCGCTGATACAGTTCCTTTTTAGATGCTACAGATAAAAATGTACTTTGCTGTGGGGGAAATGAGTGGTTCAGCTGAGGGATGGGGGGGGCGTTAGTAGTGGAGATGCCAGGGCTATTGTGCTGCTGGAGATGCGGTTCTTATTGGCCGAGACAGGCAGTCCTTATTTTTAATTAGACAGTGGGATTTTGAATGTACCCATAACAGCACAAGCCATTGTTATCTTTATGTTATCTTTATCTTTATCTTTATGTAGGTTTGAGTTTTTGTAAACAAATATTTGTATAGAAGCAAATGTGTGTGTTTGTGTAAAAAAAGAGGATCCTCAAAAGGCTAATGATGATTGTTTTTTGTTTTGGTTTTTTGTTAACAAAAACTACTGAAGTGTGTGTGTGTGTGTGTGTGTGGTTGTGTTGCTGTGTCTGTGGAGACCTAACTAGACCTTGTGATGCTTCTAGAACCAGAAATAGGCTACTACTTTGACAAATAAACCTGTGTCACCTAGTAAAAATGAACACCATCCATAATGCCTCAAGCTTGTGCACGCACACTTGTGGAACCTAACAACAGTAGCATTGGCGGGACTTGAGTTATAGGAGATTGGAGCATGATTGCTTTTTTCACGACATCGTGGTGTTCCTAACATGACTCCTGCACACACATTCAGTGCCTGCCTCAGGTCATGTGAACCATTCAAGTGATTCAGGAAAAACAAAACAGGTTTATAGCGAGGAGGAGATGCGGCTCCTATATATGTATAGATCCATAGATGTGAAATGTGTCGAAATCTCTTTCAGCACTCTGGGAGACACTTTAATTGGAGCCAAGTGTTCCACAACCTTACAAACAGAGCATCTCTTTCTCTCTGAGTGTTTGCAATCGTCTCGCTCAATTGCTCCGTCTTTCGCTCACTTTGTAAACCTCTGACTCCCTCGTTCTATCTGTCTCACTCACGCAGTCACGCACAAAAACATACACACAGAGACAGCTGTGCACTGTCCCATTCATGCCGTTTGTACTGTAGATCTGGGACAGTGGCATACAAATGGCTGATTAAAGATTGTCGCCTTTATTTAAAAGTCAATATGTCAAAACGCTGTGTTCGATGTGTTGCGCGCCGCTTCTCCCTCTTTATCGATCTCCACACAGCCATTCACAACCTAATTGTCTGAATAATTTAGCTAGTTTGTTTCTGCCATCCACATCAATGTGGCCTTTTTCGTTTAAGGCTTCTACATTAACGCTGCTTGAAATGGCACAATGTTTTGACAGGAAACCATTGATTGTTCCATTTATTCTCTTGTTCTTTCCATCTCTCCCCCCTCTTTCATTCCTCTCTTTGCACCACGAGTTGTCATGCCACCCGAAACAAGACAACAACCTTCAGTCGGCCTTTGACCAAAGACTACCTTTGGCCCTCGGCAATCACTTGCTTTCATGACGGTGACGCCGTGTTCTTATCATCAGGTTGCCAGGAAGGATCCTCTGGCTGCACTCTCGCTAACAGAGTTACGAGCCATTTTCTTCCACTCCACCATCTTTTGTATACACGAGGTGCATCAATATTTAGACTTTGTGGTCCAGCCTGAAAGAGTTTGAATAAATCCTCAGTGTTAGGGCCACTAGCATCGATAAATCTTCTCTTCTGTGGAATTTTGTGAACACACACACACACACACACACAGACAAACAGACAGACAGACAGACATACACTCGCACCCCATTCCTTTCCCATACAAGTTATTGCTCACTTGTTGCCCAAGCTGTGCTCTTCTGAATAAGTGTTGCAGTATGAGAAGGAAAAGCTGGTTCTTTGGGAGCATGACGCAGATCACATCCTCATAGCACACGCGAAGATAGATCAGGATGTGTTTGTCCAACAGCGTCCCTTTCCATTTGCCTGTCTCCTCAATCATCGGGGGAGAGTGAGCATCAAGTCTGTGCCCAGTGGTGCTGTGCTTTGGCAGGGAAGGAGAGGAGGAATCTCCTTAGAAGGAGTGAGAGAGCGGGCAGATGGGACAACAATGGGGAGCTGTTGATGGGTCATTCTCTTCAGTAAATGTCTCTCTCTCTCTCTCTCTCTCTCTCTCTCTCTCTCTCTCTTCACACCTCCATCCTGAAGGGACTGGTGTCAGTGGTATTGGATGGTGTGTCCGAGCAGTGTTGTGTGTGTGTATGGGGGGGGGTTCTCATTAAGGCCAGAATGGCTTGGCGTGTGTTTGACAGAGCTTTGGTGACTGTTATTATGAGGCAGTGTGTGCATGTGTGTGAGTGTGTGGCACACCACTCTGCACAGATCCCGATTTCCTCAAGTGAAGAAAGCGGTCTCTTGCAGTTGCCTGCTGTTGGATTGAGCCACATGCTCTTGGCGTCACAGTGACTTGGACTCATCTTAGCCGTTTGGTCCCCCTTTTTAAAAATCCTCTTTTGTGTCGGCTCGCAATATTTTGTCCCAGCCCATCTATGTCCACAAACTCCTCACGCTGGGAAGGGGGAGGCAGCCTGGACATTTTTCTCCCTTCCCCTGACTGGCCTGACTGTTTAATTGCAGCTTTGTGTGCAGTGGACACTGTAGCTGGCCCAGTCTGGGAGTGTCTTGGCGTGGAGGATAAAGGTTTAAGATTAGTGCCGTTTCTACCCCTCTCCTTTCCCACCCCTGTCTATGCGAGGCTGAAGTAGGTCAGAGACATGCAGGATTGTTCTCAAGAGACCAAAAAAAAAAAAGACTTTAATCCAGTTACCAGCAAGACTGCTTGCTTTGTTCTCTGTCAGGCAAAAGTTCACAAAAACAGAACGTTTGTTGTTTTTGGGTGTAGATGTGTGTGGGTGTGTGTGTGTGTGTGTGTGTGTGTGTGTGTGTGTGTGAGAGAGAGAGAGAGAGAGAGTGTGTGAATGAATGTGTATTTAGCTATTTGTATGTATAAAGTGATGAATCTGCTCTCTCGAAGGTATTTAGAAAGTACAATTATCTTTATCTCCATACTCTGTTTACTTTTGGGTTACAGGTCTGAAACAATTCACGTATGGCATGAATGTTTTTATTATTTGATTCCGTTCCTGCTGTTCCTGTCAATAGAGATAAGGTGTAATATTATGTTCTTCAGTTGTTTTGTCATTCTGGTTCAAGACTGTGTCACTCTGGTTTACTCTATTTACTACAATAGAAGTTAGTGGCTGCTGAACAAAAATGCTGTGCAATGCTAACAGGCTGATTAACATTTTAACAAGGCAGTAGCTCTTCCAAACATTATATTTGGGAGGTCGGCGTCACAATAAAAACGAAACTGTGGTGATGCAGTCTCTCTCTCACACCACAGAGGAGTGAAGCAGTCAGTGTGCAACCTCACCTGTCTAACAGTTGGTGTTGAGTGAGCCTGCGCCTTTCAGCCAGCGCCTTTGAGCCGGCACATCAGGGCTGTCTAAAACTCTGTCTCCTGTGGCTTTGATTGGAGCCGTGTGCTGTTAAATGCACCTCGCTCACTGCTCGTTAGAGCTCAACTCACTCACTCTAAAAAGAACAGACCAGTCCCATTTCTCTTTCCTTAACACCATCACTTGATATCAAGTGTCCTCCAAGAGAACATATCCTCCCACACCGAACTCAGAAGTGTAAGGGGTGGAACCTGTATGAAGAAGTTTGTCTAGTTGACATCTTCATCTATGTGGGGAGGGGGGGGCTTTAAATATCAGATGGGCTATCCTTAGATGCATTACTCTCACCTAGAGCATGAATAAATAATGAGAAAATGGCCACAGACTGAGACCCAGCCCAGTGCTTCTCATTCAGACGGATTCATTCGGACTGTGATAGACTGCTGTTCAGTGGGCAGGTGCACTTGCATCTTTTTCTGGAAGCAAAGAAGTGAACAGAGGAGCCCAGAGAACGAAACACAAAAAGAACGAAAGCAGTGGCGTAATCAGCCGTCGGTGAGAGACGAACAGGGGCGAGGGTTGGTGATAAAGGTAATCTGGGCAGTGCTGTTTCTTATCTCGCTGCTGACGACAAATGTCGCCACGTGACCCAGATTTACGAGCCGGGCCGAGCTGTGGCGGGCCAACCTTCAGTGAAAGTCGAACTGAGGTCTTCCCCGAGGACCGAGTTGAGAGGCATACCAGGTTCATCCAATCAGTCTGGCTTGTTTCTCCTAACATAGGTGGAATCAGTGTGCATGTGTGGCATGTTTTACGGGTGTAAGAGAAAACACTGATCTTTTTGGAAAAACATTGTAATTTTACCTGATTATTTTGAGGGTTGTAGAAATGGGTGCCTTTTACACATTTTCTTTTTTATCATGTTGTAGAAATTGGATTTTGATTCCAGGTGAGCTCCAATTTCCACAATTCTTTGAGAGTCACCTCTTTCAGTGTTACTCACTCTCTCTAACTGGAATCGTGGGCCATTAGTTCATCTACTTAAAAGATCTGATTTCCGGTTATTTGACTGGGAATATCAGCTGTTTGCGTTTACAGCTTTGTCTAATTGCATCCCAGGCCTTCTCTACTCTACAATGGGGAAGACTTCCATATGTGCCTGGCATCTGTCGATCACACCCTGTGTGCGCGTGTGTGTGCGTGTGTGTGCGGATTGACAGCTGGAGGACTGCAATGGCAGTTGACAGAAAACGCTGAGCTTAAAATGACATTCCTCTCATGGCTCTACATACTTAACCCAGGGAAGTGCTCTCAAAACCAAATACTGTTTTTTTTTTAATAGGGCGATCATAGCAGATTTTGTTAAGGGGAAAAATGCATCAACCTTCTGAGGGATACAGGAAACTGGATTTGGTTCTATACTAGTGCTTCAAACCTCCAGACTCACAGGATTTGACCGAAATCCTAATGAAAATATCCTCTTTGGCAGCTGTAATAAATTTAGGAAAGTCCTGAGGTATGTATGTGGACGAGTGGTTTCCATCTTTAACAGAAGAATCCCTAAAGACTCAGCCACCCTCGTATTTTTCCATACCCTCATATACTTCCAGCAATGTTTTTTAGTCTGCCAGCAATGTTTTACAGTCAGTGCTTTGTTTTTTTTTTAATCTGGCTCAGGCTTAGAACACCCCTGCACAATATGTTCAATCCAGCGAGAGCCCCCAAGATGACTGAACCATCTGCTCCGTCTCTCCTATCCTCGGAAAACATCTGAACAGAGCCCTGCATGCTGTGCCGAATTTAGCTGGGGCTCTCCCCCGCTCTCTCAGCCTCTACTCGTCACCTAGTCGTGACGGACCCCCACCCCACCCTACCCCACTGATCGGACTCCACTGATGTGTCCAGGCCAGCTGATTAGTATCGATCGACTCAAAACAAGCTGGGCCAGACTCACAGGTCGCAACCACGAGTCACAGAAAGCACAAAAAAACGTAGTGGTTTGTTCGAGCGCAACCTCTCTCTCTCTCTCTCTCTCTCTCGCACTTTCTCACTTGCTCACTTACTCATCTCTGGTCTGGGCATGCCATTCCTGGAAGCCACATAATAACCTTGCAATGCTGTTGGCAAACGGATATTACATGTTGTTCTGTATTGATCTGAAGTGTTTGTTGGGGAGTTTATTAATTCTCTGCAAGCACAATGGACCACTCCTAAAACACACACACACACACACACACACACATGTACACACTCAGTCGCTCTCTCTATCTTCACCTTCACTCTCTCACTCGCTCACACTCTTTGTCTGTCTCTGCCTCGTTGGGATGATTGATGGCCCTGATTGGTGGTCCTCACACTGTAAGCTCTGTAAACTCATACCACAGTGAACATTATTGACCTGCCAACAGTGAAACAAGCAATCTCAAGAACATAAAATAAATTATGAGGTGGCATTTAACACAGGCTAGTGCTAAAAGTTTGAGCTTTTTTTCCTTCAAATTAACCTTTAACTGACTTCAGGCAACCAATCCAATTTTCTTGTCCTAGTGGTGTTCAATTGTTGAGCTTACCGCGTCCCCAAGGTGAAGAGAACAGTCCCCTAGGGAAGGAGCTGCTCTGGCTGTACTGAGGTCTCCCTTTGACCGGCCGCAGCAGTGAGTCATTGTGGAGCGGTGGGGTTGCCAGACGCCTCCCTGTGGTTTGGGGGACTGTCAGAGCCGCTTAGCCATCGGTGCAGCCCTTTCACCGCTTCACACGTTGCTGCCAGGCTCAGGGAACAGCAGGACTCTCTGGAATGTAGCATGGTACAGCTGGATGGAGGCACTGCTTTGAAAGGGGGAGAGCAAAAGAGTCTTCATGACTTGTGTTCACTCACATGGAAAATGAGCAGGCACATGCCTGATGTTGGCACAATCTATTACTTGGTACATTACTCTCCCTGTCCGTTAGCTTGTCTAGTAGACAGATGTGCAAAAACCTCCGAAAAGACACACAAACACACACGCAGTCCCTCGGCCGCTTATCCAAGAACCCACTCATTATCTAAGATCTCATCTCTGGACATATCGGTTCTTGTTTGTGTTTGTCCCCCTAAAACCATTTGCAGCCATCCTGCCAGGCCAGGAAATTAGATCATGGGCTAATTGAAAGCCATTTGCAGGGTATCAGGGAGCAAGTCATGAGGAGCTGGGCGGGTCTGGCTACAGTACCTTTGCCTCGTTCTGCGTTCATCTCTTTTTCTCTCTCTCTCTAGCATCTCTTGGATCTTTGTAAATCTGCCTGCCTCCATGTCTCTCTGGTTCCCTCAGGCACCTTGTCTCTCTGCATAAATCTGCCAGCTCCATGTATTCTGTGTGTCGGATGTGCTTAACGGACCTAGATATAGGTCCATTTTGAATCTATATATTTGTGCTATAAATCTACCTTAAATGGCTTGTAAATAAACACCACTCTTTCTCTCCTCCTCTCTGCCTCCTCTTTCTATCTCTAAATCTATCTGCCCACGTCATACATGCATGTCCAGATTTGTCCATCTGTCTATATGATTTGTATCTCACTGTCGCCCCCTCTCTGTCTTTCTTATCTGATCCTCTAATATGAGGGAGCTGGCTAAAGGGGTCAGATGTGTGTGAGTGTGTGTTTGTGTATGTGTGTGTGGGTCAAGCCTTGCATTGGCACTGTTCTGCTGGCGGCTCCGCTCCCTCTTCCGCTCCAGTGGGTCTTAGTCATGATGCCCCTATACACTCCCTCTCTCTCTCTCTCTCTCTCTGTGTCTCTCTCTCTCTCTCTCTCCCTCTCTCTCTGTCTCTCTCACTGCACCAACCGCAACCCCTCCACCCCCTAGTCAAACACTGGCCTTGAATCTCATCTTCGAACCTGTCTCTGTCCCCACCATCCTATTGTGTGTCAGTGCGCCACTGAATTCCTTTTTAGCTCTCCGTTAATGGAGTCCTGTGGGAACACAAGCCATTCAAAGCCAACCCCCACACGTCCCCAGTGCTATGCCAACATGGTCGCCACATGTGTTTTTAATCCTACAGAGGAACCCGCATGTGATGCTCCCCGGTTCCTTTTAGTACAAGTAATTTCCCTGGGAAGAGCATGAGGCACAATGGCTTTAGATATTCTCCTGATGTACCAGAGGTCCTTGACCTTGACCTCTTCATTGACACCACAGTGTTGTTTGGCAGGTCTGAAATGGGTCATTGCATACACAATGATTTTTGTCCTCTGTTGTGAAGTGTGTGTGTGTGTGGGGGGGGGGGGGGGGGGGGGGGGGGGAGATTGCTGATTCAACCCAAGGGGAATGATCACATCAGCGGGCTCGTAATTATGCCTGAAGCCCAGCATGATTGGGGACACACTCTCTTGTGAGGCAGAACTGACATGGGTTTGTCTCGGCACAAAAAGGCTGAATTAAAACATTAACCATTTAGTGGCTAAATTAAACCATTCACGTGTTAGATTTTTATCATTGCTGATATGATTGTTGACTTCATTTCAGCTGATGCCTTTGAAGGGAAACCATTCAAAACCCACAGTAAGCATGGGTGTGAATGCCTAATGCCAGGGGATGTGCTGCTGTGTTTGTCTGTGCACGTGAGTGAGTGTGTGTGTGTGTGTGTAAATGGTTCGAGCTGCTGTCGTTGAAAATGTACTCAGAAGGAAATACATTTAGGTTAAAAATATAATCGAGAGGGTGAAGAAATTGAGCTGTATGAGCAAAGCGTTGCTGTCAGGGCAGGGGTGGAGTGGTCACAGTGCATAGGCAGTCAGAATGATAGTGTATGTATTTTATTTTACACACACACACACACACACACACAGAGGCTGTCATCTGCCCGCCATTCCACAGCAATTATTCAAGGCAGTGAGCAAGGATTGGGGGGTGGGTGGAGCATAAATCCCCCACACATACACACACGCTCACAGAGCAGACCGAGCAAGACCCATTCACCCCCTCCCTCACTCCCTCCCTCCCTCCCTCACTTACTCGCTGTCTCTCTCTGTCGCTCGCTCACTCCATCTCTGGCTGGCTGGCTAACTGACGGGCTGCCTGCTTCAGCTTCAGCCGCCTCACTCACCCAGCCGCCTCCGCTGGAGAGACACACACGCGGGAGGACGGGGGGAGAGGAAGACCAGAGCAAAGAGACGGAGGAGAGAGAGAGATAAAGGAGTGCGCAAAAAGCCACTGGCTCAAAAGAGAGCGAGGGATCTAGCGTGGGAGTGGGAGAGGGAGAGAAACGGAGAGAAGCCAGCGGAGAAGAGGAGAGTGGAGGGGCCATGGGGCAGCTGTGCTGCTTTCCCTTCTCCCGTGCCGAGGAGAAGCTCAGTAAGTCCGCCGCTGCTGCTGTTGCCGCCACCGCCGCCACTTGCGCTGGGTATTCAGGGGTGGGGGGGGGTTTGGAGTGGGGGGGGCGCTTACTGGGTCTCTGCCCCACATTCTCCAAATCCCCACTTGCCTCTTAACGCGATTGGCTTACAGCAGAGGATTGCTGTTGTGTCTTAACACTGCCTGCGAGAGCACGAGAGAGAGAGAGACAAGGGTGCGTTTTATTGAGCGTGTGTAGAAAAGGTTCAGAAAATGGGTTCTTATCTCTCCAGGGTTGGGCGTACTGTGATTATCTTTGAGTGTGTGCGCAAGCATGTGTGTGTTCTGTTTTACCAGCTGTATAAAAAGCAGCCACGTGAAGCTTGAGACTCGTGTGTGTGTGTGTGTGTGTGTGTGAGGCTAGGACTCTTGTCACCGTTAGAGCTTGAGACTTGTGTGTGTGTGTGTATGAGGCTGTCATCTGTAGAGCTTGAGATTCATGTATGAGGCTAGGACTGACACCATTCGAGCTTGAGATTGTGTGTGTGTGTGTGTGAGGCTAGGATTCTGTCATTATTCAAACATGAGACTCGTGTGTGTGTGTGTGTGTGTATGTGTGTGTGTGTGTGTGTGTGTGTGAGGCTAGGATTCTGTCATTATTCAAACTTGAGACTCTTGTGTGTGTGTGTGTGTATGTGTGTGTGTGTGTGTGAGGCTAGAACTCTGTCACCATTGTGCCCCGGCGTGCAGAGATGGTCTTTGTCAAACTGCCAGGTTTTGGAGAAGCCCCTCTCTGTCTGTCTGTCTGCCTGCCTGCCTGCCTGTGTGTGTGTGTATGTGTATCTCAATCACTCCCTCTGTCTTTTTCTTACTTGCGCTCTCTCTCTCTCTCTCTCTCTCTCTCTCTCTCCTTCTATCCTTTTTTTCTACGCTTTTTCGACCACATACAATAGGCAGTGCAGTAAGGCTACATGCTTTGAATGCTGCCATCCCCCAGTTCCTTTACTTGACTCTATACACACACACACACACACACACACACTAGTGTATACAAGCTTGTATAGTATTTGGAGAGTCCTCTTGCTCTGTTGGATGGGAACACTTTTGTTGTGAGTGGCAACCTTGCTCTCTTCTGTTGCTAGGTTTAGTGATTGAGGCTCGTATCCATGTGAGTAGAGAGCATTGTGCTGGCTGCGTTAGCCCAGCAAAAAGCTGTGTGTGTGAGTGTTTGTGTGCACACGCACATGACAGAGAGAAGGGTGACTGCAAGCACACACAGAGAGAGAGAGAGAGAGAGAGAATGCCCTACTTCTGTCAAGTAAGTGGGGATGAGGGGATGTTGCAGGGAGAGAGAAATAAAGAGGAAATACGTGTGTGTGTGTGTGTGTGTATGTGTGTGTGTGTGTGTTGAGAGGTTGAAAGGTGTAAGGAGGGGGCTGGGAGTTGTAGAAGAATGGAGGCCACACATTGAGGTCTCCCTTGTCACTAAGATCTGATACATAGGCAGGCAGGCAATGGCAGCCTCCAAGTGGAAGCCCAGCTGTGTGTGTGTGTGTGTGTGTGTGTGTGTGTGTGTGTGTTGGTGCACAAGTAGGAGCAGCATTGGTCCGCTGATAGCTCCCCGCGGCGTTGGCAGTGAGGAGCGGAATGCGTCTGGCAGCCTGGAATATTCAAGCATGTAGCTGTACTGAAGCTGCACCCATCTAGCAACTAGCTGCAATACACTCACACACCTTCCTAAATTCCTTTCTCCAACTCGCTTTTTTCTTCCCTCTTTCTCATTCTCTTTTTTTCTCTCTCTATCTCTTCTTTTTTTTCTCTCTCTCTCTCTCTCCATCTTTTTGAAGTGGATGGTGAGGAGTGGGTGTAGTTTTGTTGTTGTTGTTAAGGAGCTGCTAGTCAAACACTCCCTTGTGTTTGTGTATGTTGTGTACACATAGACTTTGAGTGGACTTGAGTTGAGTGCAGCGTCAGTGAACAATTTAAAGCACTCGATATACAGGGATGGTTACGTGAAGACCTATGACTGAATAACTATGAATAATTTGCAGTGCTTGTATTTTGTATGGCTAAATACTGATCAGCTGCCATTGTGCACACTGCCATTGTAACTTTTTGTCACAAATTTGTCACAGTTCACAGATTTGCGGTCCCAGTGTCATAGTTATTTCAAGGACTGATTTCACAGCAGTGGAACATTTATCTTGCTGGCTTGAACTTGACCCTGCCGCTTCACACAGGCTGACCCCAGTACAGTGTTGGACACGCCATTCAGTACTTTCTCAAAACTTGCGTGCAGCGAGATGCAGCAGCTTGCATGCCGTGCCGATTGAAGTCCATGCCTGCAGGAGTCGCAGAGAACATCATCATGCAAAGGTGGCATTTAACATCCTCCGGCCCGGCCCACGTGCTTCCCTGACCCCCTTTTCTTGAAGTCCCGCTCCCTCCAGGGGCCATCACTCCTCTGCCTGTGTTGCATGTGCGTGCAGGCCAATGGAACGTGCAGGGAGCCAGCTGCGGACGGAGCACGTTGCCAGAAGCAGCTGCATGGAAAGGTGCAGTGCAGCGTAGCACTGTTAGCGATGCGCAGCTCTGCCTGCATTACCACCACCATCCCTCGTCTCTACTCCCTCCTCTCTCTCTCTCTCTCTCTCTCTCTGGCCCAGTTTCCTCGTCTGAACCCAGTGCTGGGAATGAGGAACACTGAGAGATGGGCGCCTCCCTGGGATGGGATGTGTCCGCGGCCGCCGCGCTTCCTCAGGAAATGCCACCAATCCCGAGGCTCGGATTCAGGTCTTCCCGGTGGCTTGCTGAGATGCTGTGCTTGGAGGGGAATTAGATTGGCTGATTGGCAACCCAGGCATCCGGACGTTGATTAGCTGGAGGAAGGCAGCCAGGAGCAGACATGCTCTCTTGGCATAGCTGAATTGGGGAAACTGGATTTCACAGAGCATGCTCAGGAACAGGCCAGACCTAATATTGCAACATTACAAGACAATTCTAGCAAAAATGGTCCTGCTTTACAAAACCCAGTTGAGGCAGATACGTAGATGGCAAACTGTTTTGTTTGATGCCATCTATCTAATCTAACCAAAAATGCTAAATGCAAAAAATGCGTGTTATATGTAAATAGTGATATCTGCTAAGCTATCCAGTAGTGGAGAGAACAAAGTGTACCTCACACGCACGCTATAATGACCATGAAGTCTTTAATGTTGCAAAATGCTTAGAAACTTTTTTCGGATGGATGCAAGTGACAGTTTGTGTTCTGATTCCACAGAACCAAAGCGGTGGAATTAGAGAATTTGAATACTGGGAGTTTTCCTTTGTCTCCAAGAGCTCATCCACCATGTCAATGCCAAAATTAGTTGATAGACATTGGTGTCTCTTCTTGTCATTCACACCTGTGTAGTCATCAAGAGTGAAAACAGATGGAGACACTGAAGCTTTAAATGCATCAATAATGAAGAAATTGTCAAAAAAAAATGCAGACTGTTGAGGATGCATAATTAGTGATAAAAATGAGCTGGTAGATAATTAGTGCCAGTGTTATTGAGTGCTTTTGCCAATTCCTAGGCTAATTATCATTCAAATGTGAGGTGTGTCATAATTAGAGAGAGTCCTTTATCTGATGAATCATCAAAACAACTCGTACACAGTTAATGATCTTGAGGAGCATAGCTAGTGGTGCATTTATTGGACAAACTCACGACTGAGACAGCCTCAGTTCTTGGTTGGCCTTCCAGACTCCTTCTTCTTACTCTTGCCTGGGTTTTCTGCTTTACTGGTGGTCATACGTGGTGCCTTTGGAGAACATTTAGCTCTCTTAAAGCACCTGAACTTCAGGCAGAACATGGCCAATCGAACTTCTGAGGTTTTATGTCATTGCACCATAAAATTGCTACAGGGGGAAATATGCCTGTTGTTAGGCCGATCCTTGGATGAAACAGCCTTCTGAGGCTGCTGTGTGTGATTTTTAAAAACGTTGATCATTCAAATAAACCTAAGCGATCGGTGTCTCTCTTTCCCTCACAAGCTGTTCAGGCTGCTTGAAATGATGTGTTTCCAAATAGCAAACTCCAAACCCCTATGGCTCGAATTGATGTTTCTGCACATCTCAAGAAATGTTAATGGTTAAATTGTTGCTGTAATAAGTCAAGCTAATGATCCTAAATCACATGTGAACGGGAGCTTACACGCTAACTAGCTCATCTTAAGTGGTGCGGGCTGCTGCGTGCACTGCAGAGCTAACTGAAAGCGTTGCTGGAGGCATCAGACCTGAATGAAGATGCTTGCAATCAATACCGACTCATAAAACCATCTGGCTTCAAATGACATCCAAGTGTCTGTAACTAATCACATGCAGGCTGATTGTGGCATGCTGGGAGAAGATTCTAATCGAGAGTTTTAAGTTGTCTGATTTTGTATGACCGTCCCTTCAGCGGCATCTAATCTGATTGCATTGTGGAGTGAGGGATATAATAGTGAATTGAAAAAAAAAAAATGATGACATGAGATGAACACAAAAAAATAATTCTGGTGATAAATGACAAGTGTTTTGGAAGTAGTACAATGGTGTGCTAAACGGATATTGTTTGTCTTGCAGATCTTGCTCAGAGAGCTCATCGAGCCTCACGGACAAGTACGTGTCTCTTTCTTGTAGGCTACGAGGCCCCCCACCCACCTCCCCTCCATCCATCCATCCACTCACCCACCCACTCACTTCTAGAACAAGCCACTGCTTACTTATGATTCCCCTACCTCTATTAAATCAGGTGGCCAAATCGCCATGTCCCTCCTAAGCCCTAAGCCCTAAACACTCCAAGACTGAAGTAGCAGTAAATCTGCATGAATCAGCCAATCATTTGGCACAGGCTTTGAGTGATCAGGGCTCAGGGCTTAGGATGGATGTTGGGGTTCAGCCATTGTTGCTGTAGATGATAAGCACGGGCACCTTACTAACAGGCCACCAACAGAAATGCTGTAGCCCTGCTAACCAGCCTTGCCCCAGTGGGGAACAGCGAGTGCCTTCACCAACACCCCTCACCCCAAATATGAGCCCATAATGTCAGCTGAATTAATGAATCAGTAATTAATTAAGCACCATATTGAGGTTTATTTTCTGAACAATGCAAGCAGTTTGATGCCATTTACAACCTAACATTTGTTACTGTTAAACACTGTAATGACTCAGCAACGCTCTTGCAGTCACCATGCTGCATGGATAAAATATATTATGCCTTTTTCCAGACAGCGGGAGTGACACATGCCCTCCATTTCCCTCTTGTTCGATGTTGGGTGTGTGTGTGTGTGTGTGTGTGTGTGTGCGTGTGTGTGTGTGCGATTGGTGGGTCGTTGCATGCGTCTCCAGGTGCGAAGAAGGTTCCGGAGCCGGACGATGAGGAGCTGGTGAGCCTGAGCAAGCGTCTGGTGGAGGATGCCGTGCTGAGGGCTGTGCAGCAGTACATGGAGGAGACGCAGCAGAGCAACGGCGGCACCCAGACCAAGGGCGAGGGCCCGGCGGCCACCCAGCTCACAGCCGACACCCTCAACTCTAACGCCAGCAAATGAGCCTGTCCAGCCAGCCGAGGGACCCGACCCTTGCCAGGCTCTCCGCCCCTGCTGCCCTAAGCTCAATCCACTGTGGGGCAAGCCTCTGCAACACCCCACCCCCAAGGCAGGGCACTGCAGCCCACTGCTTGGGCACAAGGGACTCTATGAAGAGTGAAGAAATGAAGTGCAAGATGAGGATTATCTCTCTTGAGAAATGAAGGTTTTTTTTAGTTCTTTTTTTTTTGGTTTTACGTTTTGGAGTGTTTGCAGTATTGGATATGCAGCGATGAGAATTGGAAGATATTGACAGCGTTTGGAAGCTTGTGCAGCTTTTCTTTCTTAGTTTTTCTCTTGTTTTTTGTCTTCTTCTGAATTCTGATCCCCGCCAGCTCAGCATAACCTACAGCACCGTCTCCCACTGTCTCCTCTCGTTCAGAAACTCTTTGCATCCTCTCAGTCAACGCAAACATGAGTTGATTTCTTTCTTCTATGTGTGTGTATGTTTCTATTTGTTTCTATGTGTCTTGGGGTCCCTGAGAGAAAGACTTTGAGCTTATGTGCAGAGGTTGTTACTAGAACCTAAACCCGTCGTACCAACTGCCCTTGATGGGGACGATGGACAGACACAGTCAGGCATACACTACACTACTACTACTTTTTATGTTCTGCAGTCTACCGTAAAGAACAGGCAGGCCCTTCTCGGGCTGACATCAGCAGATCAGTGCAAAGACAATCACACATTTCAACTAAACCTTAAGGTATCACTACATAACAAAACAAGAACAAGAAAAGCCAGCTTCTAGGAAACCTTGTCTGAAACTAAGACCAATGAAATGTGTTTTTAAGAATTCTTTTGAAATCGTATCATTATTATCATGGACTATGCAGTTGAATAACATGCTGTGAATGGTGTTTACACATTGTCTGGTCAGTGCTATGTGTTTGCTGAAACTTGGGAAAAAAACAAACAAAAAACTCTGGTCCTGGTTTTAGTCCTAGCAGTGTCCGTTATTATGGGTGAGGATGCTTTAAAACACTCAACACTCCAGAAAAAGAACAGAAGAGAGTATAGGCAGGGGATGAGACAGAAGGTGGGTGGGGGAGTTTGGAGAAAGCTAAGAGGATTGGCAACCATCATGTTTTGAGTTGCCAGTGTTGTTTAGTGTGTCTGTTTTTTTCCCCCTATTTTTGTTTGTCTCATTGTACATGTTTGGTGCAGGGCGAGAGGTGAGCTCTATCAGAAAGGCGCTGGGCTGCCAGAGAGAGTCAGTCCAGCGGAGACTGGGGAGCATTCGGGAGCTCCTAGCTCAGCCATCGGTGCAAGCTCAGATCTCCCAGGAGCTTTGCAGAGAGCCGCGGACACGTGCGTTGCTTTGACCACTCATTGACCCCTAGCTGGACAGGGTAAAGGACAACACAGCGTGGAGGACAATGGCCTACTCCTAAACAATGAAGCATTCCTACGGCAACAGTAATAACTCACAGGAAATGGACTGTTCATATGCTGTGCAAAAAAGGATAACACACACACACGCAAGCATATATAATGACACACGGCACACTGTTTGTCAATGATAAGATAAATACTGCTGACTGGTCTGGATGATTCCTTATATTTTACCTTTTATGTTTGCATTATATAATTTTAAATTATGTCTTTAAACCTGATCTTAGATGCAAATAAGCGCAAACACACCAGGTGAAGTTTTATTATGTTATTTTTGCATTTTGTCGGGTCAAAGAGCGATCCTAGCTACCACTTCCTGTGGCCTTAACTCTACAGTTCGAACATGGTTGTGTTATGTTGTGTCCTAACCTTGGCCTCAGAGGCATGGGTTCACTGCTTTCTACTTTACTTCCCATTGTCTGTTCATATTACAGCTGATAACCTTCACCAAAACCTTAAAAGAAAACACGTTATCTTCTCATATTCATTTGTTTGTGATCATGAGCAACAAAAAGAGATGTGATTATTTTTTTTCCTTAACCTAAGCTCTGTCACATGTCCAGAGCATTATTTGATATGTTCAGCCATGATGAACAGTCCAACCCAATAAAAGTAGGATGTCATTTTTTTTTCCTATCCTGTTCCTGTCCATTTTCTTCCACGAGGAGTTTAATGACTGATGGGAATGTAAAAACATAGAGCTCCCCCAGGGTCAACTTTAAATGATGTTCGGCCAAATGTTTGCATTACTGAAATGCTGCACTTGCCTTAGATTCAATTTGTACTACAAAAAAGAAGTATGTTACTTTAAAGTGACTGGCTGATTCATATTTCTACTTTGTTATGAAATGATGCATTAAACAGACTGTCTTCAAAGGAAATGTGACATTTTCTGTCAAGTGCTCATGTCCACATTGATCCCCTCTTAGACTGCACTAAAACAAGTAGTCGAGACAGACACAAAGAAACATTCTCTTTCAAGAGGTCTTTGATGTGAGTGCGTTACAAGCACTGCTTTTTAGAAAGATGTCACAAAAGGAATGGTGGTTTGCTGTGGCTATTCCCTAGAGGTGTTTTGCACACGACTGCCCAAATCTACATCTTTACGTCACCTCAGTAACTTCTCCCCATCTCTTTTTTTTCACCCTCACCCTGAACGTCCTGTCTAGATTTTTTGCTTTGACCCTCAAAGAGCAGACCTAAACCTGAGAGGGCACCATCTGCTGAGATGGAAAGGAAGCAGAAAAGTGAAGGATAGAAAAAGTGCAGAAAGAGCATGCAAATTGTCATACAGTCCTCTGAAACAGGATGTCTGAGGAGGACGGTGTCCCCTGTGAGTCTCCTGTGGTCCAGCTGTGCGCCCGGCCCTGATCAATGCCAAGGCAGAACCTGAGGCTCCCAGCGGGACGGTGAGGCTGTGGCAAACAATTATCCAGGAAGACATCTGAACCAAATGACCTTCAGTGTCCTTCTGAAGCAAACGTCCCCTCCCTTTCAAACGGTGCACAGGCACTGGCTACAGAAGCCTTTTTTCTTTTGTTTTATGCGCTGATGAGATTTTTTTTTTTGCACTAATTCAGTTGAGACCTTTTGTCCAGGAAGTGCACATCTACTAACTACACTACACTCAACTTTTTTCACAAAAATTCAGACTTAGATTTAATAAGTCTTTGACGTTTCTTTGTAGAAAAAAGGACACAATTTGATACAACATAGACTAAATAGCAAGCCAGCAGCTAACATGGGGCATGGGAAAAGGAAACATCAGTTTCTGTCCCCCGTTCACTGCCAGGTCATTTTTCGGTCTATGTTGCATCAATATTTTTACTACCAACAGCATTTAGTGACCTCTAACAGGAACAAGCTTCAATCAATCAACAGATTTTTCCTTTGAATCTATTTTGCAACAGAGATATGCAACAGAGTTCAGTTCAAACAATCCTGTGAAAAAGCCAAGAGAATGAGTTCTTGATAGTTTTGAGATAATACGTACAAGTAGGCTATTATATAAAAATAATATCTATTACAGATCTTTTGCACACTGACCTCCTTCATAAACATATTTAAAGCATAATGCAACTTAATGCTGTTCACATTTCAACATCTTGAAATAGCACCGCAGAGTTTTCACATTTAATCTGCTTGGCAGGGCAGCCAGCTCAGTGCGATGAGAAATCACATGTAGGAGGCGTTGACTTTTACACCGCTTGCAGGACACGCCAGAGTTCTCTCATGAGTCTGACGTTCATGTCCCTTCTCTCTCCTCCAGCAAACAACAACTCTCCACTCATGCTAATGTGGCCTTATTATTAGGCCTGGAAACTTGATGAACACTAATGAATGCTAATTCCTCTGTGTTCATGGTCCTGTGTGGCGGCTCTGTTTCTGCACTGACAGAGGATTATGCTTGCTGATGGACAGATGGGAGAGTGGGTCCTGGAGGAACTGAGTGTGCACAAAAAGCCCAAGGAAGTGCTGCTGTAAGCTCCTGGACATGTTTTATAGAATCACATTTCTTAGGCTGGTGACACATTAGGGACAACAAAATGGTGTTAATGGTATGTCAGGAGTTCTGATGCAAGTGCTGAGAAACTCCCTCTGATAAGCTATGGAAAAAAACAAGGAAGTTGATCATGTATGGCCCCATAAATTCCAAGTGAAAGACCTTTGATTCTTTAGAGTGGGATTATTATTGTTCAAAGGTTCATGGAGAGGTTTTGTGGTCCTCGTGGTGTTGGTCTGCTGGCGCCACCTTTGCGCCCTGTACTTCATGGAAGATACACACCTTCTCCAGTTGCAATTAAGCCTTTAGCTGATTGAGGATTCTTTTGATTGTATTAACTGGACCAGCAACACAGTTCAGCTATATTGTATATTTCAGCTGCAGAAGCCTCAGTGTTCCCCAGTGAACTACAGCAGCTCAGGTAGATTGTCTGTTTTAATCATTTCTCTGGGTTTTGAGGACTTGAAAATCAGGAAGATATATTTAGTCAAAAACTCAGAGTATTTATCTTTGTTTTGTAACACCTATGCTGTGTTGTCCTTAATTAAAACTGTCGTCATGTTCCCCCGAAAAACAGGGCATCTAGGGGGAGAGGTTGTGTAAATATTTAAATGATTTTTCACATTTACTCACCTGCTCTTGTGCCCATTCACAAGCCAAGGAATACGTCAAACCAGGCTAGGCATCAATATTCATGCCATTTGTATTTTGTGTAATGCATACATTAGGCTTGTCACAAAGTCTGTGTGCATTCATATTTAATATTGCTGTTCGCCATTCTTTAAAGTAGAGTATTCTGTCATGGTACAGACTAATACATACGGCCCTTGGAATTAAAATGTCATGCTAAACAGAATGACGCAACTACAATTGACCATGAAGTGAAATAATGAATTGCACTGCATCATTAAACAGGTCCTTCAGTTCATTTTCGTCAACCTAATGATCAAATCAAATCAAAAACCTGAAAAACAAACGGTTTGCTGTTGAGAACTGAGGGAGTGGACAAGACAAAGGAGGGGGAGTAGTTTTTGATTTTCATTAGCATGATTAAATAGCGTTTATGAACCCAAGTCTGGATAATGCAGTGCGATTAACTTGTACACAGTTTAGTGAATGTTTGCATCCTTCCATGCAGTCAACACAACATTACATTCTAATTCAGTGGGCTGTATAAAGAACTTGTCTTTGGAGAGTACAGACGCCGTGACAGAATACTCTATTCCAAGGCGGTGGCAAGCAGTGGGATATTAAATATAAATGCACACAGACTGTGTGGCAGGTCTTTTCTGAGGTCCCTTCCACAGCAAAGTGCTTTGGATGTGCTATGTAAGATGTTGTTTATATCACACTTGCACAGACTTACTGCCTTCACTCTCTGGGGTGTGTGTGTGTGTGTGTGTGTGCATGAGCACATTTACATAACTTTAAACCTCATGGTTAAATTTACTGACATTCATGAAAGTACACAAGGACACATCCCATTCTTCCTAGTATCCGAGATCTGGAAGAGGATAATTTTTTGACTGCTCGTACAATATTCCCTTTTCTCATTATAATAGGGGTCTGAAGTCACTCAACTTCAGCTTCACTGCAGGTTTTCCCCTGTGTTCCCGTCAGCCATTGCTGACTTCGTGTCTGTAGGCTATTTGTGTGTATGTATAAGTCTGTGTGTCTTGTGACCCCATATGATAGCCCTGAGATCTGAGAAAAATATCCCAGGGCAGCGGAGTAATGTACATCTACTATGTGCAGCTATGGTTGATTTAGCCATATCTCTCTTTCTCTCTCTCACACACACACACACATACACACACACTCACACACACATACATACCAACTAATACAGTTTTTATCTCCTCCCCTTCACCTGTTTGCCAACATTACTCACAGTAACCAGACCAGTACCACTGACTGAGGAACTGCTTGATCTGATCGAAAGCAGCATTTATTTATCGACTCCTTGTCGTGTTGGCGATGTGGGATCGGCAGCCAAGAGAGCACCAGGCGGCTTTCCTTCTCCTGAGCGTGACAGCTTTTTTGAGGGGATCAGTGTCAGTGTGGGGAAGAAATAAATGGCAAGCTATCTGATCAAGCCGAGAGAAGTGCCAGTTTCACTAACGCCACATTACACTCCCTGAATGTGTCCATGGCAACACAGAAACAGAACAGAACAGAAATGACACTTTGTGAGATAATTACTGTTACGAGAGTTATCAAGAAAAAGACCAAGATGACCACATGTCTTATTTTGATGAGATTTGACACTGTATTGCAACTATAGCTACATCTTCTTTCACTGACACTTAGGCTACCTGAGATTTCCTATTGACAGGAACCTGTGACATCACTCTGGAGCAGGTCTTTTATTTTGACTGAGGTTAGGCAGTCCATTGCCCTTACTTAGTGGGCTGATATCCAGCCGCATTTTCTCATCAATCCACCAATCCCCAGGGTACAGATGCATTTACACAAGCACACACACACACACACACACACACACACACACACACACACACACACATTCTGTCTTGTCTAAAGACCGAACATTTTCAAAGACCACACAAGGACATGCAGGGAATAAAAAGTGCAGAGATTTTTCTCTGATCTTCTACTTTGCACAGCAGTGGCATTGTGCAGCCAGTACTGCTTGAATCAAAAGCAGCTTGCCTGACAACTTGGTCAGCTTGTCATCTCTCATATACATGAGAGATCAGGGCTGAGGTCTGACCAGGAAAAAGTTCAACAGATTTGTTTTGAAGCATCTCAGTCTTAGTCATCAGTCTCTCCAGAAAATGTTCAATATGGGGAGAACGATCACTCTCAGAATCCTTCCGGGTGGTACTGCAGCGAGAGGGCGCTCCCGAGCAAGTGAATTAGCTAAATGTTAGCATGCTCAACAGCAAAACTGGCGGAATTTCAACAGATTGCAGGCAAGTTAATAGAGAGTGGACCGGCTCCCCATAAACCCCATAAACAGGCTCTGGTCTCTCTCCACTCATTTGATCTGTGGTGGGAGAAAGCGTCTTTTGTGTCTGAGGGTCAAAAACAAAGCGCCTTTGACTTTATGAACTAAGCTTACACAATACGGTGACTAGACAGATAGACCATTGCAGAAGCAGGCAATTTCACATTCCCTGTAGATGTACTGTAAGTGTGTGAGTCTTTTGAACTGGCTGAGCCTCTTCACTGATGCACAGAGGATTACATCCGTCAGTGATTCTCCTTGGCAAAAAGCCAGCCATCTGAGCAGGAATGAAAACAGAGGTCAAAGCCATGTCGCCTTTCACACGCACGTTCACACTCTTGTCAACACAGTGGTTGCCCTTTGGGCTGAGTGAGAATTGCACACGCAGCGATGTCGCACTGTCGGTTCTCAGACAAGGTCAAAGTCAAGGCTTGACTGCCCAGTACCCAATCTGTGGGCTACTCTGCACGTGCCACGGGAGGTTTTGACTCAAGAGCAATCATTTGAGGCCAGGGCAGTAAAGACGTTGATGGGAAGGGAAGGGGGTGGTGCTGTTCCTCTTATGTCAACACACTCACAGAACACACAACGCCCACATCAATCACACTTAGGAGGTCATATGAAAGTGAGATTAGATAGATTGAAATGTTTATCACAGACATTATGCGATTACGTATTTGTGTCTGTATAATGACATCAAACTCAATTAAAGTAGAATTAGAAGTAGAATTGGCCTTAATTGAAATTCAGATGAGTACCCCAGCTGCTTTCTGCATCTGCAATAATATGTGCTTAAGCGTCTGTCTATCTTCCTCCCCAATGCCTCTCGGTGCATTGCACTCATTCACCGGTAGCCTTCTGTCTCCCGCTTATGTCTGGACGGCTGATTACCTACCGTTAACATTTTCTTACACAGGAACGAGTGGATGTGAATGAAGAAGAGGTACCTCATGCTGCAGTCCGGCTAAGTCGGGTTGCTGAGAATGCGCGCCGCGTAGCGCACAAATGCAAATGCGACCTCTTAGTTGAACCAGAGAATTTTCAATATGGGGAGAACGATCACTCTAAGAATCCTTCCGGGTGGTACTGCAACGAGAGGGCGCTCCCGAGTAAGTGAATTAGGTAAATGCTAGCATGTTACGTGGAAAGTGGCCCATCTATGAAAAGCAGAAAGGACATGAGTGACTTTTCATCTCATTTCTAGAGGAAAATCTATACTCAGGTAGCTACTACCACAACGTACATTAAGAAATTAAGCTGTCAACTGTGACAACAAGGAGTTTTAGCCGCTTAGCTCCATAGACCACAATTCATTTTTCACTTGCTCAACAGCAAAACTAGCGGAATTTCAACAGATTGCAGGCAGTTAATAGAGAGTGGATCGGCTCTCCGTAAACGGGCTCTGGTTAAACTCTTGGTGCAATAGCTCCAATTTGCCGTCACCTAATAATCGCTGGCCAGCGGGTAGTGTAGCAGCACAAGCCCATTACACATCAATCTCCCGCACAGTTTCCACTCATGCTGCGTCCTAAAAGAGATTAGTGTGCTTGTATTCTCCCCCTATGTGCTGTGTGTTCAAGTGGAGGCCTAGTCCCTTTGTGTAATACTCCATCCTACGGCATAAAAATGGATCTACTGTCCTCCTGTTGGTCCTGACATGCTGCCGTCATGGTGATCAGTAATGACAGCTCAATCTAACAGCAGCTACACCTACAGATAAACAGTGACAGGCCTGGCTCACGTGGAGCTCTAGGCACACACACAGTTTTGTCCACCTGCACCACAGTTAACCAATTACAGTCCATACCCATGACTAGCTCGCACACACAAACACACACATATAACTGTCCACACGCATGGACAGCTTTACTATAACATTAGCAAGACTCACACATAAACATTTAAACAGGCTGCCAAGTCTCACGCTTTGAGTGTGACAGTCACGCAATTTGACGCATTCTCACACCACACGTCATACATGACATGACATTGGTCTGAGATAATCAATCCCAGACCAATCAAGCAGTCATTTCTGCCTAAATCTAACCAACTATGCAAAGGCACCACGCAATGTAAACCAATCAGAAACAACGCAAAGCGGACCTTGGCGTCTCCCAATGGATGGCCAGTTTGAGAAGGTGGAAGAGCCCGTGCCTATTAAAAATTCTCAGGTGCAAGCTGTTGAAGATCTCTCAAACAGGAACGTATGGCCACTGTGTTCCGTAATTATACTTCCAAACTTAAAATAGGGTTTCTTAATTGATTTCAGCCTATGTGTTCTTCTGATATAATGCCGAGAGCAGGTCTCAAACTGGAAAACAACCTGCTCATCACAGGTTAGTATACAGTAGGCTATATTTGGTAGCTTGTTGTCGTTAGATGTTAAAGACTTCTGAGCGAGATGTTGGCCTATTATGTAGCCTATCAAAGGTAGGGTCTATGATTTTTGGAGCATGCACTTTTTTACATATTGCTTAAAATACTCTTCACACCCCCATTGCAATCAATTAATTAAAAGTTTTGACACACAAATTAAAAGTTTTAGTTGCCTCTTGAACGAACAATCCAGGAAAAACACTATCCAATCTTAATGAACGGACCGTTCAGTGTGATTCGATTCTGACGCATCTATCAAACTGCAATCTGCTGCTCCTTCCCCCTCTGCATGTACCCTTCTTCGTGAACGAATCGTTGTACTCTGAGGGGAGGTATTTGGTTTGGGGGGGTGGGATGCTTTTTTCAAATCTGTCTCAGTGGCTCAAGTGATTTTCAGAATCGTAGACCCCACCTTTAAAGAACGGTTTGTATTGTATTGTAAAAGAACGGTGCAATTCATGTTAATACAGAGTTTTCAAGACAAGTAGCAAAGTCGCAAATTGTTATGTAAGCATGAGCTGCAGGAATGTCGCAGCTAAGGACTTAATTTTACGTTGTACACTCTCAACTAAGTTAAAGTAGCAGTAGTTTTAACAGACTACTTTTTAGACTATTTGGTTAAGAATTGTGTCATGAGGTTTGTTCAATGACTAGTTTGTAAAGATAAGCCTGATGTGTTAAATTATTTGAAATTACCTTGAATTTTATTCAGGTAGCCTGGTAGTAGAACCAGCCCCTGAAGTTCTAAAATATGTGTAATAATATCTAGCTCAGCTTGACAACTCTTCCCCCTGTTCACTGAATGGGAGAAAATCAGCTCAATGGGATCATCTTGACTAGCATTGTAGGGAGATGAGTAGCCATGACATGACCAGGTTAATGAAAGTGTTTTCTGTGAGAGGGTGTTTTCTGTGGTGGCCCTTAACAAAACTAAGACAAGAAACAACTTGGTCCTTAATGGCATTCTTTCTGCCAACATGACCTAAAGATGGCTCATTTGGAACCATGCTACCAATGGGAGCCTTCGCCTAAAATTAAGGTCGTCAAAAAGGCCAGAGTCATGTAGGCTACAACAAACAGCATAAACAGAAAAAAAATCTCACTCCAAAGTTTTTTTTCAAAAGTTGGCAGCCCTGATTTAAATGTCTACATCCCTAGCTAGCTTCAATGCAGCACATATCATCACATCATCAACACACACACAAATATGCAGTCTAAGGCTTTGTGGAGAAGCCACAGCAATTGAGGAATGCTGGGTTTCAAACATCCTAAGACTACAGAGTGGACGAGGTCAGGAATGATGGGGAAGAAGCAAGGAGAGCAGAGCTCTGTCCACTCGCTGAGCAAATTATAGCCTTGGAGAAAATGGGTTCAGAGCTGGCTGGCTTGCTCAAGCCGTGTTGTAGTTCCCTAGAGCAGAGGAGCCACTGATTTAATGGCCAAACCCAACAGCCCAATGAGGAACTGACTGCATTCCTCAAGTCTACTTATGTTTGTTTCCCTCCACACCTCTCTCTCTCACATTCTTTTTTGATTTCCCAGCTTCCCCAGTTTATATGCACTCGTGGAAAATAGAGGGTAAAATGTGCGACCTGTTTTTTTTTGTGAAGCTTTTGGTTGCATCCAGTTAAAACCTGGATCAGTATAAATCCTTTTCAAGATCTCTGATGCGGTTATACTAAGGGGTGAATGAAACAAGGCTGAATCTAAGTTAATTAAATCAAACAGAAAAGTAAAATAAAATAAAAGTAAAATAAAAAATAAATTGACCCTAAATTCTTCAGAGGTATAGATGCACTGCTTCTTTGACTTGGTTGCCAAACCTTGTATTACATTTGTTGGTATCTGGGGGTGATAAGACAGTGGTCAACAATGTCTATGGTAAAACACTACTATTCATTTCTAAGACAGAAGGACAAAAAGGCAATCTCTTTAGAGCCATGACAACCAATACAATTACAGCGCTCAATCTCAAATGTATTATTCATCATTAGATGTTCCTAATTGTCCTAATCTTCAAAAGGCCCTTTACTCTGATTGAAGCGGATTTAACTCAGGAAAGATGATTAATATGATAGAGGTTTGTTGTCTGAAGGACTCTTCTCACCTGTAGGACTCGTTCTAATCATCAGAGCCATACAGGTCACGTCCTTCTACTGACTCTCAGTTCATATTGATCTACAATAAGATTTGAATATTGTTCTCTTATAGTCTTAATGAATGAGTTTGGATTTAAGTCTGTTTAATTCTGCTGTTATAAGCCGAGCACTAGTGATGGTGTTGATTTAGCCCTGAGTGTAAGGGCATTTATGCAGATCACTCATCTTGTAGCTTTCTTATCATTTGGATTCCATTGTTTTTAGTACAATCCTGCACACTAGCATTGAACATTGCACAGTGCTATAGTTTTTACAGTAGCACAGCTCAATAAAATCCATAGTTTATTGAATGCATCTGAATGCATACAAGCTCCTTTATGGGGCATCTGAACATGAACCTGATGCCCTCCTAGAACACACGGGTGGAAACGCCAACCTAAACAGCATACTTACAAACATTCACAGTAGTAGTTTCTGATCAGGAAAAAGTGATTAAAAAAATAAATGATAAGATCATAGTTAAAGAAGAAATCCAGTGTTTATCAATCCCGAGTTGTTAGATGCAATCACAGTTGTTAGATGTTGCGGTTGGTAGGAAAAATAACAAGAAACTGCAATAAAACAGATTTTGTAAAATATGACACAGTAAGCAAATGGCGTTTACATCGGTGGCAGTGAGAAATGAGATGTGTCACCTTTAACAAGCTGTGCTCTGCTTGTGGTGTGACACTTGGCTAACGGTCCGGATAGGCGTCTGACACATGGGCAAACACCAGGTAGACATTAATCCTCCCAGATGCTCCCAGTTGCCATGGAAACCCTGTCTGGGCTCTGAAATATAGAACATCATGAATCGTGAATAAGAAGGATTGGGGAGGCATGAGTGTGTGTGTGTGTGTGTGTGTGTGTGTGTTTGTGTGTGTGTGTAGGGGTGAGGTGGGGGGTGGTGGTGTTGAGGGGTGGTTTCCAGGATTGAAACAAGAGCAGAGAAGAGAGAAACACAGTTCATCCATCTGAGGATTAAGAGGAAGCCTCTCTCAGCGTAGAGGTGACTGAGGTCATGTATGGCTGTGGCAGTGCGGGCGCGATGATGACATTTCTGTGCCAGCGAGGACACGGTGCATTCCTGTCCGATCACATGAGCATCACAGAGCCCCTCGTGCCTCAGAATACACAATAAAACATTTTTATCGCTTTTGGCAGTGGTCTCTGAAGATCACATCTGTGTTTCCATTACCATCACCAAGCCCCTAGTGCACTCAGAAGGAAGGATGTTGTCTTTGTCAGTCAGGACAGGACAGGAGAGAGGATAGGAGAGTCACTAACCCACTGGACCCCGTGCTGATATTCATGCTGCCTGTATCCTAGAATTTGTACATCCCCACAACATGTTTTCCCTAATTAATAAAAAGAAGGGTTACATCGAATTTGATAGTCATCACTCCCTCTGTGAGTGTGTGTGTGTGGGGTTTTGGGGGGTCTTTTCAAATCAGTGTTTTCTTCACTCAAGGGGAATGTTGTTTGGCCATTCCGCTGATTAAATTATGCCTGTTTCTGTCTCATTTAGCACAGGCAGAGGTAAGGTAAAAGTCTTCCTGACGAAGAGAAAGAAAGGATGAATGAATGGATGAAAAGAAAGACAGAAAATGACAGAGGAAAAAAAAGAATAAGAAAGAGCAACCCTGAGTTTGAGGAGAACAGTCTTCATGCACGTTGCCAGGTAACACAGACCACCATTCCAAAACCCACAAATAGGATCCAAAAATAGGCGACAGACAATGAGCCCTTTCTGAGGAGTCGCCAGGGCACATTTAACTGTTGGAGCACAGATCATTGATAGAAGCAGCCAAACAAGTGTGACGGGGAAACAGTACTGTGATTAGAGTACCCCATTCGTTTCCAAAACTGTAGCATAACATGTGGCTGAGAGGAAAACCAACCTTATTGCCTCTTTGATTAATCAACTAATCGGCCCGTGCCATCACTAATGGGGGTATGGGCCCCATTTCAATGGCAAATGAAGTCATTAATAATGAGTCACTCACAGGAGGAGAGGGAGTCGTTGACACTTGTTCAATGTCATGCGTTGCTGAAGGTCACCTCAGACAGAGGCAAGTCACCGGTGGAAATCCATCACTCACAGGAGGCAGTGAGGAGCCGGTAATGATGAGGATGTCAAAGCAGAGAGACCCCAGGAGCCACATGCACTCAGCAAGCACACTGTCCTCAGAGCACAGTCCACACATCTGCTACACAGTGATTTCATGCTGCCACAGTATGTATATATGTATGTATGTATGTGTATATATATATATATATAGGCCTACTATACATTGTGCATGTGACCCAGGGTCTGGAAGTAAGGAGTAAGATTTTCAATGTGGGGGCTGGGGGGGTTGGTGTTTCTGGTCAGTTTGAACCATGCCAGCAGCATTGGCCATTACTCAATAAGAAAACCAATTACACACTATGGGGACAGATGCAAGAGCAAGGCCAGAGGTGGATGTGATAAGACCATCACTAATTCCCTACTTTATGCACAGCAAGGGTAGTGGGGCACTGGAGGGCATGTGAGTGTGGACAGGAAGCGAGATCGAATTCATTTCCTGAGGTGAGTAAACCCAATATGGGTGGTGTCCCTGAGGGGTAACAAATGAATGGCGAAAGAGGGCTATTTATCACATCCTAACAATTTGCTTAGGTTCCCTGAGGGGACCAAGCGGCACGGCTGATGAGAAGGGCCACGCATGAATCAGCTGAGGTATTTATACATGCTGACATACCCTAGTAGTAGCAAATGGTTTCGCTCCAGACCGTAGGTCAGTGCTATCCTGTACAAGCCATAGGGCCTTGCTTCCTAGGCAACAACTCATTACGCCAAACATGACTATGAGTGATGTAATTGTGGGCAAGTGTATCTAAGACTTGAGACAGGCAAGTCAAGCTAAGTTTAGGGGTCTGGTCACCCAAGTTAAAGTGGCAATGGTGGACCACAGATATGGATGAAAGCTCAGGGTCATCATGGCACACATGGCAATGATGAATCTGGACTAACATTGTTACTGAAATGTTCATATGCACTCTTCACAGTTTAAAAATAATAAAAAAGAGTTTAGCTACTACTTTACAAAACTAGCACTAAATGCATTTGTTTTTTTTGTCAATAAGCAATATTGGTCCAAGTTCGTAAGTGAATTTACACAGAATGTTGCTCAGAAAACAATACAGAATCCACAATCTACAATCGTATGCTGTTACGTTTAAAATGCATAAAATTCACTTTTTTAAATGCATCTTTCCTTCCCAAATAAAACCTCATAGTAACCTGCTATTCAAATAAAATTGGTTGTTAGAATGGTTGTTGTTTAATTATGGAGATTTCTAGGGAAAATATCCTCTAGTTAATAGTAAGAAAAAGGTTGTTTGCTATCCTAGCTCTGGTCACACAATCAGTCTGTTCATTCAACATTACCCAAGCCCATCTTTGCTTGTGTAACCGTTTCGACAAACACTGACAAACATATCAAACCCAATCGAACACTAAGTGCTTGCAGGCAAATCTGTTTTGCTTTTAAGATGGACCTTGGCTCCAGTGCCCCTGGTTTCGCCCCAGGGGAGGAAGCGGTCAGGGCTTTGCCTGGCCACACTTGGGTGTCATCAAGGTCAGAGTGGTGACCATAGCAACCACCGTGGCTGGGCCACAGATGGTCAGGTCTGGAGGGAGGTGACGTTGGAAGTGAGTTAGCCAGCTAAACTCAGGGCCTCAGGTGGGGACCTGACACCTACAATCTGGCTGCCAATGAGGAATGCAAACACTCGGACATGATATATTTATTTGAGGGTTAGGCTTATGTGCAGTCATGGAATTTAAACTCCATAAAACTCACATATATACACACACACTGTGTATTTATCTGCAGTGGTTCATGCATTGTTTCAATTCTATTTCACCCCATATTCACCCCAGTCTTTTTTCAACCATGTGACTAGTTAGTTTTGCACACTGTGTTCTATAGACATATTCTGAACCCAGAATAAGTCTACCTTATTGAGAGTAAATCAAAGCAATGCTGACTGAAAACATGACAACTGAGACATAATATGTTACATTTGTACATTTACCAATGTACATTTGTATACTAACCCTTTTGTCAAAAACCAATTAGTGCAAGGTCAGTTCAAGTGTTCAGGTGCCTTGTGCAGATCAGTTGGCTTTAAAACCCACATCTGATGACACTAGTACACTTTCAGCCGAAGTCTGCTAGGTTGAGGTCATTCTTACTTGTGTAACCTCAACTGCCCTTCACACCCTCAGGCTTGTATCTGCGACCCTGCAGCACTACGGAATGGTGGTCCAGTGTGCCAGCGAGTGACCTACCCCAGGGTCTAGGACGCCTTTTGAGGGGTCTAGTGGGAGATTTACTAATGTACCTACTACACAGCCATCAAACAGCTGGCTACAGTTACATTCTTGTCAGTAATAATTCATAGGCATTTGTATCTCAGCAGCAATAGCAAGCAAACCATTAGCGAGATCATTAGAGTGTGTTATTAAACACGTGTAGCTTGTAGCCTAGGCATTAATATTCGTTCACAGTGGGTGGGGGTTACAAAGCTTTCTTTCAAACCATTGTGAACTGTCTAATGGCAGACTTGGGAATTGAATAAATGGATTTCCAGGGGACACACCCTGCAGCTGGCTGATTTGGTGAGATTTGAGGTTAGATATGCCCTGCCCACTGCTTTATGTTTGGACACTGGCCAGCTTTTTAGTAGGCTAGCCAAGGCGGCATACACACCCTGCAAAGGGCGACTGAGATGTTTCAACTATAGCCCAATGGTTAAATGTGTTGATAACCTCAACAAATTAAACTATTACCCATTCAACAACTTCAATAACCTTGACTAGGGTATACAATTGCCAATGCCAACTACAAGTGGCAAATCAAGTTAAAAGGTCTGTAGCTTAACCATCAAGGGGCTACCTGACCTGCCAGGTTCCAGGTAGGACCTGAAGATTTGAGCAGTCCTCAATCGCCTCCAGTTGGTATGGTAGGCATAGGCCCTACTACCGTATGTCTCCAGCTCACTTGGTGTATCCTAAGCTGAATTGGTCTTAATAACTTAATCCATCTTAATTATATCTACCAATGGCAAGCAGAGTCACATCGGACATCCCCTGGCCATTCTATGGTTTGGCCCAACATCTTGAAGTGTTGAAACGATATTAGGAAGGACTTGCTGAACAAACAGTGCAAGTGGTTTCAAAATAAACCTTTGAAAGGTACGGCCAGTTCTCAACTACCATTTAAAGGTTAATTTAGCCAACCTAGCATTGATTTGCCATCGAGTCGCTATATTTGCCCGAAGCTGGAAAGTCAGTAAGGCAGGAGAATCAGCAGGGAGTCACTCACTGTGGCTGGGGGCCGCAGGCAAAGCACATGAGTAACATCCTCCAGCCCATCAACATTCAAGTCTGGCTCCACTCTGTTGCCGCTCACTTGCTGCAGATACGTGCCAACTACTGCCAACCAGAAAATAATGAGGGAGAAAGGGAGAGGGGGAGGGTGAGGTGGGGGCAACAGCCGAGCTATATTTGAACAAATAGATGCTAGCGGCTTGTATCAAAAGACCTTGTGTCCCACTTTTTTTTTTTTATGATTTATCTCAGTGGGTATTTCCCTGTTTATTACAAGAATAGCATGACTGCATTTACACTCATCTTTCTCCACACAATTTACAGTGTGACAGGGTTTCCAAAATAAAATATATTTTTTAATTCACATTATGCTAATTGCAATCAGTTCACAGACTGGAAAAACAATTACTAAGCACAGAGGAAGTCCTGGGAGTTGGGCTTCTCTTGCTTATACCAGTTTGTGTGAGATTTTAGCAGCCCAATGGCCTCAAGGGCTTTCTCTGTATTTATAAATAATTATATCTTTTAAATAATGTCATATCCACATGAATCTTCAAGGGCTCTGAAAGCCTTTCAAACAAACCCAGAGTAGAACGAATAATGCCTTTCAAGCTGTCGTCGTCTTCTCTGACAGACACATCATAGTCCACACTCATCACCACCTCTTGAGACCATTCAATTTCCTCTGATCAAGGAAGGAGCTTCTCAATTTGAGCAGGCGGTCGATAATAGCGGAACACAATTATTTCAGTTTAAAGGAATAGTTCGGTTTTTAACACATTGAGCACCTTTCACAGGTTGTCTAAAATGAAATAAAGTGGTTGACACCAAAATCTTGATGATTGCTCCTGTCTCGGCTATTTGGGAAATATGGAATCGCCTCTGCCTGCCTTTAAAATGGCTAGCAATGGGCATGTGTTGTTTCTATCCTTAAAACACTGGTTTTAAAAAAGTGCTACTCATGGAGTGATTAGTGGCGTTTGCTGATGTTCCAACCCAAGTATCGTAGCAAAATACAGTTTCTGTCATGTTTTATTTGCCATTTTGTAAGTCCCGTAGGGATCTATTTGCTCCTTCATATAAACAAAGTGCCAAATAAAACATGACGGAAGCTTTATTCCGCTACGATACATGTTTTGGAACATCATTGAGCACCACTAACCACTTGGTGAGTAGCACTTTTTTAAAACCAGTGTTTTAAGGATAGAAACAACACATGCCCATTGATAGCCATTTTGAAGGCAGCCAGAGGCGATTCTACATTTCCCAAATAGCCGAGACAGAAGCAATCGTCAAAATTTCGATGTCAACCACTTTATTGCATTTTAGACAATCTGTGAAAGGGGCTTAATGTGTTAAAAACCGAACTATTCCTTTAACCTCAACATGCCTTCCCTACCATGTAGCAATCGGATGACTGCTGACGGTTGTGTAACAGATTTATGTTATCTGCAATAAATAACCAGAGGGGAGGAGGCAGATTCATCCAACCAAGATGCAAATCCATTTTAGGTCACTGGGTTCCAGCTTCCAGTATATATATGAGCAATCCATCCCTAGTGGTCCTATTAATGTGCTTATTTATAAGGGGAACTGCATATGAGGTATCAGAGCAGGGGAGGCTGTTAGGATTACCATGACAAGACCATCATCTTTTAAATCAGTAATGGAAGATGGAGCCCCCTGTCTGAAAGGGGGCTAGAAGATTAGGTGAACTTGGTGAGTCACACTGTGCCCTCAACCAGTGGAGTGCCAGACACACTGAGGTGAATTATCTCATCTGAGATAAGATGAGAGAGTGAGTGAGAGCTAGCCCTCACTTCAAACTGGCCCTATCATACAAAGACTCTGCCACAGCCTATTCACAACCTCTAATGAGTGACGGATCTCTACATAAAGAGAGACAGAAAATGGAAGGCCAATAAATGAAAGAGCAAAGCCAGAAAGGGAGTCTGACAGGCACTAACATATCCTGCCTGTCCTAAATAAATAAACATTTGCAGAGCACAAAGCCTTTTATGGCCGAAGCCTGAGTTCATACCACGAGCAACACCATTATATGCAACATATCTTCCACCAACCAGGCAAGCAGTGAGAGAAAGGGCAGTGAAAAAGATGCTTCCGCCCCCTGCTTCCTCCCTAGCCTCAAGGCCTAATTAACATTAGCGGCATGTAGCTTCTTTTTCTACAAAGTCTGAGGGGCAACTGACCGGACAGCGAGTCCATTCACTCTTCCCCAATCAATGATCGTTTACACACGTTTAGTAGTGACAACACTGAGGTTGTGTAAAGCAAAGGAAGAGCATTAGCTCCATGGCTAGTGGCTGTTCTGTCAGTAGGATATGGGTGGTGGCACAGACACAGAAACTTGTCTACATTTGTGACAAGACCTGGAGATGTTTGATTTATGGCAAAATATAAACAGAAAAGACTTGTACTAAATATGTTTATTATTGTTATTTGTTGAGAAAACAAGAATGGCAAATACATCATTAGATTCATGATTATTGAAGCTAAAAAAAACACTTGAGGCACGTGGCTTGCCGGTCCTGGAAAAGAGCACAAGTTACATCAAAACGTAGCCAAGTGCTGCATAAAAATAGAAAAAAAAATGTCCATACCTCTTCATCAAAAAGGAATCAAGAGAGATATGAGAGACTTTCCCCCACATCTGATCAACTACAGTTTATTAGGGCACACTCATGTGACCGACACCTCAGGATGTCAAGTGTAACAGATCCAAATCCTTGTGCATCAGGTCAGAATCGTTCACCATCTATTTGGCCATTCCAAAATGAATTTCCCAACCATTCAGTCATTTCACACGTCAATATGTTCTTCTTGGAAGGTTCCCAAAAGACCCCCCATGCCTGTCTCTTAGCTTCCAGGTGTCAGAGTGAAAGCCCTCAGAGTCACTGGGCCACAGAGAGAGGGACGTTGGAAGATCCCGGGTTGCTCTGTGGGGCTGGTGAGGAGCCGGTGGTGGGTTGGGGGGCGTTGGTGTTAGCACTAGCGGCGACGGAGGCGGCCGGCTCCATCTTGCTGATGTGCGTGATGAAGCGCAGGCGGAGCTTCATTGCCGGCCGCAGGTTGCAGATGATCTTCTCCACCTAGGGAGAAACAGGAATAGTGTAGTGGTTTAAAGGCACCAATTCCAGGATAATGTTACAGGGCTAATAGAAGCCTACGTATAATGTATAAAAGTGAGATAAAAGTGTCTTCAACAGTGTGAGAAAAAAACAGAGCGAGAAAAGGATGGAGGAAAAGAAAAACATAAAGAAAACAGAGCTGAATTCATTACACACCGAAAAAGATATACAACAACTGGAACTACGGCTTTTGGAACAACATATATTGATTCAGGAGGCTGACAAGCAAAAAGAAATGTTCTCTTTGTCTTTAAATCAGTCAGTGAGAGAGGAAGCAGTAACTTCAGGTAATGACCCAAATTCACAGGTAAACACTTTGGCAGGCTTGTTGGGAGAAACTCATTTGAATTACTAAACAGCCACCCAAACACTCGGTCAATCAGCGAGAGAAGAGACTCCTAATTACTGAAGGACGGAGAGGAGGTGAAACAAAAAGACGAGTACTAATGAGTCTCTCCGAGCCACTCGGGCTCAGGCAAAAGGCAACAAACACGGTTTCTCTTCTTGCCTGGTCTTTGACGCTGTCGCCGGTGAACATGTACTTGATGTGGTACAGGAAGTCACACACAGGGTCCATGTAGGACAGGTGCTTGCAGTGCTGGTCCACGGCTTGGAGCATCTCGTAGAACGCCACGCCAATCTGGGGCACCAGGAATGAAGGGGGGGGAAAAAATGTATAACGACCATTTTAAATAGATATCACATTTACTTATTTTCTCGGTGTGTGTGTGTGTATATGTGTGTTTTATAGTTCCCTGGTGAGAGAAAAAAAAAGGAAAATCAATAGCTTGTAATGGAAAAGCTTTCATGGCAGGCTTGTTGGGCTAAATAAGACTGGGGGAAACTCAGAGTTGTGCCTTGACAGAAGAGAGACTGAGCCAGTCCTAAAGAATGATCTCTAGGGGAGACTTCAGACTAAAAACCCTTTTCAAGGCAGGCAAATTCAAGGAAAAACACACACCCAGCCACCCAGCCACCCACCCACCCACACACACACACACACACACACACACACACACACACACACCCCATTGTAATTGTGTATGTGGAGAACTTGTCAATTTGTCCCTGACTACCATGATTTCCTGTCTCACTATTTCTATGTAATAAGCTTATTTCTTTCAGAACAGCATGACATCTTCCGTTTCTACATCCGGAAACACAGAAGAGTTTTTACAAAACCCAGCTCCACTGTAGATTAAGCTATTATTCCACAGCCTATAGTAGCACAATACAAAAGAGCGTCTGTTTCATTAAAAACGAGTAAAAGTATTCCCTCCACATGCTCTTATCAGTGGTTTTGTGAGCAAACCAAGAACTGTCCTCTAACATAAAGGAGACTTGGGTGAGCTCAGTGAACCATTTCTTCAAAAAAAAAAAAAAAAAAAAAACACACACAATATATGACACCTCTGAGTCATCGGACAGCCTGCACCAATAGCATTATTGCTTACCTACTCTGGGCTGTGCGGCACGACAGCCATGTCCTTGGCCACTCAGGCCAGAGGATGGCAGGTTGCTAGTGAGCTTGTGTCATTTAGTCATCGAGTCTGGCCAAGAGTAGCGACACACAGACGAGACTTTGGATGCGCTGTACTAAAGGAAAAATATATACTCCTTATTGAACGCCGCTCCTAAGCCGCTGTTACCTTTAATGGATTATGGCACTGTGAGCTGATGAAGCTGTCACAGATCATCGCAATGAGCGTGACGAAATTGACAGAAATGAGTGAGCTGTAATCAAACGCGGGTGACATCAGAGTGGGGAGGAAGTCAAATAACAGCCACAACAGCTCAGAAAATAAATCCTGAGCTTCAAGCCTGGGAATTTCAGCAGACGGCGGCCATTCTTCACCGAGGATGGAGTCGTCGTTAATAAAACTTGTTTAACAAGGTTTTTCCACACAAAAGACCTAATGTCAATCCTCCGGTAGCGGATTTTCATTGAGTACGAGCGAGGGGGGAGTTGTCTGGGAGGTGGGGTGGGGTGTGCTGTCTGGATTGAGCAGAGTTCCTAGCTATGCCATATGCCCAGAGAGCTATACTTTAGTGTTAATAGAGAGAGGAGATTTGAAGGGGGATCAGCAGGGTGAGAATGAATGAAAGAAAAAGAAAAAAAAACAGGAGGAATAAGAGAGAATGAGTAATCAAATCCACTCTGCATGGAGATAAGTACTTTGTTTTCATTGACATTTCTTCTTATGTGTGCAACAAACATAATTCATGTGGGTTTTTTTTTTTTTTTTTTAGAAGTTTGTTCATACTGCAAAACCACAAGTTTATGAGAAGTTTATGAATGAAGATGAGTAGAAGGGAGAAAAAGAAGTAGCCTCTACTAAGGTTGTGCTTCATGATTTGATGCATTAGGCTATTACCTCAATCCAAGTGATTCCCTTTAAACCTGGAATTGTATTTCAGACACATAGAGAAGTGAAAGAAGATAAAAGTAGGGGGAGAGATGGTGTATGTGTGTGTGTACAGCAGGTGTTGTCCCAGCGGACGGCAAACACCCACACGGGTGCTCTAAAGACCAGCCTCGACTCTCCAGCCCTCTAACACAACCCTTTAATCAGGGCAGATTGCCCTCTGTGTGCAGTGTTTGTGCGTGGGTTTGTGTGTGTGTGTGTGTGTGTGTGTGTGTGTGTCAGTGTGTGTGCATGTGTACAGGAGAGAGCAAGAGACTACAGAGATCTTTTCCTTACACAGAAGCAAGCAAGCACACAAGACAGCGAGCAGACAGAGAGAGAGAGAGAGAGGGAGAGAGAGAGAGAGAGAGAGAGAGAGAGAGAGAGAGAAGGGAGGAGGGGAGGGGGGTGGGGGGCAAACACTTTGCGCATTTGAGCAGAATTTCCTGGCCACCTCACTAAGCTCTTCTATGACAAGGACCCTGGCAATGGTTGGTTCTGGAGAGCCCCTATTTGTTTTTAATTTGTTTGATTTTCTGATTTGTTAGGCGTACAAAATAGATTTTAATCTCCTGTCTTCTATAAGGGCCCCAGTGAAGAGAGGGTAGTAGAGGGAATTAGCTTTCTCTCTTGAACAGGTTCCCCAACAGGTGAGGGAAGAAGAAGTGTGTGTGTGTGTGTGTGTGTGTGTGTGGGTGTGTGTGTGTGTGTGTGCGTGTGTGGTATTGTGTGGCTTGTTTGGTATTCAGTCTCCATCAGACACCAATAATAACCATGACAAAGAAAGGCCACTGAGGGCACCTGAAGGCTCCTCACCACTGGATGCATTGTTAGTTATTCTGAGTACTCTGAGTAACTGTAGCAGATATGTGGTAGACGAATATATCACACATCCACACATTCACATCATTGCAGATGGCATGAGCCAATGTTCACCTGCTACGGCACCTTTCATCCACTCTGAAACGGCATTATCAATGGTCTTTTAAATGACTGTTTGTATTTACATTTTTATAATAAATATTTGTTTTGTTTTTTTCCCCAGAGTGTATTTTCTGGGTAACCATGATATGATATGAACCTATGATAACCATTGAAGACAAGGGCACCAAGCAAACTGAGATGCTATCATTACTGAGATGTATAATCTGCCTCCCAATTCAAACATTGGCATCAGTATCAGTCATAAATCTGTGCACCTCTACATGAGTGTATGACTACATGAGTGTGTGTGTGTGTGTGTGTGTGTGTGTGTGTGTGTGCACCTCCAACATGCAGCGTGTCCTCTCCTGCTGGAAACGCTGCAGAAAGGGCCCGACCAAATGATAGACGTAGAGCAGCTGGAACTCCGTCTTTACTATGGGCTTCAGCACCTCTGACAAGAACCTGGGAGAGTAAGTGAGAGAGTGAGAATGGAAAGAGAGAATGAAAGAGGGAAGGCAAGCAGCCAGGGACAACAGAAAAGATTAAATCTGAGAGCGAAGACAAACGAAGCTGAAGATGGGAAACTGCACACTCAACCTCACGCAACCAAACACAACGACAACACACAACTACACACAACACCAGCACAGCAGAGGAGAGATGGGTTGGGGTGGAGGAGGAGGGAGATGCAGGGGTGGGGGGTATTGGGGATTACATTAAACCTGCAGGAACCTTTTGAAGTGTGGAGGCAACAGAAAGCACCAGAAAAGGCTGTCTGCCGCAGAAAATGGTGATGGTGGCTATGGTGATGGCGCTGGACGATGGCTGCCGTTAGCCGTACCTCCACTTTATTTTTCGCCCTCTCTGGGCTTTTTATGTTTTTCTTTTTCGTTTCTGGCTCTGTGCTGTAGCCTACAGGTGGCCTTGAATGTGGTTGTCGCTTTGTTTGGTTCGGCGGAGTTGGAGGAGCTTGTTGGTGTTGGACTTTTTTTTTTTGTGTGTGTTTACTTTGAATGATGCGTTCCGACCGGCCGCCGTTTTTCTCTGTCTGCCCTGCCATCTTTGTCTGCGGAGCTTGGAGGAGGTCAGGCGGAGACCCGTCGTGAGTGTTGGATGTGGAGGGCTGCGGAGGTTGCCTGTGGAGTGGAGGACGGGAACTCACGGGAGGCCCGTGTTTGGAGGAGGGCGGCGCTGCCTGCAGATCGGCTGCTGTCCAGTGGTCTCCGACGCGATGTCATCCCCTACTTGGTGTCGCTCCTGTGTCCCGACTTCAGCTGTGAATCCACGACCTCAAAGTCATCTCAGCTCGCCTTCTACATGGATCCTGAGTCCTGTTTGTTTGTATGGACTATTTATGTACAGTGGCTAAATGGCAATGGCTATTTATTTTGTTTTCTTCTTTCCCTTTATCCATCTTCTCTTCAATGCAATTTCACTGCATGTTTTGCGTTAGTGACTCATGTATGTGACAAATAAACTCCTTGAATCCTTGAATCCTTGAAAACTGATTGAATTGAAAACACCACGTTTGGTGTGTGTGGATGAAAGAGTGCAACTGAGAGAGAGAGAGATAAAGAGAGAGAGAGATGTATGAGGAAGAGAGCTAGTGACAGTGACATGCTCCCACACACGTGACCTACTTGGCTGCCAACGGCCAACGGAGTCAGCCTGTCGCCTCTGGAGTGAAAACAACTGACTAAAAAGAGCATGTCAAAGAGACGTGCTTAAAATGACCAACTACGGAAAAATAAAAGTAATAGAAATTCTGAAGCTGACAGGTCCGAATGGAATTACTGCCTGAGGCCTTGGGAGATTAAACACACAAAGACATCTCTATGACTACAGGAAATTAAAAATGTCTCTATTCAGCAAACAATATACCTCCCAAAGCCCCCAAATGCATAAGGGAAAAAAGCACTTGACGGGGCTTAACGCCACCAAGCACTCTTCCAAAGACAGGGATCCCCCAAAATTATCCAGGCATTCCCTAAAAAGTGCAGTGCGCTTCTTTCTTGAAATGTTCAAGGATGCATTGGTGTATACATTGGTGTATACTGATGTTAAAGAAAAACCCACAATCCTTTGCATACATACACACACTGCAGCAGAACACATTTATGAATGATGCAGCCATCAGCATAACGGTATTGATTCTATAATTGGGGTTAAATAAGTTAGGTAGAGTCAATAGCTTCTAGGGAAAAAAACATTAACAGCCAGTGAGCCTCAAAATCCTCTTGACTTCAGCATTCTGTAAACCCTCTGTCAAACTCTGATCCTGTCTGATGAATCATGAGTGAATCTGGCAACCAGAAGAAATGTCATCAATTCTGTGCGCAAAAAAAGTAAAAAAAAAAAAAAAAAGGTTTTGAGTGAGTAAGTGGGTGAGTGAGTGAATGAGTGAGTGAGTAAGATCCTCTGGCACTCTCAGAGCCGTGAGCCTTGCCCACTATTTCATCTCTCTTAAGTGGCCAAAAAAACAAACAAATGTTCATAATTTTGTGTGTAACAACTCAATCCAGTTCAGCAAAAAATTAAACCTGCGCAAAATTCCATCAAAACAGTAAAAAGGATGACTGTACAAGAAATGGGTGGACTTGCTGAGACTTCATTTTAACAAACAACAACAGGAGCTGCCTCGCCAGACACATCACTTCAAATCCTGGCGGAGAACGGCATTTCCATTTGTATTGGTTTACCTTTTAATTCCATTGCTGTCAGCATATGTTATCAGGTGGAGGGGGAGACCACCAGCCCATTTCCTTAGGCAAACAGCACCACCTGAACCATAGCAGTCACAGCTTTGCTCGGTCAGCAGTCCCCCTGATAACAACACCACCCCACACCACCCCATCCATCGCCTCCCAATGGCCTTCCTCAGGGGATCCGGCCTTGACATGCGTGACCTTAAACAAACCTACATGGTATTAGCACGAGAGCGCTGTCGGGCTGCTAGCACTGATGCGCTAAATCCAAAAACACACACTGGTCAATTTTGACTGCAGCTCGATGCGTGGTGGCTCCGGGAGTGCTAGTGGGTACGTGCAGGAGAGTGGTAGTGGCTGATCCAATGTCAGCACAGAGAGCCGAGAGGCCCAGCCTGGGGCCAAGGGAAAGGGAACTGGCAGCCCATCAGCAGAAACAGCTGAATCCGTCTTAAGCTGCACAGACTCCTGCCAGGCCAAGCTAAACGGCAGGCAGAGCAAGAGATCCCTGCGGCAGCTGAAATGGGCTGATCGATGAGATGGAGGTCGCAGGACCAAGGGCCAACGGAGCTCAGGCCCAGAACAAAGTAATGTTCCTATCTTAGATCAGCCTCCCTTTAGGCATTTTCCTTCGTTGATTTGAAAGTCAAAATTGGAATTTGATCTTGTGGATCATTTCTGTCCTGATTCTTTCCATTTCACTGCAAACTTGCTTTTCTGCAAAAAAAAAAACAAAAAAAACATGAAAACTTGCCCAGTTTGGACAACAGGCGATTAGGCCGGCCAACCTACACATGGGCGAGCGGTCACTTCTGGCTCTCATGCGAGTGATGAAGCATCCAGAATGGCTCATATCTGCATCACTCGGTGCAAACCTCAACTGCAGAGCGACTAGCATCTGAGGTCTCCCAGGAGAAGGAAGACATCGATCAATCTCAGTATGGCCGCCATCCAGCAAACAGGAAAAGCCTATTCTGCGATTTTTCAAACAGGAAAAAAACCCTGACCAAAGACGCAAGGTTCAGAATGGAAAAACCCTGCTGAGATGGGGCAATGGGTGTAGGGTTCCCACTGCAAGTAGAACTTTGGGAACCCTTTGGGTTGGTGCAAGAAGATCCCCATGAGTGGGTGCGAAAAGCCCCTGTGGGTGGGTGCAAGAGGAACCCTGTGAGTGGGTGTGGGAAGTTGCTGGTGATAGTGCTCCATACTCACTTGGGGATGAGGGAGAGCTGCCCGATGCTGGAGTGGTGCCAGACGGCGTGGGCCAGCGCCAGCACGTAGCTGCAGTACATCTCGGAGTAGGACTGGTGGCAGGCCGTGAAGTCCAGCAGCTGGAATGGGTAGCCCACCCACTCCGTCTCAGAGGTGAGCGCTGGGCTGCCAATCACGCTCACAATGCGGTCGTGCAGCACAATCCAGTAAGGCTCCTAAAAGTGAAAGGGAGGGAGGGAGGGAGGGAGGGGGACGAGGTGACCGGTCGGTTAACCCAATGTTTGCACCCATCACTCCTGTTCAACACAGCAATAAATGATGACCTTGCCATTTTAACAGTCTGTGAAAAAAAAATAATTAACCACAAATGAATGAACAGACAATTTTAGTTTGAAAGTTTGAATCAGTCATGGAGGTTCTAGCTACAGAGCTACAGAGAGTGAGGAAGGACCATATCTATACTGGTCCAGGTTAAGACAGGGACCGTCTCTGCTTAGCAGAAGGCACTAGGTTCCATTTACCACATCACTAAATAAACAAGATCGAAAGACTTTGGGTAAACATGTGGATCAAGAAAAGTTTGTGTGTGTGTGTGTGTGTGTGTGTAATTGTTAAGAAGCTCCAAAATATCACCAAGGTAAGTGGCTGAATCACTCAATCTAATCAATTAACGGCCATCAGCATTTGGTGATGAGTGGTGTTGCATTGAAATCCCATGAATTTCAGAAATCCCATGAGCAATGGGATTGAAAGACCTTTGATAAACCTGTGGATTAAGACTAGGGTTTGGTATTGATTGGGTTTTATTCAATACTGGTGCTAAATAAATACTTTTAAAACGGTGCCAGTGCCTACGTAATTACTGTACTTAAAATCATTACCTGAAGAAGACAAAGACCACACCAATGGTATTAATACAATGTAGATGATGCTACTTGCAGAGATGCAACCCATAGTGATGTTAATGAGTATAATGTCGGAATACCAGAGCGTTTTAACAGCTGGTGATTTAATTGGCATGGTAGAGGAGCACCGAAATCCATGCTATCCTTCGGTGTGGCTACTACCGTTAATGTTGGCACTGGTTCTGTAGTAGTATCCCATTTTGGTACTCAACCCTAATCAAGACATGAAAGGTTTTTGTTCGTGTGTGTGTGTGTGTAAAAATCATGAGGAAGCTCCAAAAAATCAACAAGGTAAGGGGCTGCATTAACCTTAACCTAATCAGTGAATGGCCATCAGCCATTGGTGACGAGTGAAGTGGCACACTATAAAGCCCCAATGCTCCAGCAGCTCTAAACCTCCTCCAATTAATGGGAGCAGGCTTTGAACACTGACTGCCGACTGGTCCTCCAGGGCCCTCTGCCCTACAACCGTTTACTGCAGTCAAGCAGCTCTTGCCTTCCTTTCAGTAGCTCGGGCTCTCATTTGATGCTGTGGGACTAATGACCTGAATCATATGACACTCTGATTGCCTACAACAGAAGACCTGCAGGACGCAGGGGCCTCCTAAATAGCAGTCTCAGATCAGCAGTCTAAGAAAAGTTCCCACTTGGAACTTGTTTATAACTACATTTTTAGTGGTAAATGTTGGTGAAAGGGTTGGATGTGTTGCATACTACTAAATTCTTGCTAGAATAGCTGTCTTGGCGAGTATTTAATCGCTACGATAGAATGATGTTTATGAGACTATATAAAGTACAAGCAAAAGATAGTTCAGAACTCCGTCAACTGCCACTGGAGAGAGCAAAGAAGTTTTTTTCTCTTTAAGTGACTGCAATGACTGGCCAGATGGGGAGAATCATTGCAGTAGGGGGTGGGGGGTAGACTTCATTGTAGAACATACCGGAAGAGCAGTGATGACGAGACCGATTGCGTTCATCCAGGCAGTGATGTTCTCTCGAGGCACCAGTGGCTGGCTACAAGACAAACACACACACACACAGACACAACCTCTTCAACGTCAGTGTAAAAACCCACAAGCCACTCTCCATCCTCCACACAACACCAATCTTGGACAAATATTGCCATGAGTCATCTGGACTTGAACACCAATAACAGTGTGTGTGTGTGTCTAACACATAACACATACTGCACTCATAATCTCCTGCTGGCAGCCGCAACCCTCACAGCGAGAGAGAGAGAGACTTATGTAATCTTGACTGTGCTCTTGATTTCCCCCTCTGGAGCCTCTGTGGGCCAACTAGCTGGGCATGGCAAAAAAGCATTCTATGTACAACCTACCTTGTGACACTTTAGCGTCATTGGCTAAACATAAATATGTTCTCCTCAACCAACAGAACTGGGAGACCTTAAACTACAGAGCCATGGATTGACTCACACATGATTTCACCATTAGTACACCCGGATCATATTGCCAAAATGATTTCATTGACAGGATTAGTTCCCTGGCATTGCCATATCAGTTTAGCCTGGCTGCTGCAGGCAAATTTCTATTCAGCATTACAGGAAGGACAGGATGACCCCATACTATAACCAGTCCATATGGTGTTCTGTATCTGTTCAAGTAAGATGTCTGCTGTATATACGTTAATGGAAATAACCACTAAATATTCTTTACCACCACTTGTATCCTGCGTCTCTCTCCATCTCCCTCTCTTTTATCCTATTTTCCCCCATCTGTTCCATCTAAGCCGCTAATAAATATAAGGCTCCCAGGATGCCAATAAAAATTGGTTGAAGTAGATTTTCTCTCTGGTCTAGAGAGAAGAGATTGAGCCAGCTCATCCCCACAGGCCTTCCTTGTGAGGGCTTTATTAATAGAAAAGCCCACCCACGCACCGCTTCTCCACATCGATCTAGCAACATCTCAACCCCAAGACAATCCTTACCAGGGATCAGGTTTTCACCACTTAACTGACACAGTTAAGTTCACACCAAATCCAATGTTAACACAAAGGTTAAAAATGACATTTTTATATTAAAATGGCAAAACCGTGTTTTACAGTCAAGACCACTTGATGCTACCTACTGCTATTACTAGATCTACTAAATGAAGATGAAATAAAGACCCTTAATTACTAACTTCTTACGAAGTCATCTGTAAAAGATTGTGAACAAGATCTGGATGCAGATATGAAGTCAGTAAACAGCCTACTTTGGCTAATTTTCATGTGGTCATGGGACTGGGAATAATGTAATGTAATAATCATGTACAGTAGTTTTGACACGGAATGTGTCTTCACCAGTGCTTTCTTATCTACTTGTTCTCTGTGTGCATTATTCTGACCTCTTGAGTACCACGTTGAGGAGGGCGTTGCCCACGTCTTTGCCAGGCACAGCCAAGGCCATGAGCTCCACGCAGGTGACGTGCAGGGCATGAGCAGCGGGGTTGGGGAACTCATTGAAGCGCCAGTCACAGTTGGGGAACGGGCCAGGGGACTTGCCTGCCATTGGTGCCATTGGTCAAGGAAAGACACCCAAATGTGTATGTGTGTGTGTGTATTCTTATTTCTTCACTGACAAAGGCTGACGATGACCAAACAACAGTGCATATGTGCACACGTCTATGTGCGATTAAACAATTCACACTTTCTGATGAGTGAGAAAGACACACAGATGCTCTCTCACGCCCGCACCCTTTTCTCCCCCACCGAAAAGGATATTGTCGACGAGGCGGCCGATGAGCTTGCAGTAGTAGGTGTCGTCGGGCACCCAGACGTTGTCCTCGCGCGGATTCATGCCGAACTTGAGGTAGGTCTCGCTCAGGCACCAGCCCGGCGTGCGGTTGTCCTTGAGCGAGCTCATGATGGCGTGCACCAGCTTGCGCTTCAGGTTGGTGCGGTCACGCAAGTGCCGCTCGTAATAGTGCAGCGTGTTATAAAGGTACGTCACCGGCCGATCTGCAGGGGAAACACACAGTGTGTGTGTTTGTGTGTGTGTGTGTGTGTGTGTGTGTGTAGGTATGTGTATGATAAACTGCTTTGGTGAAAGGAGCTATATACATGCAGTTCATTTACCATATATCAATTGATAAATTAAGAATTAATTAATAATTCATTGACAGATGAATTGCGTCAGGTGTCCTTTACCGTGGAACTTGTAGAGACCGCCCAGGTGATCGAGGAGGGTCTCCAGGGACTTGGAGACGGGCAGCAACTCCAGGAAGCGGTGGATGACAATGTCAAAGACAGGCAGGAAACGCAGGCACACGTTGCCAAAGTAGATGGGCAGGTACTGAGGCTGAAGCGGCATGGGTGGGCTCACCTGCTCCGCCAGGCCCTCAAAATACAGCTTCTCTGGGTATTTCTGACACACACACACACACACACACACACACACACACACACACAGAGTGGTAAAGAAAAGGAAATTTCCACACACATTTAGACATGTCTACTGTAGCAAACACTCAAGGGTAGAGTCAGCTTTAAGAATACACGTTTCAGTAGCCAGCATCTCAGCAACATGAGACGTGAGAGGAAAGCCAGGTCTCAGTTACAGGCATTTCCCAGAAGTGAAAAATGAACGACCTAGAGGCGGACCACTTCAGTGCCAGCCGAGTGCATTAAGACCAATGCTGTTTTCCTCCGAAAGCTCCTGAGTCACACAAACAAGCTGAAAGGCCAGCTAAGTAACTGTTTAGCCGGAGCCCGCACTGGGGTGAGCCGCGTGTGTGTCCGCGCCGTCTGGAAATGCCGCGTCAATCAGAGGCCAATCTCTAAGGCCACAAATGTCACCAGCGGGGCCAAGACAAAGACGAGGAGCCCCCACCTCCCCTCCCTGACATTTCCCTCCTGCTGCTGGGGCTGGCACCGACACCGGGGAGGGGGGGGGGGGGGGGGGGGG
>JAGFZM010001319.1:338991-416952 GCA_017657215.1 Limnothrissa miodon
GGATGTGTGCATGAATGCGTCCTTCCTGGGTGCGTGTGTGTTTGTTTATGTTTGAATTACAAGGAGATGAGGAGAGAGTAAAAAAAAAAATAGCTAATTAATCAATTTCTTGTGACAGCTGCTGTGTTTTTGTGACCTTGTCCGTAAGCAACATAGACAGAAATGTTCTCCACTGACATACATACACCTTCACTGCATCACTGTCTGAGTATATATAACTATAAATATATACATACACACATGTGTGTATGTGTGCTTGTGTTTGTGTGTGTGTGTGTGTGTGTGTGGTAATGAAGTCTGTACTAATGAATATTTGTTGTCAACACACTATACGCAATTTAGTTCTGGTAGGTCTAGACCTAGTTGTGTCAGGCTGGTGCTCACACTTACAAAAGAGTCTTTAAACATTAAAGCAGCAATCAGAAATGGAACAATAAATAAGATCTTCCTCCCTTCCCCCGTTTCCCAGTTCAGAAGTTAGAAAACAACCACTATTAACTTGTTGACAAGACACAGTGTTGACAAGACACAGTGTTTGCAAGACACAGTGTTTGCAAATAATACAGGTGCTAGACAGAATATTACAGTGGCTTTCATATTACTAATGTGGGATCTGTCTGGAGTCCGGGCATCAGGGCATAAGGCAGACAACTCTAAACTTGTCCCCACAATTGCCGTATCCAGCTGATGCATGGGCATTCCTGCCTGAGGCTGCTGGGTAATCTAGTTTGTCTCACCTTATGGTAGGACATGTGCTTGGTGTGCCAGTCGCTCTGCAGCCAGTGTTCCGGGGCGTTCTCTTTGACAAAGTCGCTGACGCGGTTGCGGAAGTCGTTGGGCTTGAGCAGCAGGAGCTGGATGATGAAGTAGCAGACCTGTGCCTCATTGCCTTCGTGGCTACGCATGGCCTGTTGGACACACACACACACACACACACACTTAGCCCATAAATACAGAATCAATCCAAACAATTCTCAATGGCACTGTCTCCACAGATGATGATGATGATGATGATGATGGATGATGATGGTGTGGATGTTGATGAGATTAATGGAAACGCACCGACACACACACACAAACACACACACGCAGGCACACAGCCTAGTAAGGAGCAACTCCAGGCCCCTGAGGGAAGCCTTCCCCGTATGCCCCCTGTGCTGACTTAGCAGTTCTCTAACTGGATCTGGCCATTAGAACGGATGATCTGACACAAGGCCATTCAATGGCCAAGGCCATCACGGCTGCTCAGAGGGCCCCAAAGCTGTCAGCAGCACTTAGCTTACAAATCATCTACACGCAACCCCCCCCCCCCCCCCCCCACCCCCCACTTTCAACCTCACCTAGCCTACTAATGAACCCCTAACGTAACACCTTAACTTCATCTCCGTGACCCTGACACCTTCACGTCACCTCCGTAATTTCTCCGTAAAGAATCAGCAAAACTCAGCAAAAGTCTAAAGAGACGGTGAATTCAACACTCATTAGAAACACATTGATAAATAATAATAGATTACTTGACGATATTTTAAACCTTTAGTGTTGAAAAGGGACTTTTACAGCACCAGTAATAGCAGCAGTGTACAAGCCATCAGGCAGGTGTTATTCTTTTCAACTCTGGGTATATTTACAAGCTTTAGAATACCTTGTTTTGTCAATACAAACCCTATTTGTACCATTGTAGAAGTCTGGTACTTTCCATTCCATGCATTTCTAGTAGGGTAACTGATGTGATACTACCCATCCCTTTTTAACTGATTTGTAATGACTATCAAATGGCGAGCATGCTATCATTTTGCATGCTAATAATCATCTTTTTAATGGTGAATATGTGTGGACTAACAGAGTGTTACCTAAAGGACAAGGCTCTTCTGAGCAGTTTGGCAGGATAACTGACCTGGTATCAGCTTACTTGACCCACACTTGATGAGGGCTTAGGTCTTGACGCATTCCCTCTGGCCTGGGAACAGTGTTTTCTTTTCAGCGTGCACAGACACACACCTCAGCAGTTTTGGCTATGTGAGGGCAAGACACGGCTCTGCCCCAGGAGGGTTCCAGGCTGCATAGTCAGCAGAGCGTTGAAGCCCCCACCCACCCAACTCTGCTCTGCCTCCATCGAGTGTAGCGCTCACGTGCACATATACGCCTTTTCCACTACAGGGCCACAAATTGTTCATCATCGTAAATTATCGTTTTACTGCCGAAGACAAGACACGGTTGACACGCAATAGATACGAGTTCAAATTTATAGCCGCAATCCACTGGCTAATACGCATCGGAGGAAGAAACCACTCATGACGGGACTATTTTATCTGGTGGGACAAAAGTAGGAGACGTGATGACCATGTAACACCGAATATAAAAACAGATAGTTGATACATCTGTAGACAAGCAGGGGGTGGGGGGTGGAGGGGTTCAGCGTAAAAAAAAAAGTGACCTGTGCAAAGACATAAAAGCCCTTCAAAATGAACCAGCACCTGCAAACAATCCAGCTGCCCTGAAGAGCAGAACAAAAGGTCAGCTTCAAAGCAGCGGCAGATGATATCGCTCTTCAGAGCGGCCTCGTGGACACATGCGTGGGGATGTTGAAACCAGCACAGACAAGTGCCGTTAGGCCAGAGACAGGCCAAACTCCCACCTTGACGGATGCCACCACATATTTCCCGTGTTATTAAGCGCCGATTAATCACTAAATTAGACTGCTCAAAGAGACCCTAGTATGGGGTGAAAGAGTTTAGCGGTGTGTATCTACTTTTATGTATATGTGTGCACACTCCATTAAACCTCATAAACTAGACTAAGCTTAACATCTGTATCTGTATGTGTGTGTGTGTGGACTGTGGAGTCTTTTGTGTGTGCGTGTGTGTGTGTGCGTGCGTGCATATGGGGACTAGGTCTCACCAGACACAGAATGAGGCGATCCAGTGTGACAATGTTGTACTTCCACACCATGTCGTTGAGGATCTCAATGCACTTGTTCAACTGCTGGCCTCCAGCCGACGTGGAGAACTCGTACACCAGGAAGTCGGCAAAAGTCCTCACGTGGGCCACCAGGGCACGGGCACCGATCCTCTCCAGCACCCTGCAGACAACACCGGGAAACATAGACAAAGATCAGGCTTTACATCAGCCTTAACTAGATTTACTCTACGGCCTGGTTCTATATAATTTTCTATACTCTGCAGATGCATTACAATAACTTTTATTCATATCAATACAATTAAATCAGTCCATCAATCCATAGCCATCCAAGTGCTGTCAGTTAGAAACAACATGAGAAACAACAAACAGTTAGAAATGTGATACAACCTAGATCAAATAGTGAAAAGCCTACAAACAAGGGGCACAGTACGGAACTGTACAGTAATTGTATTTCACTTACATGAAGAGCTTCTTTTAACTGCATATTATATGTTCAAAGTAAAATCTTCTAAGGGTGGAAACCAAACCTGAAATCATCTCCAGAAAATATCCGCCTGCCCATGAAATAGCTTTCTGTCAAGTGTGGCCCATGAGGGTGACCCATGTTAAATCCTAAATCTGTTTGTGGATACTCTGAAATTCTGCAGTGTCCAAATATGAACCTAACTGTATATTTTTAGATTGAAATATATAAAATTGAAAAATCTGGGTTTAATGGCAGTCTCTGCTAAAGCATAATCTGCTCTGATAGGCATGCTTTCTCTTGTTTCTCGCTGAACACTTAAAAATGTTGAATACTTCGAACACATTAGTCCAACAAACTTGGACACAGTCTAAGCAATTAAACTGAGTAATTAGTCATCCAAATGCTTGTATGCTTAATAGTGTGATTAAACACTTTGCTAAAAATCATCATTTTAGCAAGCAGTCAACAAAGAGAAACATGTTTTGCAGGTCTTATTGGCCCTTTCAGAAAGCAAATCTTACAGTGACAAGCAGGCGAGCTGTTAGCCTGTCAACCTCTCCCTTCTGGTTCAGCTAAATTACTCCCGCAGGCTGCAACCAAAAGACCCTGACTTGAGAGGCACTATCCGCTGTGCAGACAGCAGGCACTGACAGTGGCCTCGGGGTAGACAGACCCCAAACAAGAATGCTGTCCCCTCTCCTTCCCTCACCTTTTTAATGTGGGAGTGTGCTGAATTCCGCTAAAAGTGCAGTCATGATTCGCTCTCCCTGGCCTGAACCGTCTGCTCTCTGGGCAGCTTCATTTTGCTCCGCACCACTCTTCTCTCACCTCTGAGACTCTGGCGCCTCAAAATTTGCCTGTAGCGCCATGACAAGCAGCTGTCACGAGCACCAGCCGGAGGCCATGCACAAGTGCAGTTTACTGTATGACTCTCAGTGTCTCTCTGGCGTCCTCTCTCTCCGAGCCTTACAGGGCAAGGCAAAAACAGGGGCGAGTGTGTGTGGGGGGGGGATGTGTGTGTCTGTGTGTGTGTGTGTGTGTGATCTGTCAAGAATGGACAGACTAGAGAGGCACAGGAACAGAAGAGAGATGGAGACAGACGGAGACACACTGAGAGAGATGGAGAGTCAGAAGCGCAAGAAGGCAGACAGAGATCATGAAAAAGCTACACCTCTACTGGGATATTTCATTCCTCTCTTTGTGTGCGTGTCTATGTGTGCGTGTGTGGGTGGTTAAAATAGGAAGAGAGAGAGAGACGGTATGTAATGTGAGAGAAAAAGGCACAGAAGCAGGTAAGACGAGTAAGAGGAGAGGTCGAGTCAGACAGAAAGAGAGACATAGGAGAAAAATATGGCAAATATAAATAGGTGCGGTGTGTGTGTGTGTGTGTGTGTGTGTGTGTGTTGGAGAGAGTGAGAAAAGGGTCTGCAGTGATGTCCAGAGAATAGCCAAGAACCTACCACAGTGCAAAAGATGAACAGAACCAGGCTAGAGCACAAGCAGACAGGAAAGACCCAGAAAAAAGGAGAGAGAGTGAGAAAAAAAATAGAGAAAGAACTTGAGAGAAAGAGAGAAAGAGAAATTGAGGGAGAGCAGAGGAGAGGGGATAAGTGGGAGGGACCAATGGCTAAATGACCAACTGAGACTGCACCAGTGCCACTGTTTGTCAGTACAGCAGTCAGTTGTTCTGAGCAAGTGGCCATCAGCTTGAAAGAGAGCCAAGCATCACCACACCATAAAGAGAGGGGGCACGCTACACTGCAGATACCATCAACCCTTGGTGAACCATATATATGAATGTATATAAATATTTACTGTATATAGCTATGTAGCAATATCATACAAGTGTGAGTGTGGTTGTCTGTGGGTGTGGTTCAGCTGCAGGCATTAAGCCTTTCACGTTTCAGTTTCATTCCCATCCTCACCAAAACAGTTCTATCTATATAGTATCTATCTATCTATCTTGGATATACACACACACACACACATACACTGCAGGCGGACAGTGTTGACTGGGTTTCTTCTTATTCATCCTGGCCCAACTCGTGATCTGGGCGGATGACAAGCAGGCTCAGTGAAAATGCGGGTCCGGGCACTCTCCCAGGCACACAACTGGTCTTTGTTAGCTAAACGACAGCCGGGTGTACTAGTGTACCCCCTCACCCCATCACCCCACCCGCCGAGCCTGTCATCATATCTCCCTCCCTCCCTCCCTTTTTCTTGCTTTCTCTGTCATATGCTCTCTTTCCCTCTTTTTTTTTTTTTTTCCGTTTTCCCTCACTAGGTTACACGGCCAGTTTGCCATTGCTCGCTCTCTCTCTCTCGCTCTGTCTGTGTTCATTCTGTCTCTGTGCTTTGCTTCAACTTTGACATTTACAGCTCAGTTTAAACTACTAAAGGGGGAGAGATGTCAGCAGTGCTTAGCCTGCAGTAAATGATGTGTGTGTGTTAGGAGTGCATGAGTGTGTGTGTGTGTGTGTGTGAAAGATGGACAGTTGGTGTGTCTGTTAAACACAGAGCTCCTTATTCCAGGAAAGGACAAAGCAGAGAGCCGTCTGGCTAATGTCTTATTCAACACTTAAAATACAGGAAATACATTTACAGCCTCTAAAAAACAAGGCCGTCTCTCTTTGCTGTTTGTCGTTCAATGCACATGTAAATTGCTTTTTCCACATTTTGACCAAAAGTTCCCATGGTTCTCTACAGATGTACGTTGACGCACGGTTCTGGAGTGGGTAACACTAGCCATTCAATCAATCAGGTGAGCCTGACAGAGAACGTTCTACCTTTGAGCCTGTATTTAAACAGCAGCCTATGGAGCAGATCACTGAAATGCTCTAGACTACAAGAACGGATCATTCCAGCTTAGGACAAAAAGTCTAAGGTCACACCACACATCCTCTCTTGCTGTAGACTGGTAGGACTAACAAATGAATAGCCTACTCACAGTTGTATAGCACTTCATGCTGCCTCTGTGGCGGCAATGCATGTTTTGTAATAAACACTCAGGGGTTTAGTTTTTGTCACTGAATCACAAATGACGGACTATTGTGGCTATTGTGACAAGTAGGAGAGGGCAATTATGGGCCAGAGAATCTGAAGAGTGTTCCACTCATTTCTACTTATTTCAGCTGTGCAAAATGCCACAAGACAGCCATACTTCAGAAATGTCTTTCCAGATTACTTCAAGTTATATTCATATTATATTTTGATTAGATATAATGAAGCACATCCTGGTCTAGAGACAGGGGTATATGAATACCCCCCACCCCACACACACACCTATCCCAGAAAATGATCCCGCTGTCTCTCTCTCTGGCCCTGTGTTTACCTGAAGCCGATCTGGTTGATGTGGTCGGTCTCCAGCAGCATCTTCCAGAGCAGGCACAGGAAGAGGGGGGGCGAGCCCTGCATGGAGAAGTGGGTGATGATGTCGTTCTCATTGGTCATGGACTTCCACTTGCGGTACTCCTCCTCCACGTTCTTCTTCAGGTTGAAGCGGCTCTCCTGGGGAACGTTGTTCTGCTTGAAGAACGCCTGTGAGTGTGTGTGTGTGTGAGTGTGAGTGTGAGTGTGTGTGTGTGGTGGAGAGGGTAAAAGAAAAGCAGGAGAAAGAAAAGCAGGAGAAAAAGAACAACAACAAGTCAGATCAGAAGCCGAGAGGCTCTTTGACAGAGCCTGAGGGAAAAGCAAAACAAAGGAAAGGGTAAAGAAACGAAGGGACTTGAGAAAACAAACGGATGAAAACAATCAGCAAACACAATCCGCAGCGATGTCTCAAGATCCCCACTGCACTCCTGTTTGGATAGCAGCATGTCCACGGGGAACGCCTTTCAAAAGCCATCAATCCCCCTTTGTCTCCCACTAAACTGTCAAGGAAAGGTTTTACGCCAGGAGCCCCATCTCAATATCTTCTGCATAAACACAACAGATTACCTAAAAACAAATGTGTTTACTAGGGGAAGAACAGTCATAAAATGCATGCTCTAGTCTAGGAACAGTGGTTCCCATGCTGATAGCCACTAACACACAGCACTGAACATGAGGTGAATTTATGGGCTATAAAGCACACCACTAAAGGTTACTATAGGTCACTAAAAGGCATGAGCAGCTGAATATAAATATTAAATAGCTTTTTATCACTTTGCTAACCCTAGGTTAAGATGGGACTTGCTTATCTTTTTGAGTTGTGCTCACAGGCCTAATAAATGCACAAATGTGAGAACATGCTTCTGGCTGGATATAGGGGGACAATGTGAGGGGCTCTGAGGACCTGGAGAAGTAATGTAGAAATACTTCAATAAGCAAGGCCAGGCAAGAAAATCGCCCTAAGTTCAATTCAAATGGGCAATTGTTTAGTACAAAAAATCTTCTACTAATTCTCCTCATTCTGCTACTAATACTATTAGCTGGATTATTACCCATAAACCATTGAATGACATTCAATTCACTCTCACCGACATCCCTGTAGTACTCTAGGGGCAGGGGGCAAGCCTGTGTAAGGCTGTGTTGAGCTGGAAATGTACAATCAACATGCTTTCCCATCTGGCTTGCTCTAATATCAACCAGGAGTATTGATCAACTAGCCTGGCCAGCACCACCTCCAGTAGCCCCTCCAACCAATGTTGGATTTGGCTTGAGTACTAGTCAGGGGGCCCTCAGAAAGCCAAGCCGATTTCCTGGCAACCAATCAGTGAACACAAACTGAAAGCAGAACCAATAGATGTGAAGTTCAAATGAAGTGCAACCCCTCTCCTTCTCCATTCAAATACACGGTAGATCAAGCCCTCTCCAATCAGAGCCTCAATCGGCCTGTGCTGGGAGGTCTGCCAGGAGGTCCATGCTCCTGCCACAGACATACCTGCAGTGGGGCAGGGAAACAGCTCAGGGTGTGGGAGGCCCAGTTGTGCGGGGTGAAGTTCATGATGGTTTGCAGGATGTCTTTGCACCAGGTGCCCTGGATGGAGTCCGAGCCGGTGAAGAAATCTGCCATGAAAGAGGAGCAAACATACATCGCGCACACAGACACACAACAAAGAATAATAGCAAGTGTCAATGGCAACATTTACAAACAAACAAACGAATGAATAAGCCACCGTAGGCCGATAAAATTGACAGAATCCATTATCCAGCTGTATTAATACTACTGCTAAATTATGCATGAGTTGGAGGGTGGCATGAAAACTGTGAGTGTGAGACCGCACGTGTGTGCATGTGTGTGTGTGTGTGTCACTGGTGCTCCCCAGTGACAGAGCAGCGCTTGAGGTCTGTCATGGTCTGTGTGTGTTGTTGTTGAGACAGTGTGAAAACTGTGTTTGAGTGGTTTTACATGCATGAGGGTGACAGTAAACAACGGGGTGGGAGATAAAGAGAGAGACAGAGACAGAGAGAGAGAGAGACACAGAAAGAGAAAATGTGTACTACAGAGAAAGAGTGCGATAGAGTCAAAAAGCGAAAGAGAGAGTGATACAGAGAGAAAGAGAGAGGGAGACGGAGAGAGAGAGAAAGAGAGAAAGGCAGGTGAGTGGGCGATGGGGAGGAAGTTTGGAAGCAGACTAACTGTAGGCGCGGCAGCCACAACATGCATGACGAACGAGCCGCAGCCCACACATCTTAGTGCCACCATTACTGGCTTCATTAGCCAGCACTGCCACTGCCCTGACACTTTCATCTTCCATAGGAGCATAAACTATGTTTTAAAACTAGTAGCACGACCATGAGGCCAAAACATCGGAGAGGAGCTTGTTAAATCTAAATCTCCAACTGAAGCCGACAGACCATTTAGGAAGGCAAAAACACAATCACTAAAAAGCTACAGAAAGGCGGGGTTGAAAGAGATAGATGTCAAAAGAAAGAAAGAGAAAGAGAGAGAGAGAGGAGAGAAGAGAGTAGAGAGTATATATATATATATATGTGTGTGTGTGTGTGTGTGTGTGTGTGAGTCTCTGAGTGTGTGTGAGACCTGTGACGTGCGTAGCTCTGGCTAGCGTGAGGATGAGCGCGCGGTTCAACTCCTCCGACTCGGCTGACAGCACCGTCTTGGGGTCACTCAGGAAACGCGTAAACTGGGGCTGGACTTCAGAGCTGCCCAGAGCAGTGATCAGCCTCAGGGCAGTGCTCTCCACACTGACAGCACAGACACAGAAAACATAGCAGAAATAAAAATATAGATAGACCGACAAATAAATAGACAGACAGACAAATATGCAGACTGACAAACTGTAGGAAATTCAGGCAAAAAGTATTAAATATCTAATAGGGCTAAAAGAGGATCCTTTGGTAGGAAGGTAGCAAGGCTGTCGCCTCTCTTTTCTGTCTCCTCTCTAAACTGGCAGGTGTTGAATGATGATGAGTCAGTGATCAATAAGCCAGTAACCTGGTGCCATCAAGGGAGAGCTCAACCTCCTCACCAGAGGTGTGGCTGGTTTTTATTTGGTCTTAGAAACGGCAGCCAGTGTGTGTGTAGAAGCGAGAGCTTTACCTCACCAAAGGTGGAGCAGGTTTTGATTTGGTCTTGGAAACGGCAGCATGTATGAGTGTGTGTGTGTGTGTGTGTGTGTGTGTGTGTGTGTGTATGTATGTGTATATGACAGTGTGTGTGTGTGTGTGTGTGTGTGTGTGTGTGTGTGTGTGTGTGTGCGTGTGTGTGTGAGCACGTGTGCAGGAGCGAGGGCTGAGCCTCCTCACCACAGGTGGAGCTGGTTCTGGTTGGTCTGGGGCACGGCGGCCAGTGAATGCAGGTGGCTGAGCAGCTGAACGCGGTAGTGAGGCTGGATGTGATGCATGCGGTAGCTGAACATCTCCAGCAGGGTGTGCAGGATGCCCCAGGCGTGCGACTTGAACACGTTGGGCAGGAGCTGACCTAGAAGTGGGACACACACACACACAGCTGACGCAAGCAGATGGAAATGAATAACCACTTTATAATCAGCTTCAATCCCTGTCCACACTGACATGAAAGTAAGGGAGGGGCAGTGTTGAGATTTTAATGAATTGTTCCATCCCTGCATCTCTCTGAAGAAATTGATGAATGACAAACAAACAAACGCAGTCTCTCTCAGCAGGTCAGGGCGGCGTGCCCAGCCTGCCATGCAGAGACAAGCTATTCCAACAGACAGCTACATTACGCAAATATTGCCTTCTTAACACAGATCCCAGATCAGTGGCGCCACTCCTTCTTGTCTGCACGCCCGGGGCTAATTTGCATGACTGGCCTCCTTACAAGCACTATTAAGCAGCATCACCTGAGATACAGCTGCTCCCCATTTACACCCATTTCACACACCGGTGCATATGGCCTTCCATTCCCCATTTCCCTACTAATAGCAATGGCAACGCTTGGGAACTGGGAGATGGAGAGGCAGGGGAGGGGTGTGAGTGTGTGTGTGTGTGTGTGTGTGTGTGTGAATGTGTGTGTTTGTGGTTTTGTATGTGTTCCCAGTTCCTGGATCCTCCATGTTCCTTACAAACACACACACACACACACACACACACACACACACACACACACCTCCTCCACCTCTTCTATCTCCGCTTTCTCCCTGTGCCAGGGTTCGGTACTCACTGATGAAGCCCTTGATGCCGAGTGACTCGATCTCCATGTAGACCAGCAGGCGGCTGTAGGTCTCCACCAGGGCTGGGGCCAGAGCCAGGCTGGATTTGGCAGCAGCCAGCTTGATCACCCGCGTGGCAATGCTGTGGATGAGGCTGGACGGGGAGAGGGGGAAGGAGAAAGGAAGAAAGGAAGGGATAGAAAGAACAATGGAGGAGGACAAAAAAGAAAAGAAGCATTAAAAAAAAAGATCCTTGAAAGTGCTTTTGATGCCAGTGGAGTTTTGAGCTTTCCTCTGGAAGAGCAAGTCCCAAACTCTGATTCGAGCTGCAGCTCCTGCATTCAATCATAAAGGTAATGAGCTCAGGTGTTGCGGGACACCAGCTCTATTGACATGTACATTGCCACCTTACTGCAGCTCCCGACACCAGCAACGGAATCAGAGGAACAGCTCAACTTGAGTGGTGCAAAATATCACGCAACAAAGGTATTTTTGTTTACGTGCTGGTACGGAACACAAGAGTGCGTCGAGCAATAAGTCGTCCTTTCTCTCTCGCCCACCTGAGAGAGCAGGAGGGCTCGTTTACCAGCACCATAGCAGGACTAGATGCAGTCTTTTAATTAGTGACTCATGCCTCAGCCTCACAATTGAGAGAGAGAGAGAGAGATGGACAGAGGGAGAGAAAGAGGGGGCTGGAGAGACAGAGAGGGGGAGAGAGAGAAAGATGAGACACCTCTTCTGTAGCTTTTACAAAACCTGGTATGCACCCCACAGTGATTAGCATTTTGTTTTGCTTGTAACACCGCTCACTTGCAACTGTCTCTGTCATTAGTGGACTCTGTGTTAAGATGGGTCTCTATTCGGTGCTGAATTGCGTAAGTACGCATTTGATGAGTCAGGCACCAACTGTGGCTCTGACTTTACGGCTCTATGTGTTGTTGTTAGCTCTTAACACACACACACACACACACACACAGAGGAAGAGGATGTATGTTGTATGCAGTAAAGAGGTCTCGCTGATTGTGATTTCAAGAGTTACCGTGCTCACTTTCCAAAAGTCCCTGAACCACTACTACAGATGAGGTAACAAGGTTACAATCAGTTGATGTCTCAAAGGCTATATGTAAGAAATGATTGAAATAATAATACTACTAATAATAATAATGCCTTTGATGCATTATCAGGCTTTGAGTAATCACATTGGATAATGTAAAAAATAGCATAAAAGGGTGAGGGGTGTGTGGAAAAGAAGCAAGAAGGGGGTGGTGGTGACTAAAGGCTGCATAGAGATGATTGGGGGGGGGGGGGGGGGGTTAAGTTTGTTAGCTAATGTATGCAGTAACCCTATTAGAAGTGTAGAAAATAACCTGTACAAAACGAAAATGTGATCACTGAGCTCTACATTGTTTTTCTGTTATCAGCAACGATGCTTCTGTGTGTGTGTGTGTGTGTGTGTGTGTGTGAGAGAGAGAGACAGAGAGAGAGAGAGAGAGAGAGAGTGTGTGTGATTCAAGTGTGTGTATTCAAGGCTCGTATAATAAAGCCGTGCATTGTAATTAACCTGGATTGCTGAGGTGAGCACACTCCAGGCATTCCTACAAAGGCGGCAAATTCTAAAAAGGTTTTCTCAGAGCCGTGTACCTGAGGCGGCACAGTCAGCGGGCGATGATCTTCGTGCTAAAATGACCTCAGCCAACTGTCCTTTATCTAATTACACCTGTTGCAGGCCTGGGTGAGTAGCCGCAAAGCTCTTCACTCATTCCAAAGGCCGTGTCCCCTCCCACAGGGTGTATTTAGCCGCACACTTCTCATAGTGGAGCAAAGCTCTGGGATTCTTTGGAGAGAGCAGATGTGTGCATCATCTCTCTCTCTTCCCCCTATTCACTGTGTGAGTAGGTGAGTTAGTGTGAGTGTGTGTGTCTGTATGTGTGTGTGGTGGTGGGGGTGTAGGGTGTAGGTGAAGTGGCACAACTTTCCCCCTTATTCAAGAGGTGATGAGAACTTCACTGGGTTCTTCTGTGTCGGTGATAACTGTCTACTAACCCTAGGTTATTTGATAGTTCTTACTTATTAATACCTTATTCTGCATGATCCTATCCTACCCATAGTAGACGCCATTAACCTAAATACAAACTTCTAATTACTGCTTAAATATAGTACTATATTACTCCTAATTACTGCTTACCGGTATATGTAGTACTTCCTTACGGGTTATGTTGTATGTCAATTATGATCTTAATGTGGCTTAATCAGTAATGGTCTTATAAGGCAGTAGTACAACAAACAATTAGCTTCCTTCAATAATATTTAGAAAAGGTATATTTATAGAAACTAAACCCTGAACTACAAGCGCCCAATAGTGTCCAAATAAGCCCTAATTAGGGCTTTTTCACAAAGATGTTCTGTTCCTGAGATGAGCTCTTCCTGCCTCTACCTGGACCTACTGGGGGGTCAACCCACCCACCTCATCTTGGCGTGCACGGTGAGCGAGTCGAGCAGGTTCATGGGCAGGGGCGTGACGGAGCCCTGGGCCATGCAGTTGGTGCCAGGCAACGGGATGCGCACGCTGCCGTTGCCGTAGATGGTCTCCACCAGCACCCCCATGGGCAGCGTGAAGCACTCGGAGTTGGTGGAGTAGGCGTTGCACAGCAGGGCGATCTTGTAGTCCGTCATTGGCAGGCTCTTGTTGCGCAAGCTCTGCTGCAGGAATCTAGGAGAGAGAGGGGGTGGTACAGTCAAACACACACACACACACACAAACACACACACACAGAAAGAGAGTGAGAGCAAGACCTAGAATTAAATACAAATCTTAACAAGAAATCCAACTGACGTCTATAAACAATAAAGTTTATGTGTGGAGTAAAGAAAGGGGTCATAGCAAATGGATGCTATTATAGTAGAATCCAGGGATGCTGAGTGATACAGACAGCATGCATTAGTATTTGCAACCTAGACACTCACAGAATTCCATTAGTTTAGACGTGCTGATGATTGAACTCTCATACAAATAAACCTTCTGTAAAAACACCTCTGAAATGATTAGTGAATGCACAAAGTAAATGTTAAAGAATCCCACTGAGTATTCGCCAAGGTCTGAGTTACAGTCACTTTCAAATTTTACAGTCTATTAGTAGTCTGCAAACAAGAGACAAAGTTCTCTTACTGGATGGGAGTATCGGCCAAGGTCTGATCTCCCAGCATGGAGATCCGCAGTCTGCATTAGTGCATGCACGCACGCACACACACAAACACTCACACACTCTCCTCCTGGAGGTGAGCATCGCCCAAGGTCTGATCTCTCAGCATGGAGTTCTCCAGTTAGCATTCCGACAGACACACACACACACTCATGCACACAAACACACACTCCTCTACTTGAGCTGAGTACTGCGGCAGGTCTGATCTTCTAGTATGGAAGAAATTGTCAGTCTGCATTTGCACGCTCACACACACGCATGCGTGAATCCACGCGTCCACACATGGCGTGACTTACTCGTGGTGCAGGCGCAGGGAGTGTGGGATGGGGATCTGGAGCTTGGAGTTGTCGCTCTGGGCCTTGCGGTTCAGGTGGATCCAGATGCAGGTCATGGCGAAGGCGTGGGTGGACTGGGGCTTGTTGATGTCTGGGACAGGGATGCACTGCAGCAGTGGGGCACAGACAAACAGCAGCAGGAGTAAGAGTCTGCCTGGGTGCTCACGGGCTGTACATGTGCTCTGCTGTGATGTGCTTTAGAACAATGGAACGAGTTATCTACAGACTAGTCAATTTGATTCAGTTGTTTATTCACAGAACGAATCTCTCTCAAGATACTTCTTCCAATCCAACGGTGATAACATCCGGGTGCGTTAGAATGAAAGCTGGCATGTTAAGTTCTTTTTTTGCTCAGGCAGCCAAATCCTTACACATTCCCACTGTTGCGGTCTTCACATAAAATGTAACACAAATGTTCTGTTTTTGTCGCTTTCCTCGGCATTCTGATGTTTTCCAACGACGGCAAATATCAGAGTTATTTTAATGTACACCAGCTGCCTTGGCGTGCAGGCGCACGCGTCTCTGCAGTGGCTGCTGCCCAAGTAGAATTGGCAAGGGGGGGGGAGAAAAACAAGCTGCAAAGTAACAAGTAACTAACAGACTCCAGATCAGTTCCGACTGGAAATGCAACAGGTTCAATAACTGGCTGAGAGCGTCTTGCTAATTGACTTTCTATGGATCTCTTAATATGCATACCTTCACTTGCTTGTGGGCACATACTTCCAGTGCTATGGGGCACTTGCTACTGCTTGTGGTTTGCTAGCAGTTTCAGCCCTCCCACCAAGGACACAGACTTTCCTCTGTACGCTGACTGGACGACCACACGTTTGTTGGTGGGAAACCAAAGCTTTATTTAGTGTTGTGGCTAATCTATCTAGCCATGCGCTCTGTAGGGGTGGGAACACAGATACCAATGCCAGAACTAAGGAAGGGCAGACTGAACCAGACTAAACACACACTGATGTCCATGGCCCACTTTTTTATTAATGATCTCTCTCTCTCTCTCTCCTTATTAAAAATCTCTTTATTTCTAACATCAGCTTCCCTTTCCCCCTCTCTTTCTAATGGCAATCTCTCTCTCTCTCTCTCTCTCTCTCTTTCTCTGCTACAGGGTCTTCAGCGTGTTGAGGATGGTGGCGAGTGTCCAAGATATCCAGTGATTGTGGAGCCAATTGACTGGGGCTTTTGGGATAGCTGGGGCCTGTGAGGGCGGCCACCAGCGTCTGGGCCTGTAGTTTACAGCTAGTCTACAGGAGCAGGAGGAGGAGGGGGAGGGGAAGATGGGGGTGCTTCTGCCAGGCTGTTGACCGCCTGTTTAACATGCTAATGAGCAATTAGGGAGGGAGTTAATTGGAGAGAGAAAGAGAAAAGTGAGAGATAGGGAGAGAGAGAGGCATAGATAGACAGAAGGTAAAACAACTCAGAGGAAAAGGAAAAATGAAGGTAAAAATAATAGCAAGGGAAAAATGAGAAGATGATCAGGGTCTGGCACAGAAGACCAGGATTAGTCTGGGCGAGAGGGAGATAGAGAAGTTAGAGAGAGAAAAAGGAAGAGGGAAAAAATAGGATAAAAAAGAGAATATCAAACTGTGTGTGCATGTGTGTGTGTGTGTACAGAGACAGACAGCACCTTAACAAGCACCCTCCTGACAGCCTATTAGTGAGGGCGGAGAAACTTTTAGGTGGCTGACGGAATAAGCACACACGCACACACGCACACGCGCATACACACACACACACTTAATAGTTTCTTCACTTTCAATTCCAGGCCAGATTGAATGCAGCAGAGAAGTTCAAAATCTGTGAATCTGAGCAAATCCCCATTTCCGAGAATCAAACTTACATTAATTAACTAAAAGCAAGCAGTAAAAAAAAAAAAAAAAACGATTTTGGACCACCCACTGGCACGTTGTTTGTGTGGGTTAGTGCCCAACTCATTTCACTGGAACCAAAGCGGTAGCTAACCGTGCAGCCAAGCGTAATCTCCAAGCGTGTTCTCTATTTGGCTTCACTGTCTAAGACAAACACTGGTCTGCCAGGGCAGAGTGCTCACTCCTGGCCACACAGAGCACTTTTTGTTCCTCACTCAGTGCCAGCAAATCTGCTTTAACCCATCAACGGCTCCGCACATGATAATATATTTGCACTAAATCCACAAAAGCCACAAGCAATCAAAACAACACATTTCATGCTTTAGACTGTCAGTAAAGACTGTCAGTAGGCCTATCTACACATACACTCAGTTAAACGTACAATTGTACACATAGCCAACAGCACACTCCTATCCGTATATACAGTATTTGTTTGGCTTTTTAAAATAACTACTATGTACACACTTTTTCATAGCCAATGGATGAGCTGGATAAAGAAATGTTTTTGTTGTTGCCGTGCATACCTCTTTCTCAGGGTAGAGCAGGTCAAAGAGCTTCATGACCGGCAGGAAGTCAGCCAGAGCGTTCTTCTGGATGCTTCCGGAGATGAACTGCAGCAGAACCCACATCAGGTGGTCTCTGCCTTTGATTAGGTCTCTGCCCGCCAGCTGAACGCGACCATGCATGGACACACATACACACACACACACACATACAAACAGCATAATTGAAGTCACTTTTTAATGTAATTACCTCCCAAAGGGATAGCTGTCAAAAACTGCATATTTTAGTGTACTTTCACAACATCTTGGCGAAAAGTGACATGATGGGAGTCCTGTGGGATGCACGTTAGAACGTCACCCAACTCGCATGGGACTTATAAACTGCCAGCCTGTCAGTGTGGGTTTAAACGCATCCTTAAGCACATATGTTCCCCCGCACGTATGAGGATAATCAACTGAGATCAGTTATTCATATCTGCACCATCTCATCTTTATTTACATCATTGCCTATATTTCCAGTAGGGTTGATTATGGCAATAGTCTTCTCACACGCATTCCTAAAAAAGACCATCCAAAATGCAGCTGCTATGGTTCTAAAAAGTACAAAAAGAACCAACCACATTACTCTCGCATTGGCTTCCTGTAAGTGATAGAATCGACTTCAAAGCTTTACTTTACAAAGCATTACTGCTTGTGTTAAAATCAACTGTACCTAATAAGTTATCTGACATGTTTCAAAAATACATAACACCTAGGTCTCTCAGGACACAAGAAAAAAATTGCTTGTGAAACCTGTGGTGAAAACAAAGTGTGGTGAAGCAGCTTTAACCTACTATGCAGTTCCGATTTGGAACCAACTTCCTAAAGACATTAAAAAATTGCCCCTACTGTAGGTTTTTCATTCATGTGTGCCAGAAAAGGTATGTGAGTGTGCCAATGTGTGTGTGTGTGTATGTTTGTAGTGCATGCGGGACAGGGTAGGTGGGCACCTTCTGATGAAGCGAGAGCACCATGTGCGGGAAGCTGGCAAACTGGAAGAGCACAAAGAAGATGAGCTGGCTGGATAGGTGCTGCCACAGGAGCTGGCTGGTGCCGCCGTCGTCAAACTGCTCCTCAGTCTCCGAGCGTTCCATGGCGTACACCACCAGGTCCACCAGCTGGTCTTCCAGCACCGGGCACCGCTGCTTGTGCTGGAGACAGGGAGGGGTCAAGGGCGATGGGGGCGGGGTGGGGTGAGGGGGGGGGTTGGGGGATCAAGCCCCAAGAAAGACATAAGAGTTCAATGGTCAGAGGTTCTCCATGTTTGGCACATCCATGTCTAACCAAAGGCAGCAATACAGTTGACAGATGTACAGAACACAACATAGTGCACACATAGACACACACACACACACACACACAGTCCAGTTGAATTGAGTCCATCTCACAGCACTCAATTCAACTAACTTTAGCTGGCATGTTGACACCCACAGCACCAGCCACACACACACACACACAGACAGTATCTTTTTATCTTTGACACAGAGTCTATAAATAACTAATGATCTGGGATCAGTTTCTTCCTGTCTAGCGGAGGTTAGACAGCCAATGCTGTTTGAGAATGGCACACAAGGGGGCACTGTGGTGACACTTGGAAGTCCATTTTAGAGTGCTCACCCGAAGAAAGGGTGGTTTCTTGTAAGAGCGCCATCTGTTGAAACCAGTAGATTTCGCACAGCTCTTAGGTTTAGTGCTTATTGCTCTGCAAGTTTCATTGAACTTGGATGGCGCTTGGACAGAGCACAGACAAACAAGTCCACCACACCAGTCAACCCATTCGCTGAGCCACACAACAGGAAATTAAGAGTCTCACATTCATAATGCCTGGTCTTGACACAAAAAGGACAAAAATACGCAGAACTAAATGTACATTGCCAACAGGCACACAGAAAAAAAAGATGCTCGCTCACACACACATACACAACACAAAACACAATACACAGGACAGGACATGACTATGCCACAGGAGCCCTGATTCCTAGGAAGCTGCACTGTATAACTGGCATTCTACCTCTTCAACTGGTAAACAAGCTCGAGGCCCATATTGGCCCAAAAGAGCAAGGTTGGTATAGGATACTAACACTACAAATGCAACCGAGACAACCAGGCCGTAGTGGTCAGACATTTGGTTGGCATTTCAGTTTCTAGTGCTTCTTAACTGGTCAGGATCCGGCCCAAAGGCTTCAACAGGTGGACACATACACTGCAGCTTCCCCTAACAAGATGATGTCATGCTGAGATGACACATGCACAACCACACCCTCACACACCACACACACACACGCTAGTCTGTAATGCATCAATCCCTGAGAGCTGTCTGAGCTCTGTGTTAGAGCAGGTCAGACTGGCTCCCATCTCAGCTCTTATCGGGCACGTCTCTCATCAATCAGGACCAATAAAGCTGCAAGGTTGCCAATGCTAACGATGCCGCTGGGGAAATGGCCAGGGCTCAGACAAAACAATTCCCAAGCACAGGAGTTGGACCAGGAATTCAGATGCAAGACCTGGGAGGCATCTCATCAACATTAAGGGGATTCCAGGGTTACACTGGAGGGTCGTGCAGGGACAGCCAATCAGAGTCTAGCATGGGGGGCTGACTGAAGCAGGGTACTTATTAAGGTCAAGAACAGGGAATGATGTGATTGGATGATGTGGGAAAGGGGGGAGGGGAATGGAGATAACGAAGGTCTCAAGGAGCACATACAACACCATGGACCACACCAGTGATCACAATGTCTGAACACATACATACACACACAAACACACACACACACACAAACAGAATATACATGAGACTACTGCAATAGGGCATGCAAGCTAATCAGGGCTTGAAATTAACATGGCATTCTCAGGTACGCTTTCATAGCACGTCAAAGGACGAGTATGTTTTAATTCAAGAGCCAATTTAGGATTTTCGTATGATGATAGCTATCAAAAACATTTTAAATATAATCAAGTTGAAATCTGTGCCTGCCATCACGGTCAAAAACAAACAAAAAAATGTACAAAATATTCCGATTTGTGAACGCAGATATCATCTGTGATCTTTATCCATATAGCTTAGACTGGTCCTTCACCTTCAATATCAATAATATTCCGAAGTGAACCTTACCTAACCTAAGACACTCTAAACTTCCTTCTAAAGTCAGTCTAGAACCTGTTACATAACCTGTGTGCCTGACATGCAGCATGCGACTATTTCATACAGAAGGCTCCAACAACTTGACCACAACCAATCTGGCTTTAAGAGCGGCCACTCCACTGAAACAGCTCTACTATCTGTGGTTGAAGCCTTAAAAGAAGCCAGAGCAGAATCAAGGTCATCTGTACTCATCCTGCTTGACCTGTCAGCTGCGTTTGATACGGTAAACCACAGTATTCTATTGTCTATACTGTCAAACATGGGCATCAAGGGTGATGCATACTGCTGGTTCGAATCCTACCTCACTGGGCGACTGTTCAAAGTATCCTGGCTAGGACACACCTCTGCGCCTTACCACCTTGCTACTGGAGTGCCCCAAGGATCTGTGTTGGGCCCCCTTCTTTTCTCCATCTATACCACTTCTTTGGGCCAAATCATCCGTCAGCACGGCTTCTCTTACCACTGCTATGCCGATGATACCCAGCCCCAACCATCCCAACACGAATCTCGGATTGCCTCTCTGACATCTCTGCATGGATGCAAGACCATCATCTCCAGCTGAACCTCTCAAAAACCGAGCTGCTGGTCCTCCCAGCTAAACCAACTATTCACCACAACATTTGCATCAACTCTGGCTCCTTGTCTCTTGCTCCCTCACGAGTAGCCAGGAACCTAGGTGTTATGATTGACGACCAGCCAACCTTCAATGACCATGTTGCTTCTGTTGCCCGGGCCTGCTGCTTCGCACTATTCAATATCAAAAAGATCAGACCATACCTAACTCAACAAGCCTCCCAATTGCTGGTTCAAACTATGGTCCTCTCACGCCTTGACTACTGCAATGCCCTCCTGGCAGGACTTCCTGCCTGTGCCGTCAAGCCACTTCAGATGATCCAAAATGCTGCGGCGCGTCTCATCTTCAATCAGCCAAAGAGGACGCATGTCACCCCTCTGCTAATCGAGCTCCACTGGTTGCCTCTGGTGGCTCGCATCAAATTCAGATCACTGATGCTGACTTACAAAGTGCTTAGAGGATCTGCCCCTTTTTATCTAAGCGCTCTCATAAAACCTCAGACTACCCCCCGAACACTCCAGTCCTCCAATGACTGTCGACTGGAAGTCCAGGCACCTCGCCCAAGGCAATCCAGACTCTTCTCATATGTCGTCCCACGCTGGTGGAATGACCTACCAAAAACAATCAGAACAGGGCCATCTCTGGAGGCCTTCAAAAAGCTCTCAAAGACCCAGCTATTCAGAGAACATCTTCTATCCTAGCACTAACTGAAGCACTATCCCCTAGCACTATGCTCCTTAAGGTTTCTGCTATGTAGCTCGATTGTTATCCTCGTTTTGTAAGTCGCTTTGGATAAAAGCGTCTGCTAAATACATAAATGTAATAAATGTAACTTGAGTAAGCAGTCATTGCGGCCATCAGAAAGCCTGATCTAAGCACTCCCCAAATTAAATAAGCACAGAAACCAGTTTCTACGCCTGGCTTGCCAACAATGTCAGTCAGTGTAACTTAAGACTGTCAGAAGTTCTTCCTTGTTCCTGATGAGAGTGTGACTAATCTTTAGCCCAAACCTCAAAAGCTGAAGTGAGATCTTATTAGTCCATAATACATTCATAGCAGCTCTCAAATTCCTCGCAAAGCACTTAAGACTTTAATTAGACAGAGTCAACATTGTTTGGCACATCCATGTCATCCATGTCATATTACATAAATGCCTAAGTGGAATAAGGATAACTTATTTGAACAGATTATCATTATTCTGCCTTGTACCTGGGGGTAGGGTTGGGTATATTTCTGTTATGAAACCATTGTGAATGCATTCTGGACATTTTATGAGAGTCGCTATGAATATGTTCACCCATCAAGTGAAGTGTTACCAGATTATCAGATAGATGCAGAAGAGAGAAGCAAACAGCAGGAGAGCGAAGAAGAGAGATAAAAAAAAGTGAATTTATTTTAGCATCGTCTAATTCAAAAAGTGAATTTATTTTAGCATCATCTAATTCAAAAAGTAAATTTATTTTAGCATTGTCTAATTAATTATGCATCTTCCAATGAAGGGTTTCCCACCAACTCCACACAACACACAATGTCATGTTCCTTTATTTAGCTATAATAAAGATAAATATATCAAAAGGGAGCCTTTACACAAAAGAGGCGGAATAGTCATAGTAGTTTCCAGTTGAATGTGGGTATAGTCACAAAAGCTCAGAGCAAGCTACTAATAGCACCCTGCTGGTAATTGCAAAAGGTAATTTCAAGCCCTATGATGAGGTTTGCTCTTAGTTCTTTTGCCTTTTCTTGTTTTTTCTCTTTCTTTTCTTTCAAAGCACAGACTAGACGAAAAATCATTTGGTCTACAAAAATAAATGAATGGGTAATATATATAGATGTATATATATAGAAAGAGTTTCCATGTGTCTGGTTAGTCACAATACAACAGGAAGATTGTGAACATACCTGAGCAATGTTCAAGGTCTAGAGCAGTGGAGGATGGGACGGAAGGAAAGGGGGGAGAAGAGGAGGAGAGGAGGGAGGAAGAGAAGGGTTGGGGTCAGGGGAGGAAAGGACCAAGACAGGACAGAAAACACAAAATACAAAAAGGAAAAAAAACAAGAAAGAAAAAGAAAAAAAAGACAAAAAATAACAGTGACTAGGAAGGCCATCTCCCAAGTTCCTCCCGTCAGTCTCATTAATCAAAACTCACTCCAAGTCAAAGTCAAGCCAAACTCCTGAGACACAAACAAGAGAGGTTGACAGACAGGCAGGACTGTGCGAGTTCCCTGACACACACACACACACACACACACACACACACACACACACACAGAGGTAAGTGCATCCTGCCATCTTGACACACACACACACACACACACACACACACTCAGCAGTGGCAGCTGGAGTGTTTAAAACATTAGGGAAGCACAGCTTCTTATTTTATAAGGGTAGAAATTAATTGAATTATGCTTTAAAAAGTGCTTTTGCATTGGCAGCCAACCCCCAAAAACGCAAAAGATAAAAACCTACCATACCTTGTGTACATGTATCTTAGCATGACCTTCACATAACGTGGCATTAACTTGATAGCTCGCTAGGCATTAAACTGGCTTTTAATAGATAATTTTAAAAATGTCCAAATCAAATAATTTACTGAATTAGCCTTCTGCTTTAAACCCACTATGTGTAAGTTTTATTTTTTTCGTATGAGAATTTCTCCCATCTATCGGCGAAGTGGTATACTGCACACGTTTGAATAAAATGTATTAGCCCTTCCCTTCCCACGGTCCTCATTTCCAATGGTCCTCATTTTGAAAATGGCGGCACAAAATTGATATTCTCATTTGGTACCCAGCCACATCTATATATAAATGGAAATTACCAAGTTTACGGGAACACTACAATTTCTTCATGGAGGTAATTACCATCGTTTTCCATTATATTTTTTAAATAAAAAATGTATTTTTAATAGACGAAGACGAAGATAAATAGAAGATAAATCCTACACATAGTGGCTTTAACATTGATATTGACATTTTAGAGCTGCACAATAAAGGACGCTAAAAATAGGACTGCTTTCAAAGTACCATGCGATTTGTTATTAACCCACGTCAACCTGGAACTGATGGAGCTGAACGCAGCCTTGCAAATCAGGTCTGAGCCTGACAAATAAAAACCTACGGCTGCAACAATCAACTGACAAATTGATTGAGCACCAAGAGGGGAAAAGCTGTGCTTCCCATTCAGTCTTAAAGCAATCCCCACTGATGCACACAAACAAGAGCCAGGGTCATACGCTAGCAGTCTGGCAGAGAGAGAAGGTGGTTCCTACAGTGTGTGCTGACTCGAGTGCTGGGTTAGGAGGCATGATGAATCCTACAACGTGTGCTGGGTCATGTTCCTACAGCGTGTGCTGGGTCATGTTCCTACAGCGTGTGCTGGGTCACGTTCCCACAGCGTGTGCTGGGTCATGTTCCTACAACGTGTGCTGGGTCATGTGGCAAAGGGGATCTCTAGGGTGTGCATGGTGATTCCTATGGTGACTACTGTGTGGCATTGTGTGTCCAGCAGCCGGGCCTTATGAGGTCAAAGCTTTTTGGACAAAAGACAAACCAAACCATATCAAACCAAAGCAAAGCAAAGCAAAGATGTGCCAAAGAGATCCTGTCTGCTCTGGGTCAGCTGCAGCTCGAAGAATACTAAAATGCCACATCAAGCAAAAGAGAAGGAATCATTTAAACATCCTTATTTCATTACTTTCTCTGTCTGTTTGTGTGCCCTCTTCTTCTTTCTCTCTCCCTTCTCTCTATCATATACCATTTCATTACAACTTCTCCCTAACGGCGAGAGAGAGAGAGAGAGAGAGAGAGAGAGAGAGAGAGAGAGAGAAGGAGAGAGAGACAGAGAGCAGTCTGGAAGGAAGGGGGGAGAGGGGGAGTTGGGTGGGGTGGGGAAGAGAGGTGGGAGAGGGCTGCGGTGGACTGCAGTGTGGTACCTGTTTGTTAAGCCCTAGCATGTTGCAGACCATGTCACGGGAGTAGGGCTGTTCCAGAACATACCGGAGGAGGCCCGTCTGGGGATCAAATAGGTCCTAAAACAGACAAAGAGAGTGGCAGACGGAAAAACATAAAGAAGGACAGTGAGAGATAAAGGACAAAGAAATGCAATGCAAAGCAATTTTAAGGAATAATATGCAACCATGCATCATGTTAAGATCAGTCTCAAATTCCAAGTATTTCCAAGACATAATTTGGCTGTAAGACTGCAAGCTCTCATTAAGCACTGAGACCTTTGTTCTAACAAGGAAGGACAAGAGACCAACCCTCATTCAGGTGAGTTTCCCAAGTCACAAGCATTATTTCCATTACCTTGTCATAAGGCAACATGCCTTTGAGAGGAAAGCGTAATGTGGTGGGATCCAACTTCCAAGAATTGCAGATAGCTCCAGAGTTGTTGACCACAGGCAACAGGCTGCATCTGCCTATAGAAAGTTAGGAGGGAAAAAGGTCAGAGCCTAAAGCACCATGAGTGTATAAGAACTGAACAGTAGTTGGGGGAGAGTGTATACTGGATGTGTTACCACAGATGGAGTTGATCCTGGCAGTGGGACGGAAACTGTCCACGAAGTCTGAAATCAGGCTACCTAGAAGCTAAACACAGGGAGACAAAGAAGTTTTGTGCTTGAAATAAACGCTAATGTTTTACACAAAAACCCAAAAGCACATCTATAGATGTCCCGTAGACCAACTACCATACTGTCAGACAGTGATTAAATCTTGTTCTCCTTTCCTGCAGTACATACCCAGTGTGAAAGCGCCCCCTCTGGATACAGCTTTCTGATCTCGGTCACAGCAAGATAGGCTGGCAGGAGACAGGCATTCCTGTCGAGTATGTACTCGACCACCTGCAAGTAAACAAAGGATACTAAAGGATAAGGACACAAAAGTACATTTAGTACAGTTTACTCATGTCACACAGCTGGTGGGCACAGGCTTAAATATGATTGGCTTTCCTAGTGCCTTAGTACCTCTCGGACTGCCAGGAGCTGCTGGACCACAGCTGAACTCACAACATTGGGAATGGTCTGGATTTTGTCCAAAACAGTCTTTAACAAATCTCTCACACCCTGGCAAAAGAGAAGCAAGCGTCACTATTTCGGATAAAGCATAATGCATCTGTCTTGGGATTAGATGGACCATTCTTTTTTTTTTTTAATTAAAGGTGAAAAGCGATTTTCTTGCCTTGTAGTCCACTCCTCCAATGATTTTGCGGAAGAGTCGGAAGGTCAGTGCCCACAGCTGGGTTCTCTCCCACTCCAGGCTCTCAGAGTTGATGAGCGCCTGGCAGACCATTCTGCAAGCCACATGGAGACAAATCAGACAAAAGGCAGCAGCTCAGACATAACAACTGCATCGGCCCACTGCAGACTGAAGCTTCAAATGCATCATCAAATATGGCAAGACACTACAATGAAAACTACAGAGGTGCTGAGCATGCTGGTACAGAGAGGAACTGTCGTTAATTAGAATAACTAGACTCTTTTATCCGAGTTTAACTAATCAAGTTGTCTGGTGGTCTTGGTGAAACTATTCTAAAATCTTTTGCTGCCACATATTCTGCCAGTGGTTAAAGTAAAGACCATTTTAACTACTAACAAGATGCCTGCAAGGACTTCATTCCACAACATACCTTGGAGGCAAGAGGCTGGTCTCAACAGCCATGGCCAAGCAATCATAGAGAAAAGAGATGCGCTTTGGACTGTGCTGTCCATGGATGAACCGAACGATCCATTTAACACACTGCTCATGGGATTCCTGAAGTTAAGAAGGTCACATGAATAGACACGCTGTTGACATCTTGCCACACAAATGTTACAGAGTACATTAACTCCACCTTTACTTTGCACCAAGAATAATGAAGTCAACCATAATGTTGTGCTATTCACCTGAAGAGTATGTTTAAAAAGGGGGGCATTGAAGGCTCAATTGGCTAAGGTGCCATACCATAACCCCGGGGACCCAGAGTCCAACCCAAGGTAATTTCCCAATCGTACCCCATCTTTCTCTTCCACTCATTTCTTGTCATTCTCTGTTCTATCGAATATTAGGCTAAAAAAAACGATTTGGAATCTGATTATTTCTGATACTCTGATTGAAGATGGAGCTTATGAATGGGATATGTGACATCATGATGCTATAGTACAATCACTGTAAAGTCTTGGAAGTATAGTAAGATTTCCTCTAGAAAGCAAAGTAATCTTCAAGGATCTTTAGATATTTCTGAATACTTAATACTTTCATCAAGTTTCTCTGTAGAGCATGGACTAAGGGAATGTCCTTTTAGGCAAGACAATTTGTGAGCATCAACAGATATATCAAAATTAGACAGAATAAAGAGAGGAATATTAATCACATAGAAGACAAGTCAAGTAGAACCAAAACAGATAACAGCTAAGCTTTTGCATCTTTTAAAGCTTCAGGTTACAAATATGTGTTTCAATGGAATGACTGAATTAAAAACCTGACTGGATAGGGTCTAGCAGGATATTCTATGACAGGAGTGATGGGACTAGCTTGAACACAACTTTCACAAGAACCTTTGAGAGAAAAAGAGGAAGAGATACAGATCTATTGTTCCTTAAGCTCAGATAGATTGAGAGTTGCTCCTTCATTGATATTTGCGTTTGCGTTAACTTATGTTAGCTCCAGGTGAGCAAAAATCGTAACAGGCACCGTTCCGGGAACACAAAAATCAGCCAGGAATAGACAAGGAAAGTGTGTAGGTAAACACAACTGTATTTCAGACTTCTCTTAGACCTACTGAGACTAACAGTAGCATTTATCCTAAATCTTTTTGTTTTTGTTTTTATGGGCCATCACTGGATAGAAACATGAACTGGGTTTAAATTAATGTTACCTTTTGCCAATGTCGTTGTGAAGGATTATTAGAGACAAGAGTCAAAAACTCATTTTTGAGTTACTGTTTAAGTTATTTACAGGTTAAAGCTGGGTAATAAGATTTAATTGTACACAATTTAGTCAGTAATAGCCTAACGTTAGTATAGTAATATAGCTCTCACCTGTGGCAAAGTGCCCCAGTACTGTCTGAAAGCCCCTAAACAGCTTATCAGCTTCATCCGTTCTGACTCGGCTGTGTCCATAAACATCCTGTGTGCATAAGACAGTTGCATTCATACATCGCGATTTGTAATGCTGATCTTTATGTGGTGTAACGTTAGGCTGATTATTTAAAACGGTGATAGATGTAGACGCCTTACCCAGCAAATGCCTCCTCTATTACCTCAGTTTTCTGCAAAGGGGACACAAATTACTGTGAGTTCAGAAGCGTTAATGCACACTTAATGTGAACAATTATTAACAAAAGATTTCATAAATGTCACTAAAATATTGTGGGCATCAATTGTGCATAACTGTTTTCATGATGATCGGATGTTAGCTAACAACATCGGAGATGGTAACGTTGAATAACTGCTTCTTCGAGTAACGTTACCCCCCTTCCTCCAAAACACAGTTTCATATTCAAAAGTATTTTTGTAGCTTTATCACAATCAATTCCATAAAGAGATAACATAGCACTCATTATACATAATGAGCATTTTGCAAGTTAGCTTCTTGCTAATATTGAAAGGAAGACGTACCACAACATCCTCGAATATGGACTGAAGCTGACTTTCCATTGAAATAGACATATTTCAATGTAATCGTAATATTATATTTCACAACAACATATTCATTGCAATTTCATTGCAATTAAATAGTTTGCCAGACAAATATTGGCTTACGGGAAATGTTGTTTTACTCTCTATGGGGAAAATGAATAGATTGAAACACCGGACGTTTGTACATCCCCAAAAACGCACCGTGACTGAATGTATAAACGTTCCGGTCCGATCTGCAACTGCAAAAACCTAGTTCCGTTCTTTCAGCAACAATTAGCAACGGTAACCTCAACACTCTTTGAAATATCAAGATATATTAAACAAACATGCAACTTGTTATTTATTTGTTGCAACCAATATAAAAAAAAGTTTAGCATATAATTTCAGTTTCTATAACCAGGAAACTGCTTGCAAGTATTTTCTAGTCTGGCTGGCAACGAATAGATAATAAATAACCAACAATGTGGGCCAACAATGTAGTTTTATATAAACAAATAGGGCAGACAAATCAATATGGGTCAAAAACGTGTCAAGGATTATTTAGAAAGAAAGAAAGACTGTCTACCACATAAAAATGCAAACATGATGGCATGTAACCAGGCCAAGTCTAGTGCTGCGCCATAGTCCTATGTGCTATAAAACATCTGCATACGTTGCATGCCTTCGCAGCACGTCAAGTTATGCCTTAAATATCCCAAGACGCCATGTCATGCGAATGAATATTTTTTTAAAAAATCATGCTTTTTTTCCTCGAGTAGGCCTATTTAATTTTCAGTTCAATTATTAGTTTGGCTTCTATTTTACACGTCATTAAAGTTTTTCCTTAAATTTCCTATGCAACATCCAAAATACAATAATGAACAAAACGAAAAAGTAGGCGGACCCGTCCACGGACCGCTTCCAAGAACATTCCCCGCCCATTTCGGGACGCTGTCCAGCGAATCCAGCCACCATACACCTGTAACCTAACCTAATTTCTATCGCAATGTGCTCCAGCAGGACTAACTAGGACGGACTAAAAGCTTCGATTCGTCATCTCTGTAAATAATTTAATTGACCGAAGGACATATAGATAATGATGTAGACGATTAAAAAAATATTAATATGTTTTTGATTGTGTTCACTCTTTTGGTGTTACACAGGACAGGTAAGCAAGTTTTCGATTGTTATGTAATGTTAACGTATTGGTTATATAGTTATGGGTTAGTAAAGAAGTTATTAATATGCCTACTGTAATGTATGTTTGTTTGTATGATTGTTTATACCCGATGAGATGGCGTTGTTTGTTTTACAGTGATAGCCTAGTGATAAGCCTTTCATTGTCGAACTCCAACCTGCGACGAGTAGCCTACGACTCTATTTGATTTATAGTCAGTGAGAGTTACTGATCTGTGGGGTAAAATGTATCCTTTTTAACCTACAGACCTACATCGCTTTGGACAAAAGCTGCAAATAACATTTATTTTAAATCAATTATATTACAAATGGCATAGCCTACTATACAGACACTACCAATGAGCACTGAAGAGAAACAGGGTCAAGGAAAAACACCTACATAGTTAACATAGTTTTCTTCAGATAAAAGAGGCCTATAGGTGTCATCCAGGAAATGCTACTGTTTTTAGCTACCTTATAGACTACAATCTGTCCAACAGTAATCATATAGTGAACTATAAAAGTCTCTTAACTAATTCAAGTAAAATATCAACATCTGAAACAACTGTAAAATTCTCATTAGACAGAATCATGACCATTTTTATTTTTATGTGATTCATTTCTTTAAGAAAGATCTGCCATTATAATGGTGTCTATTTCAGCCTACAGATTTACCCTTCATCTCAACCCACAAATATACCTACTACCCACTGACATTAATAGTTTGTGCTTCAAAGAAGCACAGGAAGTCAAGATTTTTAATGTGGTATAAACTTGACTGGTTTCAAAATTCATCTTCATCAGAAGAACCTATGCTGTTGTCAAAACATTTCCTGTTGTTTTTTTGTTCTGTCTCACATTTAGGGTGTGATAGACTTTATAGGACTTTCATTTTTAACATGTTTCTTAAGCAACCAAGTGCTGCATATGTAACCATGCATGTGCAGGGATACATTTTAACTTATTCATCTTAGATAAGTTTATCAATGTCAAACAATTATAAAACATAATGGTTTATTAGGAATGTGTATGATTAATGTTTTTGAGTGTTTATGAGCTATTTAGAGAAACACGGTAGATAGAGAGGGGATGATGATTTGAGACTGACATCAGTGGCCTTTCAAGGTGTTTTGATTTGCTGTGAGTGGGACTCTGTGTTGTGAGATAGACTGCTGGTGTCTTAACAGTGATTTATGCTTGCTGGGGAAAAACCTTGTAAAAGCAACACAGACTTATGTGGCAACATAGTCCTAAACAGAGGGGTATAAAAAGTTGTGTCTTTGCATTGTCACTTTGGACTACTCCTGTCCTGTTATTGAGCTAATGTGAGTACCCTACTGTGAATAAAGCTGAGATTTCTTCCTGACCACTGCCTGAAGAGTTCTAAGAGTGAATCTTTCATTTTTTTGGCCTGACACATTGTTACGCTATGTTATGCTATGTACTCATGGTTCTATTGCAATGAAATATCTCTCTCGCTCACTTCTTCTCTTTCTCTTTCTGTCTTTCTCCTTTTTTCACTCACAGAAGCCATTTCCATTGATTCCCTTGAAAGTGTTTATTTTAACTCTACCAACTTACAGAATGTTGTGGTGTGGAATCACGGTATTGAGGGAACTCGCTACACAGTGGAGTATGCAATGTGAGTAAGCAAGGGACCTTTCCCATGACATTTACCTTATATTGTCCCCTGGCCTGGTTAATCACCATCAAAGAAACCACACACTCTCCAGTTGTACACCTGTAGACATGCTATGTTTTTTTTAAGTCTTTGACAGAGATATATTTATTTGACAGTTCATTTTCCTCTTTTTCCATATAAAGGGAGAAGGGGCTTTAGAGGAGTGTAGAGCTTTTCAAGATCAAAACAACTTAGTTCAAGTCTCAACAACATCCTGTGATGAAAAGCTATCACTTACCTATATTTCTTTCTTAACTATATTTTTTCCTCCACAGTTATGGGGATGAAGACAAGATGGTAGGGGGACAGCTTCTATGGAGGCCAGTGAAACACTGCACGTCAACCCTGATAAACTCTTGTGACTTGTCCGACCAGACTCACAAGCTTTATGAGGCTTACTATGCCAGAGTGAGAGCAATGATGGATTCTGGAGTCACCTCAAATTGGACAATGACCCAAAAATTTGAGCCTCTACTTCACAGTAAGTAGGCACTGTGCTCTTTGAATTAATTTAATGAAACCTACGATTTGACATTCAAGCAGTAAGGTATGCCAAAGTAGTTGGGAAGTAGGTCTAAGATTTTTTTTCTCTGTTTTGACAGCGGCATTAGGTCCCCCTCAGTTTACTGTGCAGGTCAGTGGAAACTCCCTTGATATTAATCTGAGAGGTCCGATGCGATGGCAAAACAAACACATGAAGAAAGGACGTTCTATGCAGAGTGTAATTGATGACATATCGTACAACATCACTGTTTATTCCAACACAAGCCGAAACACAGTAAGTCAAACATTCTTTTTTAACTGTCATAAAACCTTGTTATGATACCTAATAACATTTGCCAATAACCTTTAATGTAGATCAAAGTTTGATGCCATAAACCTTATCATGTATTGTGAATGCTCTTTGGTGCCATGGCATTAAGGCAGATTATCAGTATATCTTTTATAACTTCAGCAAAGCATGTTAAGTGTTTGCATGGTATTGTGAGGTATTATATGGTTCTCCAGAACGCTGCACGATTTTGCCCATTTACTTTGAATAGGCCTCCCCAATGTACCTATTCCGGAAATATTTTCTTAACCTAAATAAGATGCTTTAGCAGTGCTCCTCCTTTAATGACCAGCTGACAATACATTATCCCTTACAGTATGTAATTTCCTATGAGTTTGTACTATGCCACAGTTTGTTCACTTTCCAATACTTACTGCTTCTACAACTGCATTTTTTTTAAACCAGAGGCATATTATTACAAATAACCAGTCTTACAGACTTGTCGCACTGGAATATGATACCCTTTACTGCATCTCTGCGGGGACCTGGTCACAATACTTTCCATTACAATCTCACTCAAGTGAATGGCAGTGTGAAAAAACACAAATAGGTGAGACTGGTGAGGCTAAGGAAAAAATGCCCTGACATTCAGCACTATTAGATTGATTTGTTGTGTGGAATATGTTTTTAAAATTAAAAAAGTAATTAAAAAATTAAGTTTCTCTGAATGTGTCTATTGTACTTCAGAAAAGTACTGGTATCAGTATTAAATAGGAGACATAAGTATAGTAAATATGTGTTATATGTGGTAAATAGACAAAGTGATGATTGTGTGTGTGTGTTTGTGTGTGTGTGCATGCGTGCACAAAAGTTTTGTAACTCAAAATGCTCCCCTCTCATGTGCTTCTAGATCCTTTCCAAAGGCACATGTTGCTGGTGATTCTAGGGGGCCTTCTACCATCAGCAATATTTTTGTCAGTCCTTATATTGGTTGTCTGTTTTGTGTACCATTACATATATGGTAACAAGCAGAGACAACCTCGTTGCACGGTAAGACACACATCTTTTTTTAATAGACTTAAAATTATGTTTTGCCATTGTGTAGATTTAGAGGAATTATGGCCATCGTGCAGATTTAGAGGAATTATATTTCCCAAATCTTTGGGCACCAATGAGAGACGAGCTTACGCATACGTCATCGGAATGAGTGGTCTGATTGGTTGTAGATACGTCAAGTAGTATACAGAGGAATCTGATGGACGCAGGTTAAGCCCGCCTCCCAGAAGACGTTTTGTAATGTAGGATGGCCAGACTAAGCTCCTATGAGCTTTGTCGTGCAAGCCAGGCTAGTCTTTAGTGGACAGACTGTTGTATAGTTGTGGCAAATTCTACATGTAGTTGTTTGCATAATGTCAGTGAGAATTACTAGTACAATGGGATGTCTTACCATGGAGACTGCAAATTTAGCCTCAAACTAGGCTACAGACTAGACTTTCATAAAAAAAAAAAAACAGTTCAGAAATAATTTGCGGAAAATGGTGAAAAGGAAGGAAAAGGTTTCATTCTACTGTTTCAGTCATGATGTTTTCACCATTATGTAATTTCTCTTGCCCTCCCCTCAGAGCATATCACCCAGGAAGGATCATTTTGCACCTGAAATGCCTGCTGATGTTACCAGCACCAACATGCACAAACCTAACCTTCTGTGTGGGGAACCCCCTCCGCCCAGTTACTCACCACAGCAACCTGCCGACAGTCTGCCACCTGCGTACAAGCCACAGTCATGGCCATCCTCAGGAGACACTAGTGAAGTCAACGTGCCTTTGCACGCTGAGTTTCAGGAGGACGAAGACGAGATGCCTCCAGACTACGGGTTTGTCATCCACCCACCTTCAGAGGAATCGACTGGAGTAGGTAACGACTCTATATGGGCCCCACAGCCTCCAGCGCCACCAGTCAGTCGAGCTGCCCACTATATGGCACAGAGTAACACCAGTCCAAGCCTGTTGGCATGTCAAAGCAGCCCAGGCGATGAGGAGGGGCCGACGCTGGTAGACTGGAATCCCAGCACAGGTATCCTGCATATCCCAGAGTTAAAGTCCTTGCCCCTGCTGGAGGCCAGACTTAGGCCAGAGGAGGAAGATGACATACACGTGCCCACAAGCATCTTCTCCAGCTTGGTGGTGAGACAACCATCTCAGGAAAGCTGTGGACCTGAGGATGATCTCATTCGAATGGAGATCACCTGGCAGCTACATGTCAACATGGATGAATAATGTATTACTTAAGCACATAAACTAGTTTACCAAAATAATCTCACAGAAGTAAATATAGCATAGCAAGTTTCTTCACTGAAGTAATGACTATTCAAGGAAGGCAAAATGTATAATTTAGATCTCTGAAAGGTGTGATTTAGTCCAGTGTTTTTCAACCACTGTGCCGCGGAACACTAGTGTGCCGTTATTATCCAATTTCAACTAATTGGTCTAAAAATATTTTGTAAAACAAATTATTATCTGCAAAAAAATTGCTGTTCTACAGTTATAAAATACTTCTTTTTGTTTCTTTGATTCCTATTCAAGACACTAGAGTCACTTGGTGAGAATGACTTTATACTTTGTCAGTATAGAGTTTCATTATTTAACAATTTGCTGGTAGTGTGCCTGGTGATTTTCTCAACAAGTGTGCCTTGGCTCAAAAAAGGTTGAAAAACGCTGATGTGATGTTTATACAATAAAGTCAGCATTTTTTTTTTTTTTTTTTTTCAGTAGCCTGAAAGAATAGGTCTAAAATGAAGTAATAGAATGTAGCCACGCACATGCCAAAGTGTTTCCTCTACAAAATGAAGAAGTAGCCTAACCTGCAGAGACTAAGCTGAAGCCATAGTTTTGGTTTATGAAACTTGGTTATGTAACCGTCCGTAGTTAGATCAATATTGTGTTGTACTATGTATTCGTTTTGTGAATAATAAATAAAGTATATGTTTTCACTATAATATCCCTTTTAACAGTACTGTTTGACTCAAAGAATGCATAGTAAGCAAAAAATGTGTTTTTTCAATTGGAAATGTAAGAAGTTGATGACATCTAGGTGACTGTGGAACATAGCTCCCCCTGGTGAACACTACATTTTCTGAACGTCTGGGCTTGAAGTTACTATGCTAACTCATTGCTTGTAAACATCAAAGATTCTAGAGCCTCTCTCCCAGCCTCATTCCAAGATGAGATGCTCCTGCTCAGCATCCTCAACAATATGGTGGTCAGCCTGAGACCTTTCTTGAGTGCCCAGTCATGACAGCTGCCAGAGGGCCAGCTGGAGGCCTATCTAGATGGGGTGTGAAGAATGACGAGGACAGACTGCGTGAGAGTGCAGGTGCTGTGGTAAGTGTGGTAAGTAAGATAAGTGCTCAATTAGAGTGCTTTGCTTGGACTACACTGTCGCAAATTTTAGAGGCATACTGTAGGAGACTTACTGCTACTGGAGAAACGCTAGGCTGTGTGAAAACAGAACAAGCAGAGATTATCTCTAAACACCTAAAGTTTTCATGTTTGTTTCCTCTTTTTTAAAATGCCAATTCTCAACCGTGTCTTTATTGTTCTCACACTTCCCACAGAGGACAAGATCAACCCATTGGAGTACAAATCACAGGACTGGTTCCTGCATGAGACCACAGCCAACTTTGACCAACTGCCCCTGCAGTACTAGGGCATAAGTGGACACTGGTGAAGAAATACTAAGAGTGACTATAACTAGTCTGATGCATTTCCAGTGATATGGGTGCGACAAAGCATGTCATGAAGAAGAATAGTATTATTGTGTGTGTTACTACTTGTACAATTTTTCAAGCAACCTCTGCTGCAAATCCTATCTGAGGGCATAATTTATTTTAAAAATAAGGAATTTTATTGACATTGTGGATTTAGTCCAATTCTAATGGACCAGATCAGTTTTCCCTTTGCAAATTAAAACAGAATAGATCAAACTATAATTGAAAGCAGAAAATCATACTGATTCCGACTACTTTCACACAGGCCTTCAAGGTTTAAGTTAACTACTGGCTGACCACACTACCTTTGGTCCCTTGGCACTCTAAGGCTGTCTAATTTTAAGTCAATTAGACAGCCTTAGAGGTGTGTCTTGCAAATACACACACACTTCCATCACAGGAAAAAACATTGACAACCAATACAGCTGATCTATGCACAGATTCAGATTGAGCAAGACACATACAAACACATTTTAATATTCCTCTTCTTCCTCCTCTGTCCCAACTTCCTCATAGTCCTTCTCCAGTGCAGCCATGTCTTCCCTGGCCTCACTGAACTCCCCCTCTTCCATGCCCTCCCCAACAAACCAGTGCACAAAGGCCCTCTTGGCGTACATCAAGTCAAACTTGTGGTTCGCGTTCGTGTCCTCAGCAATGGTCGTAGTGTTGCTTAGCATACACACAGCCCTTTGCACCTTGGTCAAGTTGCCTCCTGGCACCACTGTTGGTGGTTCCTTGAAGCCAGTAGGGCACCAGTTCACAAACTGAATGGTTCGGCGGGTCTTGATGGCAGCGATGGCAGTATTGACGTCTTTGGGCTCCACGTCCCCATGGTAGAGAACACAGCAGGCCATGTAGGCCACTAGCCATGCCTTGAATCACACTTCACCAACTGATTGGCTGGTTCAAAACAAGCAGTAGTGATCTCAGCAACTGATAGTTGCTCACTATTATCAACTTTGTTGCTCACTTTTATTAAACTATTTTAAACATGTGGGCCCAGTTACCTGATCACAGATCTTGCTTCAGGACTCTTAGCTTCCCTGGGGAAATTTCCTTTGTGAAAGGAGGACATTTTTTATTTTTTTGAACTACTCATTTCATTTGCATTTGCATCTGCATTTTATCAACTAAAGTAAAAATTAACTTTGATGACAAGATAATGTATATGTGCACACTGTAGGGGGACACAAACAGAGGCCAGCTCCCGAACATGCTACAACCAGGCCAATTTCATACAGCTCTTGCATAAATTAAATACGGAGACCTTCCTTTGTCCTCGTACCCTACGTATATGCCCATTTCTGAAACACTATTTTGTGGACCTGTAATTTGAGCTCCGGCAGTGCCAAGGCATCTGGAATGGCCGTAGTGTTGCTTAGCATACACATGGCCCTTTGCACCTTGGCCAAGGCAAGTCCTGGCACCACTGTTGGTGGTTGGTATTGATGCCCAGTTGAAGCCACTTGAAGCCAGTGGGGCACCAGTCCACAAACTGGATGATACATAGTCGCCCATGTAATAGTATGTCATGCTGCAATTGATGTAGAATTACAATTCCTCACAATTGATGTAGGATTGCAATTCCTTATAAATTTATTTAATCAAGCATTGTGAAACCACACAAGAGCCTTCACTGAGAGGTCAAACATAACACTAAACTAACAATAACCAAACTTGCAAATCACTAGTAGTTTTTTATATACAGTCTATGGGTGTGAATTTTAAAATGGTCTCAAACACTGTTCATCACTGTCCAGGGACGCTACAAATGATTTGACTCTTTCTATGCCTATGGCTTTAATTATGACATCCTATGGACTTTTATCGCGACATTTTGCCGGAAGTCTGTAGACTACAGCTGTGTAACAGCGGTGTTCCTGCATCAAAAACCCTCTGATCCCTGAGCCATCGTCCTTCTCATTATCAAATTAGTTTAAATTCAGAAGCATAGGCAACGTTAGCAACCCAGATATGCAGACAGTCAGTTTTGTAGTGTGGACGTAGTTTTTTTCACCAGTGTTCAAGAACGGACTTAATCATGGGAAACGGTAAGCCCAATCTACCGTTAGATCTAATGATTTTGACCCACGCTAATGTTATGATCATGACATATATCTCAGCCACTAGGTTAGCTAAATGCCATCTTTAAATTGTGTACACCAAAACGACGTATATGGGGCAACTATCCTGTGTACCCCTGGCTGCCGTAAATGAAATGTGAAGTTGGTTTAGTACACGTTGTACTTGAGCAAAAGATATAGCCTTTGGGCTTTTTCTCCAGCTAACGGTTATTTTGTTTCACTTCACTGGAAAAATTAAATGAGAGGACGAACGTCTTGGGAAGCAAACCACTCGTTAATGATAATTAAGTTATTTGTAGAAAATTTGTTTATATGGTCTGACCTACATTTGGTTAAGGTGGCTGTCATGTGCCTCCTCAGAACCTGTAAGCGTGCTGTTCAAGTTGTACTGCCTGACAGTGATGACACTGGTAGCTGCAGCTTACACCGTGGCCCTGCGATACACCAGGACGGTTTCATCGGATCTGTATTTTTCCACCACAGCCGTGTGCCTCACTGAGATTATAAAACTCTTCCTCAGTGTAGGCATGCTCGCCAGGTAGGGTGACACCATATACACAACGCTGTTACTATGCATTGGTTATTGCAGCAGCAATTGATCCCCATTTTCTTTTGTCCAAACAGAGAAACGGGGAACTTCAGTAGGTTAAAGAATACAATACTTGATCAAGTCTTCCACAGTCCCAGGGAGCTTCTTAAGCTTAGCGTTCCATCTGTGGTCTATGCCATACAGAATAATATGGCCTTCATTGGATTAAGCAACCTAGATGCAGCTGTGTACCAGGTAAGATGAAAGCTGATATTACACAACTTGAGTATTGGTTAGATTCTTGCACAACCAGTTTTGTAAGATGGGTGCACTTGTTTCTTTGTTAATACAGTATGGTCACATCCGTGTAAGTAGTATAGGGGAACAATTTTGTGCACCTTCATATTACATGGCTATACATTTATAGCTTGTATTATGCTAATTTGATACCAAACAATGTTAACTTGTTTTTCTGCATTCTGAACCATCTTTTCTCTCTTTAGGTGACTTACCAGTTGAAGATTCCCTGCACCGCACTGTGCACAGTCCTGATGCTGAATCGTTCGCTTAGCAAGCTCCAGTGGTTTTCCGTTTTCATGCTCTGTGTGGGAGTAACCCTGGTGCAGTGGAAACCGGCTGAGGCCACAGAAGTACAGGTAGGCATGGTTCCCAAAACATCAAAAGTGTGGCTCTGTGTCTGTTTGGGTGCTCAAGGCAGAGAATCTCTCTAATACACAATTGTCACTCATGTGAATCATTTCTCCTTTATGGATTGGATTCTCTCACTTCACAGGTGGAGCAAAACCCATTTTTAGGGTTTATGGCTATTGCAGTAGCTGTCCTGTGCTCTGGATTTGCAGGTACTCAGCGATTTTATTTAAGTGTTTTCCCTGACTTTATCAAGAACATTGTTTCCTTTAGGTTCAGTTCTGATTGGTTATGTCTCTTTCTTGTAAATAAAGTTCCGACATTAGGCTACTTCTGTAATATGAAAACCTAATGGTCCGTTAGCTTGTAGGGACAAAAGTGATTTTGCTAGATCCTTGCTGCATTTTGAGAAGCTCTGCATTGAAGTCCCCCTGCTACATGTTTGTTTTACCTATTCAAAACACTTATTGGGTTGCATGTTCTGCATTATTTTTTAAATCTTTTTTTTTTTTTTTTTTTAATCAAATTCACTTTAAGGCAATTCAGGATTATTTATAAAGGGCATTTCATACACAAAGAGGATTCATAGTGCTGTACAGAAATTAAGGGAGGCACAGTATGTGATAGTAAAAACACAAAAAAAGAATATGTGATAGTAAAAACCCCAAAAATTAATTAATACAATAAAAGATAAAGTGTACAGACGATAAAAAGACAGATACTGTAAGTAAATTATTAGGAGAAAGCATCTGAGAACAGATTAGGCTTTGGTCCAGATGTGAAACTTCAGGAAATTGGTACTAAAGCTTAATGGCATAGCAGCTGAAAGATGCTTCACTACACTTTTGTTTTGACTACAAGTGGTGTGTATATAAATATATGTCAACAAAAATTCACTTGGTTGCATTACAAAATTGTGGTTATGGATATTTGACAGAGTGGTAGGGTTACATCAAACAAGAATAATTATAAGGATGGCCTAGGGCTAGCATGCTAGTAGACTTTGTAGCCATATAGGGGAGTCCTAAACTAGTTTTGGATTTTTTGCCAGGTGTGTATTTTGAAAAGGTTCTGAAGAGTTCTGACACATCCCTCTGGGTGAGAAACATGCAGATGTACTTGTCCGGCATTGTCATCACCCTTGCTGGAGTTTTCATGAACGATGGACCACAGGTCATGGAGAAAGGCTTCTTCTTTGGCTATACGCCATGGGTGGTATTTGTAGTCTGTGAGTATCCTCAGCAACAACCTTCAGTGTTCAATCAGTTTTTAGGCTTTTATTTTTTAAACATTGTAATTCTGTGGAGCCAGCAACTTGAACATTAGATGAAGGTGGACATTGGTGAAGATAGACATAAATATCTGCGATTTGAGATGCCAATAAATGGGGATTATATTTTTTTCCAAAAATGCATGTACAACAACAAGTTTTATATGTTTGAGGCTATCCCAGTCTTCTTTAAATAGTTCAATGAGAACATTTCAGTTAATGAAATTATAATGAATAAAACATTCATAATGAATTTGGTTTTATGTATCGGCCTACCGCTAGACATAGGAATGAACAACTGCTTGCACCCTTGCATGTATTATCTAATGTTTGAACCTCATGTTTGTTTTATTGCTAGTCCTGTCCAGTGTGGGCGGTTTGTACACATCGATTGTAGTGAAGTACACAGACAACATCATGAAGGGTTTCTCTGCTGCTGCTGCCATTGTATTGTCTACAGTGGCTTCTGTTACCCTCTTTGGCCTTCAAATAAGTAAGCTAATCATTAACCATCAGCTAGTATGTTTTATTACACTTGTTCTGTGACTTGAAAGGGAGAATGATCTAATGGCAAACACAGTAAAGAGATTCATGAAGAATTTAATGAATTGTTTGTTTTTGGTTCAGGTTTGAAGTACTACTGTGCCTGACTCTCGTCCTCTGTTTCTTCCGTAGCTGCCACCTTTGCTAGCGGCACTCTGCTGGTCTGCGTCTCCATCTATCTGTATGGGCTGCCAAAACAGGACACCAGCAAGGTCCCAAAAGTGGATTCGAACAGTGAGTCCAGGCAAAAACTGATAACGGTTTGATTCCCAAGGAGATTTAGGAGAGAGGAGATCCAGTGTGTGAAATCTGACTGCCCTGGTCTCGGAAAAAGTGCTCTGAAATGGATTTCCGTGTTCATCCCAATGGAATTCCCCCACAGGGAATGCACCCTTATGTTAGTGGCTTTCTGGATGAGGCGGAAGCTCCTTGCTGGCGCTCCTTACACTTTATTAAAGTGCCAGACACTCATGTGAATGTCGAGGTACAAATGTATGAATGTACCATTTTCCACCATTACAGCTAATATTCTGCAGACATGTATCCCCTTGAGCTATCAGCAGATTATTGAAAGATCTGCTGTTATGTCCTTGGGCAGCTGTGAAGAGCTGTTTAAGGAAATGACAATCAAGTCAAATCTATAGACTGTTCTTAGCGGTGACAGACATATTTAATGGTGCAATAATAAGGCATCGGTAGCAAAATTACCTTTCAAATGTTTCTTTGTTTTAACATTTTTTTTTTTATGGGACGTGTGGAATGTCTGCTATTACTAACAAATCACTTGTACTCTGTTAAGTGCAGCCAAGATTAATAATTACTTCTGGAAGAACCACTGATTTCTTTTGTTTAATGTGGCCAAGCAAGACTGAGAGCATCAGATCCAAGGACAAGGGAGGATACCCAGTTTACTGTTGTTTGTAAAAATGTGAACTTTATTGCGATCATTCCTATATTGCATCGACATTGGACATTGCACTGCTTCATCAAATTCAAAACACATTAAAAGTTTTGTCAGTTAGAACACTGACTGAAGAGAAAATATGTCAGATGTGTAGCCTTTTTGGATATTGTGGGTGTGCTACCTTCAATTTTTTTTTGCCTTAACTTAAGACATTTGCAAGGTTTTCCTAGTTTACCTTTAAACAGTTCACAATGACCTGACATGCTGTGCAGTAGCATCAGGCTACTGCAGTAGGCTATGTGTTATCATTTATTTAATTTTATCATTTTTATAATTTATTTCCTTTATGTGCTTTTTACACCCCTCAACTACAATTTTGGACCTCTTTGTTTGCAAACTGCAAATATTGGCAATTTAACCTTCTCCCAACAGCAGTGTGGGGATCTCTGATTTGGATCCCAACCCATTGCTGGCCATTTCAGAACTCTCCAGGGATACGTCTCATACCAAAGGGTGCCTTTAGAAGCACGTGTTTGTGGTCATTGTCTTGCTGAAACGCTCAAAACCTCTGAAAGAGACCCAGCTTTTAAGTTGAAGGTGCAATAAAATTAGTCTGGCCCATTTTGAAGTTCAATGTAAAATTACATTCTTTTTGTGTTGTTCCAATTAAGAAAATGTTTAAAACATTTCCTTCTAATTTTCCCAGTGATGCTTGGGAAAAACGTGCAAGCACAGAACCAATCCAAGAACATTATATTCCACCTTATTACTAATGATATGAACAATATGAAGTAAAATATGTGGAAAGGACTGTTGAATCAGGCCTAGCTCAAACAAACATATAATAATCTCATTCCAGTACTCCCAGTAGTTTAGCACTGACCCCCAAAAACGGATTAAAGGCCTGTACATACACATTTATGACCACTTTTCATAAAGTACTTTTCAAGCATAACCCAAACAGAAAAAGTGGTTTACAAAATAATTTATTCAAATGCATCTTTACCCCCTCGTCACATTTTCTCCACTGGAGTAACTCCTAGAATAGCCATGCCATTGGCCAGCACAGTGCAAGCGCCACCAAATAAATAGAGCCGGGCCTGTTGGTGAGAGAACAAGGCTGCAGTTGGACTGAAGACCTGATCAGATGTCATGTCAAAATAAAGGTACACTGGCTAGAGATATAATAGGCTACTAGAACACAGGTAAGGGTGACAGGTGCTTCTCAGGACCTGAACAAACACAAGGAACCGGAAAAGTCAGAACAGCAAACACATCAGTATGCAAATATAGGAAACGTCTCACTGCAAGGAAATTTTCTAAGTCCATGGCTGATGACTTATTAAGCTATTTAGAAAACAGTAGGAACATGCTAAGAGCACCAACGAATTCAACGGCCATAAAGCAGTGAATTACACAGTACAATGACACTGTACAGACATGTAAGTCACAACACCTGTTTTTTTTTTTTGCATAATGCCTGGCTTTTTTCTGGGAACACTAAAAATGAGCAGTCTCCTAACCTTGCCTAGTAACTGACAGCTGTGCTGATAATAAATGAGGTAGAACTACCTGGGCCACGGCTGTACTGATAATAATAAATGAGGTAGAACTACCTGGGCCACAGCTGTTCTGATAATAATGCATGAGGTAGAACTACCTGGGCCACAGCTGGCGGGCTCCCCTTCACAGGAAGTTCCTTGTGTGCAGATGCCACCAGGTGGCTGCGGTCACAAGATACAGAGACAAAGACGAATAAAGACACAATAAGCCTAACACTTGGTGTTCTTATCAAAAGGTAATTTGGTATTTTTTTCAGAAAACGAAGACATCGGGCTCAAAATCAAATAACGGTAGCATGTGTTTTCTTTACACTGTTAACATGTAGTCAGACTTAAAAATGCTAACAAGTGATGGTAGTTTTGAAACTTCATATATTTTCATGCATTTCAAATAGATTTCTGGACTTCATAGACAACATTGACTTGAAACACTAGTTCAGTTTACAGTATCCACCTATTTTGTTTGTGTGAGTGTTGACAGTGATTAAGTAATTTCTAAAATTAGTCACTCATTTTATGCTAACTGTCGAAAAGATTTTTTTTCTAGAATTGCTGCACATGTATTGCCTACAGTTAATTCCTTGTGTTAACATGCGTTTGTCCAAACCCAACAGTTTGATTTGAAAGTTAAGCTGATCTGTCAAAACCTTCTTAGCAGTTGAATGAAGCAGTTGACTATAAATAGAGAAACAAACTTCTTCCAAATTACATCTTTGCCGAAGAAAACAATGTTATGTTATGTCATGATATGTTATGTTATGACTACAACTATAAGCTTTGGTTATATAATAACTTACCACAGAGTCATGAGGAAATTCACTAAATATCTGGGTTGCAATTCCTGGTTGCACTGGTAGAGCACTTCATCATACCTATCCCAGTCATAAATCAAAAGCATGTTATAATGACACACCATTCAACTCATAATCATGACAATAGTGTTGCTACTGATTTAACAGACACATAAACAAATGGACATAGCATTACTTAGATTTAGATTCTAGAGCAAGTGCACAGTGTTTCAAAGCTAATTTACCTTGTGCACGTACAACTTATTTCTAGTTGTTACGAGTGTGTTATTCCAGAAGAAGCGTGGTGAATAATCAGCTATATGTTTTCATTTTGAACCATCAGATATCACTCTAACAGAACTTAAACCATACAAAAAAAATCGCAATGGCTCTAATTTCAGAAATAGTGAGCAAGATTGAACTGGCACATCCCTTTCATTCAATCACTGTGTAGAGTTCAATGTCTCCAAACAAGAGGGTCTGGAATGGTGGAAGGGATAAAAGTATTCCTGTTTGCTCAGGAATGTGCCAGTCTGATTGAATCTCTTACCGCAGGAGGTGTTGGAGAATCAATATGCTCCTCTTATCTTGAAGAAGCAGTGGGTCACAGCTGATATCTCCTCCATCATGCATCCGCATCAAGCTAGAGCGAAGTTTGTTTAATAGCGATGTTAAACAAATTTACAAATAAGTATATTATATTATATGCCGGCCTCCAAACAATTCTTCTAACCTGCGCAGTCGAGCGTGAGTGTATTGCAGGAACACCCCTGTGTCACCCTGTGACTGTAGAACTCTGTCCCAATCAAACTTGTAATCAGATGTAATGGGGCCCTTGAAGTCCTGAGGAGAAACATCAGCAGGCAACACAACAGACCCATAATTCATATCAAGGAACAGTGTTCGGTAATTAACATGTGATTAGATACAGCAGGAGAAGGACAATTTCACAAACCGTCATTACATGATGTTGTTTTTATGGTTGACATGCGTTTTCATGCATATGCATTTTCTATAGGGGAAATGACTGTAGCCTTAGAGTCCGGCCCTACCTGAATTATGAGAGCACTGATTCCTACTTTCTCTGCAGTGTCCTCAGGGTCATCTAGGTCTTTAGTAGCTGAGGATGAAAGGCAGTGGGGAAAAACATAAATCACTTTTTCAGCTTTTTTTTTTTAAATGACTCATGGTTTTAGGTGTGTGTGTGTGTGTGTGTATGCATGTATGTGAGAGTGGGGGGGAATCTTCTTTATGTCCTGTACGTACAGCAGAAGTTGACAGTAAATCTGGGATGAATATGTGGTGCGTGTGTGTTTCGTACTTCTGCTCTGGCTCATGTTTCTCAGCATACGGTTCCGTGCCTCGTCCAGCACATCCTCCAGAAAGACCACCTCGCCCCGGCGTGTGCTCATGCCCTGGACCAAGCCGAAGGGCACATGACGACACCTGCAGCAAGAGCAGACGGGTGTGAAACACAGCAAAGCACAGTGACACACTTATGCAGTAACAACAGGGGCCTTACACACGACAAAGCACCTTTGGGGTGCAATTCTTCATTTTTCCAGCCAGAAAGAATTAAAAGAATTTTAACAATTCCGGAATTTTAGTTTTTGGACAAATATTTTTTTGGGTGTTCAAAGTGTTTCAAATCAAGGGCTAAAGACAGGCCACACACATGCTATCTGCCTGTGTACAATCTTTCTGGTTGACTATTGTAGGTGGTTAGATACCTCTCTGCCCATGGATGCTTCATTGCCTGTAGGATCTGGAAGAGCTGCCAGAAATGGACACCTTGACTTTTGTCTGTCTTTAGGCAGAAGAGAATGAGAGGGAGTCAGACGGTTTTAAGCAAAGCCTAACAGAAACGTTGGTCATTTTCGTCAGCTCAAAACAGGACATAAACGTCTTACCACATAGATCATCTCATCAAAGTCATACTCATCCTTCCTGTCCAATGCCGCTGCAATGTCTCTGAAAATGAATTTTGATATACAGTATGTGTGCGTAAGCACAAGAGCTCCAAAGACATTTTTTGTACAACCTCCAAATGAACAATCAATGATTGTAATTGAAAAGCGTTCTTTCACCTTCTAAATAAATGCAACGTTTGAAAAAAGAAAAATAAATGCATTCATCATTAAAAATGCACATTCATCATCTCTAACAAGGACTTCCCGTCTTGTTTCTTCACAATATCTTTTATTTTCACTATTTTATTCCTCATGTGATGTCCAAGTGATTGCAAACCTTTGAGCAGTAATGTAAACATATATTTTTGCTCAAATGCAGTAAATCAGTTGGTTATTTTTGTGGACAGTAATTCATGTTACTGTAATAATACTACTTGTGTATAAGAAGCTAATGTACCTTGTTATATAGAGTGAGGTGCCATCGCTGCGCTGCACTGTGGCAAAGCTTGACATGTCCCCAGCGGGAGAGACATCCACAACACCGGTGCCTTTCCTACAAACCAGAGAAGCACTAGCAATAAACTGGGAGACAGCTGGAGATTGTCACACAGAGGAGTGACTGCAGGCTAAATCAACACATCATGTGTGCTGGACACACATGCTTGCTTTAGACTGTTTGAAAGACAAACAATAGAAAGAAATATATGGGTGTATACTGTTCTCACACTTGCTCAGTCGCATACACACACACACACACACATACACACACACACAACGTGACATACTCGGTCACTTTCAGCAGGCCACGGTCCTTAAGCTGCTGCAGCACGTCCTGCGTTTTCCTCTGGTGAAAGGACTCTCCGCTGTAGTGATCGAAGTGAACACCTAACCGCTGGCCAGTGAACAAAAGCACAATGGTTACATACTTTTTCATCCATCATGTTTACGACATTTCATTTACTATAGGCCGATTGCTAGGTCTGTAAACAAGTCATTATGCCAAAAAGGCCTATCAGAGATTACAAAAGTACATTATTGGAATCAACCTTATACTGGCTGTAAACTTAAAATAATATTATTATATTCCAAAAATAACCATCCTGTTTTGTAAATGTAAGGAGTCAAAGATGTCACTCAAGCAAAGTATTTACAGTATATCCCATCTCTGAGGCCTAGACCATTTTCAAAACAAGCCAGTGATATTGATTACCCGCCTACCCGCAATACACAGTTTACTGACACTGTGGCCAAATTATATGTCACATTATATATGTATTATAAATAAATATATGTGATTAGTATACTATTACACTGGGAGAAAAAGTAACATAGAAGACTGTACATTTGCAAAAATTCTAAACTAATCATTTGAGAAGCATCGGGCTACTCCCTGTAATCAATAAAGTCAACAATGGTAAATCACTACACTTGTAAATCGTAATAATGTTACCTTGTAAATTCGCTTGTACTCTTCAACAGTTATCTCTCGAAACTGTTTCCATAGTGACAAAGACTGTTCATCCCCTTCTTCCAGACATTTGAAGAAATCCCGTGCAACTTCCTGGATGGCCTCGTCATTCTCAGCCTCCCTGTTAATCTGGACATACACCTATGGGACAGGTTTAGAACATAATCTAGGTTTTACAAATCTACAATCAGAATGAGATACAAGAATATATGCTGCCATGCTGATCATAACATTTAAGGCAAAATGTATTCCACATATCTGGGATACACTTTTGCAGAAATTAGTCACCGAAATGCTATTGTGTAGCACTCGCAGTCTGCAAAAGTTTCATTCTGAATATTTGAAGTTATGTGACATGTTGAAGGCCAAACTCACATCAAAAAGGTGTTGTAGGGGATTATCTTTAAGTTTCTCCTGAGATCCTAATCGCTGAAAGCCAGCTCCCAGCAATCCTGAAGCATGTAATGAAATTATAACTTTTAAAATATTACTGCAGCAGTTTTGGTTAAAGAGTAATTAACTAAACAGGGATTATTTAAATATAAATCAGATGTGTGCATACACTGTGCACATGGTAGGCTATTTATACTGTATGTCACCATTACACATGTACTGTGTGTGAACCGACTCACCAAACTGCATTCCCCAGTCTCCTAAATAATTCACCCTGATGACTTCATTACCGAGAGCCAATTTTAGGTTGGAAATGAAGTTTCCTGAGATAAGTCAGACATAGAAACCATTCCCTTAGGACATGTTGGCGGAACAGGCAGCTGAGAATCAAACGTGAATACTACTATGCCCACTACTGCTTTCAGAAGGATGCCAGTTATTCATCAGACACATCCACTTCATCAGACAAACACTTTTCATGTAGCCAACCCTTTTCTTTTCGTCCTTTACGACACTCACCTATTATTGTGGAGCGGAGGTGTCCAGCGTGAAACTTCTTTGCAATGTTGGGAGAGCTGGCAGGCAAGAGTAAAAGATAAGTCTTTTGCAAAGCTGCACACCTAGGTGTTTTGTTCCCCACATGTGCATACATTTTAAAAAGTAATTTATAACTAAATTGACATTCTATCTTTGTCACTCAGATACGTCCCCTATTTTAGGCCTAGCACATAGTTTACATAGCTTTACTTAACAAGCTTCCATTGACCTGTAACTTGTCAGTCAGGTTTCAAGGTTATTTGATACAAATAAACACTGATAACATCTACTGATGAATGACAGACCTAAACTCCACTAGTGTTCTTCTCCCAGGGAAGCCTTGGAAGAGCTCACTCTGGACCCCAAATCCCTGAGGATCCTTATGAAGCTGCTCTAACAGTTTCTGTAAATGAAATAAAAGGGAAATAATATACTTAATATATATAACTAAGTGTAAACCAGAACATGGAGGAAAAATATGTGTTGTTAACTTTTTGAAAAAGACAAAAAGGCAGTCGGCAGATGAAACTAGACATAAGCAAACCACAGCTTTTACCTTAGCAAGTATTATTTTGTTTATTCTGAAGTGTATTCTCCCTCGGGAAGGGATGACTTTTTCAATCACACCATCTTCTTTTAACTATAAAAGAGAATTTAAACAGTGACACAAGCATGTCAGCAAGATGTAACCTCACTTGTGACTGGACTCCCAATAGATCATTCTGCGTCAACACAGGGCAGGTGGTTGCTTGAGCATCTCAGGACCACCTGATTATTAGCATCTGAAACATTGACCAATTTCTATGAAATTCCAACATATTAATTGCTGCCGCAGTTTATCTCAAAAGGTGCGTCCAGGCCACTTAGCCAGCCCACTTCTGAAAATTGGTAAGGTTGGTTTCTGTGATCAGGAGCATGAAAACTAAAAATTTAATTAATAAAAAATCATGGAAGAGAAAACTTGCACTACCTGACTGAGTGTGCATTGTCTGTATGTTATTTGTTCAAGAATACTTAGATGGGGTCAGATGGAGTGGGGCTTAAACATGCGACCCTCCAGTTGCAAAACAGCACCTCTACCACCTGCGCCACCATCTCCACATTCCAGATTTCAATCTGATGAGATTCTCATCCATGCTTTCAAGAGTGTCCATAAGGTAAACTCAATAGACTTGAGTCACTCTTCCATAGAAAACAGTCAGGTTTCTTCAACAAAAGCCCCATAATGTTCACATAAAGAAACAATCATGGCTACTCTATTTAGAATTCAGATTGGCCCATTTTAAATGTGGCTAGCATAGTTTGTAGGTGCGGTGTTGTGTTGCAGGATTAATTTTGTTTCATTTAATTCTCAAAAAAAGTATGAAAATACTGGGATTTCAGCTAAATTCAGATGGAATGTTAGATTCTGAGGTGGTTGAGCAACCAGCCGCCCCAATCTCAGTGTGTAGACAATGGAAATTACCCCAATTCAAACTCCCCACCCAATGATGTGATATATTTTTATAAACGCATTTCAAGGTTGGTTTTACACCTGTCTTGCCAGCCAGTCCGTCTTTGTCTTGAAGTCTCCATCGGAAGAGAGGAAGCCATTACTCATAAGAGAATTTACAGACAGTTGCAGGTCAGGATTTGTTCTACAGTGAACCAGAGGAAGACACAATCAAGCCATCATCCTGTACTCTATAGCTTTCATGCTTTAGATGCACCAGGCTCGCTATAATGATCCAGTATACCTTGTGTATGTAATTATAGTGGGTTAGTGTCTGTGTCTGTGTGTGTGTGAGAGAGAGAGGAGAGATTTAATGGCTTAACTGTTTCTTTGAAACTGGTATGGCTGAGATGGCTGGTAGGAAGGCTTCTTCTTTATGTCCAAATATCCTAGACAGCTGTGAAAAGCGCATAGTTATTTGCGGATTACTGTCAACCTTCATTATTTTACACTACAATTACAATTCAGTAATGGACCTACCTATTAGCATTAACGTTATAACGGTGTAGTCGAAGATATATTTTTTTACCTGAGTGGCTATCTGTCTCCTGAAAAAACAAGCCATACTGAATTCAAAACTGGTGAACTCAGGATGCAATGAAAGGAGTCTACTTGTGACCAGAAGGCAGCGTTCAAAAAAGTCTTTGGTTACGTATATCCAAGCCTAACTGCATGCACAGAGTGCATGCTGTCTCGCTGGTTGACATTCACCACGCACTTCCTGGTGTATCACATGACCCAGTTCTAATGTGATCACATGATCTCTGAGCGGGTAGAGAAAACGAGCAACGACTGTTTTATCATTTTATTCTGTACATGTGGTGACTATGGTAGGCTTTGTCCCGAATGGCAGGTAGGTCAAAGAATTGTGCAACGCTGCACTTTTCATGGACGTGGAATAGCACTGCCAGAAGTTTGTGTGCTATGCCTTTGCGGAAGGTAACTTGGATGAAGAAGATGGGGCATTTTGGTGTCTATGCCGTAATTAGAAGAGGGGAGTGGCCACGAACGTTAATCAACATAATACTCTTAAGAAGCAGACACATGCCGTGCGTGGCAGAGACCAAAAAAGCAGTAGACTAATGCTAGTCAGTGCAACATGGAAATTATAAGAAACTAACGTTAATTGAATGAAGTGTCAGTAAAACTACAATTAATGCAACTTAAGTCATTAACTTCCCAGTTCATGAAAATGTAGGCCTATTTAATGTTTCTACTAGATCTGTTTACAATAAATAAATCTATGATTTTGGCAAGAATCCAAGCAACTTGGTCCTGCATCTTCTCCATAGTGTGCATGCCTGATTTATTTTCTGTTGACATAAAGAGATTCAATCCTATTCCTAATCTGACATCACTTATGCGACCCCATGAGTTCAGCCGATGACCAAAATTGATCGTGACAATGTTGCCAGCCAGGAAAGGGGTTTGAAAATAGTTAAGGTCCCAGATGAAAGGGTTGATAAGAGAATGTAGTGTTTAGGAGAGACAGTATCTGTAGGTTATTCCTTGCATGGTACACGTGATGTTTTTGTTGCCAGTGGTTTTACAGTCGTTGTCTTTGTCTGGTCTGTTATGTTAAATCACTGCCAAAAAGACAAGAACACCAATGCCTTATTGCATTAGCTACAATATAAGCTATAACAGAAAAACCAATGGCAACGTTCTGTTCAGTTATTGACACCATGGGGAAATAAAGCCATGAAGTAAATGTGTTGCAAAATGATTAACTTTTCAAAAAACCAAACGCTTCAAATGCTCACCAAGGCCTTCAGGTGGTAAATAAATGAATATTCAACATGGAAAAATTGTACAAGTTGTAGAATTATGAAATGATGGTCTTTTTATCTTAACACATTATCATTAAAAAAATGTGCTAATGTTAAGTATCTGGTGCAACTGAGCTACATTTCTGTAAATATGACAACCAAACTGAGTGCGTATTCTTAAAGAGACATCATAATAGTCTAGATGTCCTGCCAAAATCAAACCCCATTTCCAAGCAGTTGCTCTGCAAACAACGCTTTAAATGTCAATGATACTCCATTTGGACACTGCTGGATGTATGTGACCTACTTGACACACAAGAAAAGCCTCAATACAATCTGGGCATCACCGATACCTCAAATTCAGCAATGAAACACATCCTATAATTCTCCAAGTTAAGCAATTATTTATTAATTATATATACTAAAAATACATCACATTTCTCCCCCAAGGACAGTACCACAAACAGTCTTAAAGTGTAATACAGCATTAATGAAAATACGAAAGGTCCCTTTTAACCACAGAGAAAAAGACATAACATATTAACGATGAGGAAGCATATCAGTAGGTGAGATTCTCCTGTCTATGTTGCAAATGTACAAGTAGTGTTAGGTTCATTGCACAAAGTAGCAAATAGGACCGATCAAGCAGATAACAGTAATTGGAAATGATCAGCATTTCATGTTAACATGTTCACAGGTGGATCAGGCATGAAGTGGTAACAGTTTAAAACAGCAGGAATGACAATTCAGAAGTGAAATAAATGTACAACCCACAGTACAACCCCTTGTTACAACTTCCCTTCTAAAGGTTCCCTTTGTGACAGGCCTGCATACCAGGGTAAAAAAAGCAGTTGAACGGCTCACACAGAAGAGAACATGTACACATGATTGTATGTATATGAATATTCTTGTCAGGGTGGATGTGTGTATATGGGGTGGGAAGGGCGTGGGGAGTTTATCGTCCCACTACGGTAGCCAGCAGAGCCATACGGATGTACATGCCGTTCTCAGCCTGGCGGAAGTAGGCGGCTCTGGGGTCGGAGTCCACCTCAGGGCTACACACACACACACACACGCACACACACAAAATAAAGATGATAAGTTTAACAAAGGTCCCCAATGATGATAAACAAAAGGTGTTTACATATTTCAAAGCAAATGACCATGCTGCATTTGATGGTAGGGGGACACCGATGACTTTTTATCAGCATGTAAAACATGGTGGACAAACTTGTCTGCATGCAAAGGAGATAGGAGACGGGTACCTGATCTCATTAACTCTGGGCATTGGGTGCATGACAACCATCTTCCTCTTCGCACCAGTCATGATGTGGGGCGTCAGGATGAACTGACCAAAGCACTAAAGCGACACACAGTTGGAGGGCGTCAGTAAAGCACAACAGAGGGGGGAAGTGTGTCAAGGGAACTAAATGTGGACTGAGGTGATGGAAAAGTAAATCTGGAGGACTCACGGCCTTGTACTCCTCCTCAGAGGCAAAACGCTCCTTCTGGATTCTGGTCATGTACAGGACATCAGTTTCAGGCAGGGCCTCTTCAATACTGTCAAAGTACTCCTGGAGACCAGAAAATATGGCCAAACATATTCCAGTTCGTTCAGAGGAGACCATGTAAATAATCCGCCATATAATTTAATATGGAATATTGCATTGCATTCCAAATGATGGTTCATATGAAGTGTTTTTTCTTTTTTAAATAAATAGTCTAGGGCTGAGCTCAATTTTACTGTGGGACATAAGTTTTTAGTTAGTTTTTGTTTGTCTAACAACTGAGAGACAAAAATGCATGTTTCTTTGGGTTTCTGGCCATCACAAGCAAAGTCCAAACGTGTGTGCCCCGACATCCTAACACTTAATGGGTCTTCATTTTTTCAGCGGTTAGTCTGGTGTACTCAATAGTTCCATCTGCGGATATCTACAACGAAATTTCATTATAGATTATAGAATTTCAGAAATCCACCAATGCGCTCTTGCAGTGATACAGTGGATGGGCAACACCAACTACAAATTAACAGTCTAGTCTCTGTCAAAAAAATGACTGATAATATAAATGGGCCGCTGCATACCTGCTTAATGCCTTTAGAGGCCACAAAGCTGACAATCTCCTCAGGCATGTGGAGGTTCTTGGGGGCCACGTAGCGAAGCGTGATTCGGTACTGGGTCAGCAGCCGGGCCAGAGAATGCACCGTGCGGCCATGCTTCAGATCACCCACCATGGTGATCTGGGGGAAACACGAGGAGAGGGATGCACGTAGAAAGGAGATGGAGGGATGTGTGGGAGAATGACTCAACCTCAACTTAACAGACATCACACTAGTATTTCACTTATGCCACACGGCCTTGGTGTGCCTTCAGTCGAGCAGTCTTACGGTCATGCCGTTGACGGTCCCCAGCTCCTCTCGGATGGTGAAGACGTCCAGCAGGGCCTGGGTGGGGTGCTCCCCCACTCCGTCCCCAGCATTGATCACCGGCTTTCGGCAGAACTTGGCTGCAGTCTATGGTGGAGGATGGTGAGGCAAGGCAAAACAGAACACCACAAAAAAAAAACAACTCAAAACTTAGACAACATAGACATTCAAATGTCACGGCTGCAAATGTGTCAGATGAAGCCAGGGCTGGTGAAACTCACCTCCACGGCTCCAGGGGTGGGGTGGCGCAGCACAATGACATCAGCATAGCAACTCATGGTCTGCACAGAGTCCGCCAGCGACTCGCCCTTCTGCGTGGAGGATGTGGCCTCACTGAAGTGGACCACCGAGCCGCCCAGGCGCTGCATGGCTGCTGCGAACGAGCTGCTGGTGCGCGTGCTCACCTCATAGAACATGGAGGCCATCACCTTCCCCTGGAGGAACACCACGCAACAACACACAATCACATTTCTACCATTCCTGTGGTTGCCTAGAGCCTTGAAGAGTTCTTCCACAAACTGTAGCCGTGAACACTAAAAACAAGCACCTTCATCAATCCATCTAATCCATCAAACACTACCTTTAGAATGTCCAGACTCCTTTCCTTCTGCACCAGCAGGCGAAGTGTGTGAGCCACATTAAACAAATGAGACATCTGGAGACAAACAGACACACATAAATCAAGGATGTAAACTTCAGCAGTCAGCAAACACGTCCATTCAGTAGTAATGTGCACCCCCAGATGTACTGAGAGAGTCCTGATCCCCACCTGCTCCTTGCTAAACTGGCGCACAGCCAGGACATGCTGGCCCACCAGTGGGTGCAGAAGGGGGGAGGTCTGCAGGTGAGACATGGCCGGGGTTTGGCCAGCCTGGGGAGAGAGGATCCTGGACAGGGGGAGAGGGTGGGGGTACGGTTCTGCTGAAGTGGAGGCCATGTCTGTGGGCAGAGATAGTTGAGAGAACATTAAAAAAAAAACCCGGCGAAGGTCAACATTTCCACACGGCCAATACAGAACAGGGCATGCATTAAGTAAAACAAAGAGGCTATATGTGAAAAATATTTTGTGAAAGCAGTTCATTGACCCAACAAAATTTTAGGCAGGAAATTTCAGAAAATGGATCACCAAACTAAAATTAGGCAACAATCAATAACTTTAACAACTTGGTAATGATTAGGGAGACATTTTAAAATTTCCACCACTCCATAATTCTGAAAGGATTCAAATGGTCCATAACGCCATGTTCTTCTACCAGCAGAACCATTTCAAAGCAACAGAGCAGAGCAAAAGCAGAAAGTAATAAAGCACAGAACGCTCCCAAACATTTCTGCTTTCTGTGTGTTTCTCTTCCCAAGATGAAGGACTGGGACACAACTTGAGGGAAAATATGCGGACAATGAAGCAGAGGGGGAGAGGTGAGGCGAAAGGTTAGCGGTTAGCCACAACACATCACCACGACATATGTCAAACCTGAGTCAAATGCCCTTCTTGCGCCGTCCTCCTCTGCACACGCACACACACAGCGCCAGCACAGGGTGAAGAGACACATTAGCTGTAATTAGCCTTTACTCAAACATACTTATGGGTCCACTCTAGACTCTAGACCACATGAACCATCACAGCTGCTCACAGAATTGAGTACACCTGTTATTATATCTTATGACAATACTAATGCTGTACACTTTCCATGGTACATGTATCAAAGTTTCATATCCGTTAGGTTGTCCTATAAAAAGATACAAAATATTTGCAAAAACATGGAGTACTCAATTTTGCAAGATATTGTACAGTGCAAACAATTTAGTCTGATTTGTGCCCACTAAAACACTAGTTTTTTGATTAATGCCAATGTCCAATCAGACTCAAAAGAGGTATTTTGACAAATTACACATAACAAATCGAGTTAAAAAAAGGAAGAAAATAAGGCTAAACTCAATTTATCATGCTTGATTACTTCTCCATGTTGTCATTTTGTATTGTGGATCAAATATTACCGAGGGGAAATAACCGACGTCTACGTGGGGAGACAGTCAATACACCTGAAAAGAAAAGTTTAGATTCTAGGACTTTGAAACCTTTAAGTACGCAACACAGCAGTAAAGTGGAATAAACTGCCTGTTATCGTTTTTCTAAAAGTTTAGGTATAAGAAAACTATTCCAGAAGCGCAACATTTTCATCCAACACTTACAAGCTAGCGGCAACACACACACACACAGCAGTATCTGTGCCAGAGCTGGCCCGCAACACACACCTGCTCCTGGCAGAGAGAGCTTTGCAAGGGTTCCCACTGAAAGTAAAACTTAAAATTCTCTGACTTCCCATGTCAGGAACAGGCTATAGTCAAATCCATGTTTTTTTTTTTTCCATTGGGAATCCTGAGAAAGTCTGGCAAGGGGAATGGGAGCGGGATCTACAGGAGGGGCGTCTTTGGGGTTACCTGGTGGGAGGCCGGGGTCAGATGCGCGATGGATGCGGGGAGGCAGGATGAACCGACAGTCCCCTGTGGCAGAGCGGCGCGGGCTAGGGGCTCTACCACGGAGCGCCTCACTGGGGATGGGCAGCCGTGCTCGCTCAGGGGTCTGTAGCAGCCACAAAACACACACAGTTCATGCAATCACCAATATGCATGCGTGCACTTCGGTTTAAAAGCCATTCAGTGACACAGGATGATACAGTAAGTGCACCCATTTTAGTGTCAATTCTGCATATGCATCAAGCTGGTGCTTATAATGGCATTCCCCAGAGACTTGTGACTACCTTTGGAGGCTCCTTCACTGGCTCATTGAGAACGGGGGTTGGCAAGACGGATGACCACGTCCTCACATCCTCTCCATAACCTTGGGGCACTAGGACCTGTGGGACAATGTTTGACCATGAGGACCGGCATGACAACATACATTCTTCACATGTACTCTTTACTCTTTATTCATCTATTCAACATAAACGCATAACCTGCAGGCAGTCACAAACACACACACATATTACAGTAAGCATGGGCATGTGGTCAAATGCTACCACAGATCTTCTTGATGCACATACAACATGACCCGTTAACAAAACATTTAATTACACATATGCACATTATGTACTGAGGAATAGCAAAAGGCAGCGTCTGAAATCACAACACCAAGGGTGGCAAGAGATGAGAATAAACAGGGCCCCACCTGTCCATCAATGTAGGCCACCTCTCCTCTCAGCACAACTCTCCTGACCCGACCTTTGACCTTCATGCCCTCAAAGGGTGTCCATTTAGACTTAGTGAACTGCATGTGCTTCGGGATGACCCACTCCTGCTCCAGATCCACCTGCACACAAGTGTCAGCACAGTCAAAACAGGCCAAAGATTTCAAGCTCTCCCTCTCCAAACACCACAAACAGGTTCTACACAGGAAATCAACATAAGAAAATGAATCAAACAATTGAATCCTTTTATTTGGTTTGTTAGTTACTCATTTCATAGCAATGCACGGGTTTGCAGTCTTGCTTTTGTCTTCGCACAAGTGTAACGGTTCGATATACACCGATTTTACCTCCACGTAGGTGTTCTCCTGCACGGGCAGGTTAAAGATACGGCGGGGGTTCTCATAGAGCCTGAGGATGATGTCATCCAGCGTAAGGCGACCGTCGCTGACGGCCGTGAGCAACAGGGGCAGCATGGTTTCCAGTCCCGGGTAACCTGGTGGAGCCTTCTCCAGATTCTTCTCTTCCACAGAGTGAGGGGCTTCAGATAAGGAAACAGAACACCATAAAAAAAAGGCATCAAACGAATGAAAGAAATTGTGCCCTCAAAGACTATGATCTAAAAACTGGCCTTGGTGTGAAGTGGTCAATTTGAAATGGTAAATTTGACCAAGGATTGATACAGTTTTTTATGGACTGTTACCGGGTATAGATATAAACATTCAAATGTATGTAATCCAATCTCCAGAGTAAACATGTATGGGGCCTCTGCTCACCGTGGTCGGTGGCGAAGCAGTCGATGATGTCCAGATTCTCCCACAGGGCCTCCATGTCTTCCCTGGAGCCCAGCATGGGCCGCACCTGGGCCCGGCCCAGCCCGATCCCGGCCACGTTGTCCTCGCACAGGAACAGGTGTTGTGGCGCCACCTCGCATGTCACCTGAATGCCCTTCTGCTTGGCTGCGCGGATGATTAGGATCTGGAAGTCAAAAGGTCAGAGATCACGGTGATGGAAGTAAAATAAATAAAAAAAATAAATAAATAAATAATAACACTAAGACTTCTTCTAAAGCCAAATGAATGCACTGAGCTGCCACAGCTGCAGTCTGGTCTCACCTCCTCTTTCTTCGCCACGTGGCAGATGTGCACGGCTCTCTGGTACAGCTGGGCCACCATCAAAATGGCCGCCACTGTCTGCTTCTCAGCGTGGGCCACAATGGGCAAGTGCTTTGGCCACTTCTCAAAGTGCTACGGTCAACAACAACAAACTATTAGAACTGTTCAGTCACATTGTGCTTACATCCATGACCTAGTAAAATAAGTAAGTGAAATAAATAAGTACGTAAAAAGTAAGTAAAATAAAAAATGTTTTAGTTTTCCCACAAGTGGCCTATGGCTTTGTAACCTTGTGTACTCCTTACTGTACCTCCATCCACAGGGAGACGTTGTCCATCTTCAGCGTGGAGTAGGTGTCGTTCAGGTACATTTTTAGTCCTGCTGCTGAACTGGCAATGGAAGGCAAGATGGCCGCATTGTCGGAGGCTGCTCCCACGTAGAGAGCGTAGTCACAGCGACATCCAGCCTTAGCAAGCTAAAGACCACATGCATGGAAACATTTTTGTCTTATTAATGTTGTTACTACCGCACAGTTCTGCACAAATTTATGTCACTAATGCAGTAAGGCCATGAGGAGATTGTTAAATGGCATACATGTGTGTAGTCAGCAGAGTCTACATTAAGGGGGTTCTGATCTCTCCGACAAATGTATTTGCACTTTGTAAAGTTTTCCCCATTAAAACTTTAGGGCAGGGGAAAAAAAAACAAAAACAAACAACAACTGTTGCTTAGATGGGAGCACCCAGCTCACTCTAATTGATGAATTTTAAAAGTGCAAGTCAGGACATCATTTACCTCAAACTACTTGCATCAACATTTGAATTGGGGGGGGGGGGGGGGGGAAAAAAAAAAAAAAAAAAAAAAAAAATGTCCTGTACCTTCTGTGCCAGAGCCAGAGAGTTCTGGTCAATGATGGCAGGGTCGGTGTTGGGCATGGCACACACGATAGTGATGCCCCCGGCCAGGGCAGCAGCTGTGCCCGAGGAGAAGTCCTCTTTGTGGGTGGCGCCAGGCTCACGCAGGTGAACATGCACATCGATGAGACCTTGGGGAAAAACACATCATGGTGCAAGTACAAATATTAGATCAGTAGTCCAAAAACATTGGTTCAAATATAGTCCTCAGAGTTGAGGGATGTTCTAAGTTGGTGGTTAAGTGGTAAGCCTGGGAAAGTGAGTTTATACCTTAAAACCAGAGTTGCTGGTCAATCATTTTTTAACTAAATAAGCCAGCAGCGTACTCAGAGGTTTATCAATTCTAGCTTTATTTACCTAAATTTACCCACTTAACTATCTAGTTGGAAAACAAAACCAAATGAAGCACAGTAATCTGCTAATAATGATCCACAAAATGTTTATAGAAAAAGGATCAATCAACCTTTGCATGCACCTTACCTGGAAGACGGACAAGCCTCTGTGACGTCATGCAGTCCACGTGGGTCTTGACGGCTGGAGCTTGGCCAATCTGACGAAGTGCCTAGACACACACACAGACAAGATGAACCTCCTTTTTATGTGCACCAATGGAACTGTTGAAGACCGTGCCTCTGACAAGCCTGTTTGACACCCAACTAAAATCAGACAGCTATGGTCATGTGTGTCTCAGAGAGGTGAACCCTGAACTGATGGCCCACATTAGAACAATGGGATCCCAGCCGGGCAGCTCAGGACGCCAGCTCTCATAACATCCCTCCACAGACACTGCCTATTCTCACGAGATAAGCACATTGTTTGGACTGTCTGTGATGCATGCATCCTGTCAACACTGCTCGCACCTGCGAATCGGGAACAGACAAAACTGCCTTCAACCTAGCTCACGGCCAACTCTGGTACAAAGCATCTCTTCTCTATCTAGCTAGTCAAAGAGCCTCTTCTTAAAGCAGATAGTAACTGTATGTAAAGTGATGACTGAATTCTGTCAATGCCAATGACTCCATACCTGAACAAACATTTTGGTGCACTTGATGTCAATGATGAGGGGCACGGAGTAATCCACCGCCATACGCCGCGTGCGGTAACCCTTGGTGACAAAGGAGGACAGGCGTCGTCCTCCCGAGTTCCTCATGGACAGGTTGACCACCAGGTCAAAATGGTTCTCCTCCAGGTAGTCCATGATGTTCCTCTGTTTGTCCTTGTTGTCTGACTCCTCCTCCTCGAAGGGCCAGTCCACTGCCATTACCTGCACAAGTGTGTACACACACACACACACACACACACACACACACACACACACACACACACGTTAGATTTACAAATAATGGCTGGGTATGTCCCACTCATTGGAAGATAATAAAAACATTAAAACTGCTAAAGATTTCTCACAAAAACCGACTAAAGATATCAAAGATGTAAACAGCAGCAGTGCAGGGCGTTTACCTTGACTCCGTGTTCTGTGTAGAAGTCAGCAGTTCCCAGACTAGCATAGAGATTATAGCCCAGACTCTCCAGGGTCTGGACCGCAGGCAACAGCTCACTCTTATTCTGAGGAATTACATGACCATTTAGTGAATACCACATCACTGGAGACTCACACCCAACGTGTGTGTGTGTGTGTGTGTGTGTGTGTGTGTGGTGACTGCAACTCAACCACTAGGAGAAGAGGCTACGCACCTTGTAGCTGCCAATGGAGAGCAGGATGTTCTTTTTGGGTATTTTGAAGCCGGTACTGAGCATGGCCTTGAGGTAGGCCTCGTAGCGGTTCTCCCCAAAGCACGCCACCTCCCCAGTGCTGGTCATCTCCACGCCCAGCACCACGTCTGCACCCGCCAGCCGAGAGAAGGAGAACTGAGGCACCTGCGGGCAATGGGGTGGAGATGGCAAAGAAAATTGGTTAGAAACAAAAGAATGAAATGCAAAAAAAATAGATTCAATAGCATGCTTTGCATTAAAAACAATAGCAATTACTTCACTGATAATCCCCATTTCATTATTCAGTGAAAGCTTTAAATCAGAGTTTAATTACTTTTTGGGAGTGACTGATGTCTCTTTACCTTGACGCCCACAATGCCGTTTCCCCTCATCAACCCCACCGTTTCCACCTCCTCGCCCATGATCACCTGCGTCGCCAAGGCAACGAGGTCGACCCCCAGCGTCTTGGAGACGAAGGGGAAGGAGCGAGACACGCGCACATTACACTCGATCACTTTCAGCTGGTCATCCTGCAGACCGAAAAACACATTGTGTAATATCTCCAATAGCCTCACCAGTTCTCTTTGTGGTCTTTGCACCAAGCTGGTTTTACTGGACATCAGAACTAAATGAGCAAGATTGATTGTTCTGTATGGATGCATAACATGGCATTACTGGGACATTTACGACAAACAAAAAATTATTGATATACAGAACATAACGGACATGGAATTTTATTAGGTTTTTAGGAATTTTAAAAGGTATTTCACTTTTGTTAGGGCCATCAAATTTATTAACAAACTTATGTATAGATCATTCAATCAAATGGATGTTTCTAGGCAAAAGTAGTAGAACCCAATGTGGAGTCGGTCCTTTGAGTGGGTGTAAAAGCTGCATACATCTTATGCATCTGATGACGAGTAGAATAGGTGAAAAAAAACAAAACAAAAAAAAAAACACTGGTCACCAACACTACACTGGCCTAAGAAAATTAAAAGGGGCATTATGACCAAGGTAAGTGGGTATGAAGGCTGTGGCCTTCACAAATTGTGTGATATTCCAGCTTTGGAACATACTGTAACTATAAACCATTAACAGTGAGAAGTAAAAGACTGTGTCCAAATGGCCCACCTTAGCAATGAGCTGCAGGTTGAAGGGGCCAGTGACCTGCAGCTCTTGGCCAATGGCGTGGACGATCAGCTTGATGCGCTCCATTGTCTTCTGGTTGATGTCCTGTGGCGGGGTCACCAGAGTGGCGTCCCCCGAGTGCACGCCAGCATTCTCCACGTGCTCCGACACGGCGATGGCGATGACTAGGCCGTCACATGCAACTGCATCCACGTCGATCTCCTGTGAGTGTGAATTAGTATGCTAGTGAGTGGGGGTTTGTGAAGACCGACTTCACCGAAAGGACGTTTGCCATTACATCATAGTCTAAGCCACAAAAGCACCTGAAAATAACCACATTTTACAACCACAAAACCGCAACATTCCACCTGTACTTTATCAAAGAGGCCCCGGGGCATCTGAATGGCAGGATTTTTTTAGGCAATAAGTTATGATTTGAGAAAAAACATTAACTACCGTCACCATTTCCAAAAAGGAATCTTTAAAATAATTCCATTAAACAAAGCCATCAAAACATGCCATTTTGTAAAGTACATTTTATGCTGAACAAATATGCAACCGATGATTATCATTATTTAAAGTGTTCAATTCAAGATAAGAGTTGTTGTTTTCCCAGCTAGAGAGATGGATTGAACGGTGACGGGAGGAAAGGGAACTAGCAGTGGCTGACCTTAGCTTCCTGGATAAATTTGGAGATGACCACCGGGTGTTCCTTAGACACAGCCATGGCGTTGCTCAGATACTTCTCCAGGTCCCTGTCGGAGTAGGCCACGTTCATGGCTGCCCCGCTCAGCACATAGGACGGTCGGACCAGACACGGGTAGCCCACTGTCTCACAGAAATGCATGGCAGACTAGGGGGAGGAAGAGGAGTTGGCAATTAACAGGATGCATCCTAACGGTTGCCTTTGGCAATAACCATGGGGTAGATTCAGCATTGGCATTTGACCGTTTTGAGCATACTACCTTTACAATTACTTACTTACACAATTACTTACAGAATTACATATCATAATAAGTACGGTTTAGCATTAAAAGGCGCAACCATACAGCATGCAGACAGGTAGCTACCTCCGGTGGCCATTTAGTTCTTATTTAGTTTCTGGAGGCCATTTAGCCATCTTAACTGAATTCAGAGCAGGTCTGTGCACTCTTACCTCTGTGTCGGACAGCTCCTTCCAGCGGGGCTGGCTGATGCCGATGGTGTCCAGCATGCGGGAGAACTTGAAGCGGTTCTCGGCCGAGTCGATGAACTCGGGCGAGGTACCCAGGATGCGGCACTGCTGCCGGTGCAGGGACATGGCGATGTTGTTGGGAAGCTGCCCCCCCATGGACAGGATGATGCCCTCTGGGTTCTCCATCTCGTAGATGTCCATCACCACCTGCGGGGGGAGGGCAGCCGGGTTAAAGACTAGGGGTCAAAGGTTGGTCCTATGAGAGTTAGAGAGGAGGAGGGAAGAGGGAATGGGGGCAGTCGCACCTCAAAGGAAATCTCATCGAAGTAGAGACGGTTGCACATGTCGTAGTCTGTGCTGACAGTCTCGGGATTGTAGTTCACCATGATGGTCTGGTAGCCCATCTGTGATGAATAGGAGATTGGACCGGGTGAACAATCAACACACACACATCCACACACTGGATAGAGTATTTCACAAGGATTTATGAACCATTTCCATCCTACTCTTATTAAAAGTAATTATTTAAGAGCAATGTTTCCTTCCTGCGGCCCTCTGCTCCAGCTCTGCTCCCCCTACCTTACGTAGCTCCATGATGCAGCCCACGGCACACCAGTCGAACTCCACACTGCTGCCGATGCGGTAGACGCCCGAGCCCAGCACCATGACGTGCGGCTGCTCGAAGGCCAGGTCGCTCTCGGTGCCGTGGTAGGTCAGGTACAGGTAGTTGGTGTGGGCCGGCCACTCGGCCGCCACCGTGTCAATCTGTTTGACCATCGGCAGGATGGCCCAGTCACGCCTCAGCTTACGCACAGCCAGCTCAGTGCTGCGGTGGACAAGACGTACAGTATCGGTGCAAACCACACAGCCACAGGAAAGAAAAAAGGTGGTTAGAGAGCGTCAGAAATTCAGGTTACTATTAAATCTATGCATTCCTGGCATAGATTGTGCCGTCCTGGCATAGCAAAACCGTAACACTACAAGATGTCCATGACAAATTCATCAGCAGATGTGCAGATTTCCCCCCCCCCTCTTTTTCTTTGTGGTCTTTGTTCTGTTTTCCCCCCCCCCCCCCCCTCTAGTGTTCTAAAGTTACAAAGCTTCTACCTAGCCAGGACTAGGGTGATGGGTGAATGAAGACTTGTGAGGCATTTTAAGCTACTTTATGGAGAAAGTTGTTGCTTCAAACAATCAAATAAAGACAGGACAGTGACATCTGGTGGTTTACAGGCATTGGAACAGATATAAACTCCTGCATGAGAGGAAACTGCATTTTTCATTTAAGTTTCAAAATGTTGTATTTATGTGTGTACACCAAAATTAAATAGTTGCAAGAAACACACATTTGTTGCATCATTCACTCTGGATGATCCCTTGAAGCAGTATGCTTTGCTTTAAATGAAGCAAGCGCAAGTCAGTGTCGACACTTCCTATTCATCTCATCCCATTCATCTCCAACTAAACCCATTAATGATGAACAACATCAGAAGAACTGTATGTGAATGCTTTATGTACCTCTGCACAGCCAGGGCGATCTGCTTGTCTGAGAAGCCCAGCTGTTTGGCCTTCCTCATCACCTCCGGGGGCATGGTGCTCTCGTCCTGGTTGTAAGTCTCCAGAAGGTGCTCGTGGTCCGTGATGTTCTTCATCTTGTGCAGGAACCAGCGGTCAATTTTGGTCAGCTCGTACAGGCGATCCACGGTGTAGCCGGCACGCAGCGCCGAAGCCAGCACAAAGATGCGCTTGTCTGTGGGGGTCTGGAGTTCCTGGGGGACGCACAGAAGGGAAGGGTATGTGAATACAGGAGTGTACATCTACATCAACGACTACACAAACACAAACTGCATTTCTCTCTCTCCCTCATACACACACACACACACACACACACACACACAATAGATATATGTAAATAATAATACATTTTTATAGAAAGAACAATCACTAATTGCAAACCTGATCAGACACTGGTTTGATAGTGTGGTCAAATCCCACACAGTTCTCATCCACCATCCTCAACGCCTTCTGGAGGGCCTCCTCAAAGCTCCGACCAATGGCCATCACCTCACCTTACAAGACGTGAGAATTGGTGAAAACACAGTCTAATAATCAGGCCCTGATTTGTGCACACATCTGTTCTTGCACATAATTAATTGGAGCTTTACAATTTCACCTGTATTGGATTAATGCAACTGAGCTTCACCGAGTCACAAAGGCCATTTTTTAATCCTTAACAGAGCTTATCTAGTGTAAGAAATGGATAACCTCACTGTTAATAATTAAGATTCCTCAGGTGTCAAAAGAGTTTGCCACAGCACAGAACTGTGGAGAAAGGAGGCACCGTGTCTTACCCACACTCTTCATCGAGCTGCCAATTTTGGTGCTGACCCGCAGGAACTTGCTCAGGTCCCAGCGTGGGACTTTCACCACACAGTAGTCCAGACTGGGCTCAAAGTTGGCCGTGGTGGAGTTAGTCACAGAGTTCCTTTAAGAAAACACCACACATCACCACATCAAGAGGTCTGAACATTTGAGGGAAAAAAATCTCCAAAACCTAGACTTTAAAAACTCGATGAATCCCAGTGCCCCTCTAAGCTCTAAACCCTGAGGCCGCAAAGAACTTAACTGGCCTGAAACTACTTCACAATTGGATCAGGAGGTGCTTCAAAAGTCTGAGGGTTTCGGATAAGGGAGGCATTGAGATGAGGACACGGACACTTGAGAAATGCAATTAATTGCCAGCGTGACTCACTTGAGGGCAGGGAGGGGGATCCCCAGGCCTAGTTTGGCTGCCACATAGGCCAGAGGATAACCAGTGGCTTTGCTGGCCAGAGCTGAACTCCGGGAGAGACGAGCATTCACCTCAATGATGTAGTACTAGGGAGAAAAGGAAATCATACATTGTTCAAATGAAAACAGAAAAAAAAATTGCTATCTATGTGTTGGACAAGCCAATGACATGTTAAGGCTTTCTTTAGTGTAAACAAACATTGTTAGTTTTGTCTGGCTGCAGTACCTGCTCAGACTCAGGGTTGAGGGCGTACTGGATGTTGCACTCTCCCACGATGCCCAGATGGCGTATGACCTTGATGGCGGTGTTCCTCAGCATGTTGTACTCGTAGTCATTCAGCGTCTGGCTGGGGGCCACCACAATGGACTCACCCGTGTGAATTCCCAGTGGGTCAATGTTCTCCATATTACACACCTAGACAGGGGAAACCACGCACACACACACACAAATTAATAAACAGAGACAACTTGACTTCGCGTTTCAGCTTAAACACACACCCTCTCATGATCTGATACGGAGTCAATACAGTACATTTCAATATACTTTTGTTTTGTGTGTAGTGCTTGTACAAGTTCCTACTTTCAAATTTAAGATATGAGAGAAATGAACCAACCGTGATGCAGTTGTCGTAGGCATCCCTGACCACCTCATACTCAATCTCCTTCCAGCCCTTGAGCGACTTGTCCACCAGGACCTGGGAGGTGTGGGCAAAGGCCTGGGTGACCAGGGTGGTGAGCTCCTCGCGGTTGTTGGCAAAGCCAGAGCCCAGACCGCCCAGGGCAAAGGCAGAGCGCACTAGCACAGGATAGCCCAGCCTCTCTGCCGCTGCTACTGCCTGAGAAAAGGCAAAAGGGGACAGTTAGACATACATTTCTTTGCAAAATGCAAAACACTGAACACTATGAGCAAATCAACAAAAATCAAAATTGAGAAAAGGAGTCTATTAAAGCAGGGCTAAGCAACTTTCTTTTTTCCCCCCTCACATGCTCTAAAAACTGGAAATGTAAATGTTTGCTGTATTGCATTGCATTGTAGGTGGGGCGCTGCTGTTGCATATTGCATCTACCGCTGTAGGCCAGTGGCACATTCTACACCGTTCGTTCGCCGTGTAATGACACGTCATCATCCTAAACAGTATGAAACGGATTAATTAACTGAAAAAAATTGTCTTTAAGAGACAACAAAAACAAGAATGCTTGCAACAGTGCATTTTACTTTAAAGCATCCACACACACACACACACACACCTGTATTCATGTAATCTCCATCCCCTACTCCAAAAGACAGCTAAAATTCAAATTGGTCACTACACTGAACAGTCCATCCTATGGCTACGGTTCCTCTGTATTTGCTACTAAGAGCCTATGGCCTATGGGCCTTACAGTACCTGTTCCACAGACAGAGCGGCCTCACTGGGAGCCACATGCTCATTGATCTCCTCCATCTTCTCCACAAAGATCTTGCGGTCCTCTGTCATCTCGATGGAGGACACGGGGGTCCCCAGGACGCGCACCTGGTACTTCTCCAGCACGCCGCGTTTGGTCAGCTCCACACCGCAGTTCAGTGCCGTCTGCCCGCCAAACGTGAGCAGAATGCCATCGGGACGCTCGTTTTTAATCACCTGACAAAGACAACAATGACAGATGAGGAGAATTCTTATCATGCTTTGACTTTCAAACTGATCCTCAACATATAAATATAATCATGTGATGTTTATTTCAAACTGCTCTTTTAATACCTATGAGAGTAGCATGAGGTAAGGCCAGTTCACTCTGGCCTGGGGCGCGTTTTCTAACATCATAGTTGCTAACAGTTAGCAACTTATTTGGATGGCAACGGGCAACTGCATTGCAACTCGGTTAGCAACTATGGTTTTGGAAAAAGCACCCCTGCTCAGTGGCGTTAACTTGTTAAATTTAACACCAGGTGCGTTCTCCTACCTGTGAGACGTACTCCGGGGTGATGGGGAGGAAGTAGACCTTGTCTGCCAGGCCCTTGGAGGTCTGCACCGTGGCAATGTTGGGATTGATGAGCACCGTTTGCACATTTTCCTCCTTCAGAGCCTTGATAGCCTGCAGGTGTTCAAACACTTGCATTAGTTACACAGCACGGACATGAAGATGCGTGTATGTGTGACAAAAATTATTCAGTGCATGCATTCTTCACAAATTATGCTGCAATGCTATGATAGAACACAAGAGCTTTATCTGACATCCAAGATACTAGTTATATTATGCAAGACAGACATAATATGCTTTTATAGGTTTATAGTCAATAGGAGCCGTGTATACTTTCGCTCCTGACCCCACATGCATGAGGAGATCCGTTTACACTCGTCTACTCTACTTACCTGAGACCCCGAGTAGTCAAACTCGCCAGCCTGGCCGATGGACAGACCTCCAGAGCCTAGGATGAGCACCTTGTGGGGGCGGACAAACGCATCCGGGTCAGGAGACCCAGGGAAGGCCAAGTTCTCCGTCAGCCTTTGCTTCACTGAATAGGATACACAAAGGTTAATGGCCTGTTTACAAGGCACATGATAAGATTTATTAGTGCGATATAAGAGAGAAAGAAGCCGCCTTCTCTTGCCTGGTTTCCCAATCTTGCCCTCCTTGAGATCCCTGGCTGTGTCCAGAAACACATCAAAGAGACAGACCAGGTCAGTGGGGCCAGCCATGTGTTCAGGGTGGAACTGTACACTAGGGTAATAAGACATATCACAGACCTCATTAAAAGAGACCAGGTGCACAGAAATAATTACCGAACTCTCATCATTCCATTTAAGACCACGGTTGTCAAAACCAATTCGGAAGGAACAGATGTGGTACAGCCTAAACATTCTGATTTATTTATAATTTCAGTGGATGTTAAAGTGAAAAAGACAGCGGCAGTACTGCACCTGAAGAGGGGTTTGGTGTTGTGAACGATGCCCTCGCTACTGTGGTCATTGGCGTTGGTGAAGAGCACGTCCCAGCCCTCGGGCAGGGTGTTGGGGTCCACAGCAAAGCCGTGATTCTGGGAGGTGATGTAGCAGCGGCCTGTACCTTTGTGGATGCACGGCTGGTTGTGCCCACGATTTCCATACCTGCACACAGACACACACACTAAGTCACTGGTAACAGTGAGAGGACCAAAAACCACCCTCCATCTTCCATCACCTCAAAACACGATTTGACACTTTTACATGTTGTCGTTATACATTACATCAATCCATGCATAGAAAAAAAAATGTCTAAAACGGCCCTGCACAACCTCCAACAAAGTGGGTAAGGCCTCTTCCCAGGAAGGACTATTCATCATACAAGCCATCATACTCAGCAATATCTTTTTTTGCATCCGCATCAAACACATCCAACTCCATATGGGCCTTTATCAAAGATGCCATTTTTTCAAGAAGTTGCAGGCAATCAAATTCCAACTTGATGACAGCCAGTAAAATTGTGATTTAGTGTCGCAGAATCAGATCCTTGCAGTGCTACTTCTAGGGAATATGGCTACTGTGATAAGGCCCATTGGCTGTGAGAAGCGTACTGGACAGGTCTGATGGCCAGAGACCAGTGTGAACCCACTGACCACCCAGCTGTGCACTCAGGAATGCCAGTAGCACAAGGGGAACTGATGCATTATGGGTGCGACCTTGAGCCCGCGCCAATAAAGTAGCCATCCCAGGCGTCTTAGTAAAACATACTGGCTCCCCCCTAGCTGCTGGCCGTCTATTATCTGTGGCCAACGCCGCCAAGCGGCACAAAAAGCAGCATTTCACACCACACTGCTCCTGGAGATACAGACAGAGAGGAGATAAGGGCTGAGAGAAAGATTGGGAGCGAGGGACAAAGACAACAAGCTGACGGAGAGGAAGAAAGGGGATATAGTGTTCCGAATTGCAATGACACTGAGGAGGACGCACAATTCATGCTAGTGTGAACAGCAGCTTATGGTCCCTTCTCTCACGCCACTTTGAAGCTTAAAGCCACCCTTTGCCAACTTTGAAAGGAGAGCACCAGCCTTTTCTTGTTCTGAAATCCTAAGTCCTAACAAAGCTCAGGAGGTCTCCTGCCAGCTTGTTAGCAAACTGTGACGTACTTCATCTTGTAGGTCTTGGCCCCAATGACCAGGGAGAGGAGCTGGTGGCCGAGGCAGATGCCGAAAAGGGGCTTGGGGTTCTCTACACACACCACCTTTCTCAGGTTCTCCACCGTCTCCCGGCAGAACTCAGGGTTCCCTGGGCCGTTGCTGATAAAAAGGCCATCAAAGTCTGCAAGGAAAAAAAGAAACTGATTGGTCATGTTTGAATAAAAAAAAAAAAAAAAAAAAACACAAACTCAAAAGTGGGTTCATTTCCTCTTGGTTTCAAAATTTAATTTAAAGTCATACAACTGTGTAAAAACACATGCAAATGTAAAGACTGTAAGGGGGAAAATTAAAGTCCTGAAGGTTGCTGTAACTTGCCTGTGCTAGTCAGTGGATGGTCCCAGGGAACCACAGTGACCCGAGCGCCTCGCTGGCACAGGCAGCGGATCTGGTTGTACTTGATACCACAGTCCAGTGCCACAATGCTGATGCTGCCCTCAGGGTTGAACACCCGTGGCTCCTGTAAAACACCACACCAGATGGAGCAGTGCACAGGAGAGAGAGGCAAGTTTACACTTAGCCAGACAGATAGAATAGATGCTGCTGAAAGATAGAACAGTTCTACTTTTACAATTTACGACAATAATTTCCAGAAACATAATCTGCACCATGCATTGGCCAAGACTGTTTTAGGATAACTTGGTATGACATCTGTATATTGACCACACTCATGATTTGAATGCAGTTTATTAAATATTAACCTGTAACAAACTAGAATCAGATGAAGGATTGAAAAATAGTATTCCCCTGTATATCCCTCCAAAAAAAAAAAAAAGTAAAACAAATCAATGATCCCCCTTGGTGTGCATGTCTTTTTGCCTCCTCCCCTTCTACCCTCTCTTATCATCTAAAAAATCTCCACACTGATATTTTCCAATAAAATAAATTTCATCTAAATAATACCCTCGCGTCCAATATCCCTCTGTCCCCTGTAAAATGACTGATGTAAGAATCAAGCTGCACCTTCATGGAGACTTCTACCACCAGGTTTCTGGTGTCGGGGTTGTCAAAGGGAATACTATCAGATGGGGTGCCATCCACCACCAGCTTCCCCAGCATGGTGCCCTTCTCACGGATCTTCTTGGTCAGGTGTCGCGTATCTACACCTGTATCAACAGTAGGGCGTGAGGAGTGAACGTTTGCTCATTTAGAGTTTGTTGGTTACAATACATTTGCAAATAGACATACACATATGTACATATATAATAACCATGTTCAGGTTAGTAACTACGGTGTGAAATTACAGGTTGATGACAAATTGAAATCAAATATATGAGATGTATATAAGGCCACACCAATAAAATTAGTTGGTTCTCGGATTCGCCGCTTGAAAAAAATGCAAAATGAAATAAAAATAAAATTGAATTTGAACTCACACGAACATAAAAAACACCGTGGCTGAGCCTGATAGCTATAATACTGAAAAAAAAAAGCATTGCCGCGTTCACGTGACGTCGAAAACCAATCAAATCGCGCCTTTCACTTCAGAACGCAAGAGACAAGAGACATGATATGAGGAAAGATGCCGGTGGATCCTGCTAGGCCAGTGTTTGCAATTATTAGAATATTTGATCAGAAGAGAAAAACATTTGACAAGTGCATTGAAATTAAAGAGGATGAGAACTTTGCGCAGTTATAGGCTACTCACGGTGCCGAAAGCAGTAGGCGAAAAAAACAATTCAAAGTGTTTCGCCATCAAAATCAATCAATAAATAAATGAATAGCAAATAGCATGTGCCTACACACTCACATCCTCGCGCGCACACACACGCTTCTCTTTCTCATGCAAAAAACCCTATCTGGTGAATCAATGCGATTTTGACGTTCTAATGCCCTGTGACAAAATGAGTTTGACCGTAGGCAACAGCAGCCTAGACTTAGTCATACATCAATCCACAGCCAGCTTACTTGGTGCTTAGATTCACAAACTTTTAAATAAATGACAAACCGTCAAACCTTTACATAACATAGAATGACAGAATTATGAATTTGTACATTGCCTAAAACCTGCATGACAAAAAGTGTGCTGTGAGGTGTGAAAGTTAAATTTATAAATTAGGCCACATCTATTTTCCTAAACACATGAGTAAATGTCTTCAATGAACATTAACTGTGAATGTGCTAATTTAACATCAGAACATTTATTTTTATTTTTATTTCGCTCGCTCGCTCCATATTTTTCCAGAAAAAATCCGAGAACCAACTAATTTTATTGGTGTGGCCTAATGAAACAAAAACCGCTGCTAGGGAGTTTTTCCTTTCCCCTGTTGCTCATTGGGCCTCTTTGTGTTAAGTGCTTTGAGACATGCCTTTTGTAAAAATGCGCTATATAAATAAAATTGAATTTAAATAATCAATAATCAAAGGTCCTTGTATTTCTTCTGTCTACGTGATTTTATATATATTAACAGTGGTATCTACGATTTATTTTTCTTATTGCGCATATTGATCAAACTGATCATAGAGGCCTTTTTTTCTTCTTGTCACATTATAACAGTCTCTACTAAAAGCAATCTGACTACAACCTCCAAAGGGCCAAAAGATTATCATGACATGATGGGAATTATACCAGGCCCTAGACAGTCTGGGAAAGCATACCCTCAAGGCCAGGAATGCCCTGCTCTTTCAGCCACTGGTCCAGAGATAGGGCGGCGCTCCAATGGCTTGCATTCTGGGACAGCTCACCAATGATGAGTGCAGAGGCATGGATTTTGTAAGACTCAAACCACTGGGACAAACATAAGCAGAAGTTAATGCTGCCATGTCTGGTTAGACAGTAAAAAATGCATTGAAATGTTATATGTCGAATTGTGTTGATCACATGGTTTGGATAAACAGTTTACTTTTTAAAATAATGGGTAATATTTTACATACAGATTATTAATACCTTTATCATTCATAAATCACACATCAGTAATAAAGATATATTTTAGATATATCTTAGCACCTTGCTGAGTCCAAACTCCCCCTCCTCATCTTTGGGGATCCCATAATTTCCAATGAGTGGATAAGTTAGAACCAGGATCTGGGACTTGTAAGAAGGATCTGTGAGGGCCTCTGGGTAGCCCACCATGCCAGTCTGAAAAACTGCACATATGCACATTTAGGTTCAGGGATAGCAGTTTTTAGATAGGGAAGTGGTGTCTGGGTAGTGGGTAGTGTGACAATACATTGTTAGGGAATGGTAAGATTTCTTACAGGGAAAGAGTAACTAACGTTATGTATGCTTATCAAACAATAATGTAACTTTCCTGGGAATGGTTTGTAGGCCACACTGAAAGACTAAATGCATAGACTTTAACGTTGTACGTCAATATCTACCTACCCCATGTACATACTATGGGGTATTTACATTCTTTGATAATACTAAAAGATTGTGGGAAGAATACAAAAACATTTTGCAACCTGCTTTTACCTGCAAGTTTCATATAGGTGCGGCAAAACTATTGGGTAAGGCCAAAAAGCTATTACATACCACTGATAAACTTTTCACACACATTATGTGACACATAATTAGTTATGAAACAAGACCTGAATGAATCTGAAATCCAAATGAGTCTGCAACGATTAGGAGCGCTGCCGCTGGGCTAAAGTGCGCATGCTTGAAGAAAGAATCAGATGATCTTGAACTAAAGTCCGCGTAGTAGAGCGGACTAGGTAAGTAGTAGGTAGCCACGTCGGTAACAAAAAGCTGTCTTTAGCCAACTTAACTAACTTGAAGCTAAACTAAAAAATAAATGTTGGGGGCCATGACCTATATTTCAAAAAGGGACAAATGTTCGATGTCGAACCTTTAATGAGGTGTAATGATGACGACTTACCAACTTCACCAGATACTGATGCTAGAGCCCCAAAAAGGCGGCCTTGAAACGTGGTCCCGTCCTCTAAAATCAAGGATGCCATTTTCTCCGACATAGTTGTACTTTAACGTTATGTAACAAATATAGAAAAAGAATCTGGTTAACGGAAGGCCGTCTAATTCCGTTCTACGGAATCACTTCCACGATTAATGACCGGCTTAAAAGACTAGCTAGCGTAGGAGACCCACGTGAAGAACACGCCGGCAGCTGGAAGTCCTGTGGTGCGGATGCTGACAAATGTGATAAACACAGCTAAATGTTCTCTAAACGAAGGAAAATAATAGGGTTGAGTCTGTGAAGCGAAATCAGGTCGATCTATTCAACATCCAATAGTCTTATTAAATATTCGAAGAAGAAACTGTCAGCATACCCCCAAGAACAGGTCCACACTGCTCGGCAGCCACAGCAGTGTGGAAACGATACAGGACTCACACTGTGACTACATAGAACGTCAAAATAGCGTCAGCACGTAAGGAAAGGGGAGGAGGGACAAGTTTTAACAAACGTGTGTGTCTTTTTTAGTAGCGAACATGATGTTTATTGCATCAGTAAAAAATCTAGATAGACTGGATAGAATTAGTATATTTCATAGCAACTGTTTGTTTCTCAATATAGCTTTCGTCCAGGCTGTTGTGAAAAAATGTTGACCTACTTTTTGCAGTTTCATTGGAAAGTTCAGCTGCATTGTCAGAATTGCCCACCCTGATCCAGACAAGACCCGGCCTACTAGGCCAAATGTTTCACCTCTCAGGCTGACTTTGAAGAAGATCATTTATGGAAATACATTCACTCCAATGAACAATGTTGCTTTTTAAACATATATCCATGTTTATATGCCTGTGCTGATAGAAGTAGGCTATTAGTAGGCGATAATCAGTAACATTGCCATGCAAATATTGGTTGACAAGTCTAGCAAATTAACAAAGTACTTAGAACACTGAACCACAAACCACGTCTTCATTAATTTTTTATTAGTGTACATAATAATTGAGTATTACAATTAGTTATATGTATGAATCTTCAATGATGTAGCTTTCCCTTCAGTGTCTCTTGGTTGGAGCAACAGGCACAGGGACACATCTGAACCATCCATCAGGTTCAGCCCACCAAAAAAGTTGACAAAGATCATTCCCAGTATCACAGGGAGGAAGCTGAAAGGATAATGTATCTTTTTTGTTAGCAAATAATGAAGCTTAAAAATACAGAATGATTTTTGAGTAGCAAAGAGACCATACTTCTTAATAGCCACTATTAAGGCCTACAAACTTGATGGTATCAAGATTTTATCTCTGAAAACAATGTCAACTATACTCTGTCTATACACTCCTTTTTTCTGATCAATAATAGGTAGAAAAAAGGGCCATCTGCGAAAAATAAATCCCTGATGCCCCCTAATGTTACACAGATAGTAGGTCAAAGTGCTGCTTCCTGCATTATACCAGTATGGACACATTTCCAACATGCATGTCAGTGACTTTATCCTTTTGTGGTGTTCTTCTTTATACCTATGTCCAGTTCTTAAAGGAGAAATCTTGTGTGATTTGGACCTGAACTGAACTGGAAGATGTTACCGAGTACAAACATATATCCAATGCCCACCTCCGTTCACCCCCAGCATTCCGCATTAAGCCGTTTTTAGCCGAAGCTTTCATTAACCTTACACTGCTAGCTATAGGGGCACAGCTTTGCCTATGCAGCTGAATCGCTATTTTTACCATTAACAAGGTACTCCACACTTCACTGGTAGACTTCTGAGGGCCCTGGCTTTTAAAACGAGACAGTGAGAACTTTGAAAGTGTACAGGTACTTTATTAAAAAGACAGTTTATAAAGACAGCCACCATCATGAAATTAAATCATGATAAGTCGATTGACGAGCTACAACCTTACAAATGTCTTTGGTCAAACTCTTTTAAGTTTCATCATTTGTTGGTGCTTTAGTGCTCATATAGACAGTCACCATATTTTCAGCTGAAATCCAAGCACTTCTATAGATTTTTCAATCTGTTTCCCTGTCCTATCTGTTCGTCAATTGACTTATCGTGATTTAATTTCAAGATGGCAGTGACCACAAAATTCAGGTCTTTTTAATAAAGTACCTTACTTTCAAAGTTCTCATTGTCTCGTTTTAAATGTCAGGGCCCTCAGAAGTCTACCAATGAAGTGTGGAGTTACTTTGAACCTTGTTAATGGTGTAAAAATAGCGATTTATCTGCATAGGCTAAGTTGTGCCCCAGAGGTGAGCACTGGATATATGTTTGTACTCTGTAACATCTTCCAGTACAGTCCAGGTCCAAGTTACACCGGATTTCACCTTTAAGAGGTGAACTGTGTCTCGTGTCGTCCCACGCTGGTGGAATGACCTACCAAGAATGACCTACCAAAAACAATCAGAACAGGGACATCTCTGGAGGCCCTCAAAAAGCTCTTAAAGACCCAGCTATTCAGAGAACATCTTCTATCCTAGCACTAAATTGAACTGAAGCACTATTCCCTAGCACTATGCTCTATAAGGTTTCTGCTATGTAGCCTCATTGTTATCCTCTTTTTGTAAGTCGCTTTGAATAAAAGCGTCTGCTAAATGCATAAATGTAAATGTAAACTGATGAATATTGATTTGAGGGGGGTGGTAGTATTCTGTAATGAGATTAAATTTTGTAATATTAACATTGTATTACTACATCATTTTCGTGAGGTTGGGGATGTAGCTCAGTGGTAGAGCGCATGCTTTGCATGTATGAGGCCCCGGGTTCAATCCCCGGCATCTCCACACATTATCTTTTAGTCTGGCACTATCGTGATCAATTGAGCTAGAATTAAGTCATGCCAAAGGCACAGTGCTGCGTACGTTAATCGCGGTGTCTGACTACAAATGTGATAAAATCGTGTTGCATAAACAGATGCAAAACGTACTTACGGGTACTTTTCCACGTCACATGCAGCCAACCAGACAACCGTAACTAAGGACTGAGTGTACACAACAGGCATGTCAGCCATTGAGCTAGCAAGCTAGCCAAGCAAGTTTGCTAGATGCAACCTTTTGTAAACTTAACTTCACAATTAAAGCGGTATAATATAATGCGTTGAGTGTTGACACACTTAATCGGAAACACTGCTGGAATCAAGCTTTCAAATCGGACATCGACGAGACATGCAACTAAAACACCTGAAGACACTGCTAACTCCTCAGGCAAGTCAGAAGGATAATTTTGCGTGCCAGTAATGTTAGCGTAAGGAGCGAAATAACGTTGTTTGGCCCACAGGATAACGTTTAGCTAAATAACTTTATATTAGCCTCCAAATGAAAACGATAGACGTTACTTTGGGAGCCGCATTGCGACCTTACGTGAAATGGTTAACGTTTTCGTTAGACACCTTGATGGCAACATTTAACGATAGTTCTGGCTTAGATCTAGCCTATTTATATTAAAAGTCAGTGAAAAGTGAGTGACCTACGTATATTGTAGTATTATTGTGCTGTGAGTAAAGATGCTTAGGTCACATCAAGACCAAGCCACTGGAAAGACGTCTACTATAGGCATTTTATCAGAAACAATTTCACAGACACTTTATTTAACTGTTTCACTTGTCTTCATTTTAGTTGGCCCTTTCAGACAGGTTTATAATCCTCTCTGTTACTGGCGTGGCTGGTAGACATTTCTTGCTCCTTGGTAGGGTCTTATTTTTCTGTACTCCTCTTTGCTATCACGGTTGTAAGTGCCTTAGGCCAGTGGTCTGTATTGTCTTTCTTCTAGCTATTCCCACCTGGTTGTGGGCTTTTATGTCATGAGGGGCTGATCCACCAAACTTTTTATTAATTAATTATGTTCTTATGTACTCTTCTGGTCTTTGTATGTTGTTTCCCAGCCTCTGCCGCAAACATTTCATAATAAAAATATTTATTCCTTAAAGGTGAAATCCAGTGTGTCTTGGACCTGGACTGTACTGGAAGATGTTACCGAGTACAAACATATATCCAATGCTCACCTCCGTTCACCCCCAGCATTCCGCATTAAACCGTTTTTAGCAGAAGCTTTCATT
>JAGFZM010001319.1:431679-506679 GCA_017657215.1 Limnothrissa miodon
TGTGTGTGTGTGTGTGTGTGTGTGTGTGTGTGTGTGTGTGTGTGTGTGTGTTTTGCAGAGCCACCCAGAGTTGGACAACCTGCGACGCAGCTACTATGCCTGGTTGATGGAGACCAATCAGAACGAGCGGGCCGGTGAGGTCAAGGAGGGTGAGGGCGACTACATGGGTGCTGTGAACCTCTATCTGAAGGCGGGGCTCCCTGCTAAAGCCGCCCGGCTGGCCATGAGCCGCGACGAGCTGGCCACCAACACCGACGTCATCAACCGCATAGCTTCCGCCCTCATCAAGGGAGAGTTCTATGAAAGGGTGAGTCTCAAAGATGATTGGTCTCTTTGCTGGAACATATAAGAATAACTATTTCATTTAAGAATAGTTAATAGTATGGGTGGGAATTGGCAAAGATGTGAGGATTTGATAGTATTGCATTATTTGGGCCAAAATTCAATATTATTGCAATTCTTAACATATTGCGATACAGCAAGCAAATCGATTCTGCAATATCGTGTCCCTCATATTATTCAGAAGCTCCAAACTCCAAATGGTACCTTGAGAGATGGGCTCTCCAGTTAGTTGTATTCCCACAGTACTTCATTTTCATGTGGCATTCCTTGCAGATGGCGTACTGCATGTCAAGGTCTTTACCACTTGCTTGTTGATGAAAACCGAAATTGAGCCATACTTTAGATTTAAAAGAGGACGTTGTGTAGAATCGCTTGTGATGAAGCCATTTTCTATTTTAACTTGCTGTTCAATGAATGCACGAAAACAAAGCGCTGCAACAAGCGCCACCTTGTGGATGGATGTAAATTACCAGAGTAAACTCCTAGAAAACAAATGGAAAACATGAGTGAAACAGATAATTTTTAAATTAAATATTGCAATACTTTGCTCTGCTGTATCAATTTAATTGTGTGTGCAAAATATCGCGATACTTAACACAATCGATATTTCCCCCCACCTCTAGTTCATAGTCAACGTATCAGTTTTTGACACTGGATTTTTGTATTGCTATATGGGATGTTTATGGTCATTTCAGCAACATGTCTTGTAAAAGTTGTGACAGGGAAAGTTGAGTAAGAGTTGAAGCAGGAAACGTTGAGTAAAGCTAAAGACAAAACAAATAAGGACACTATCATTAACTAATTTTGTATAATAATGCCTGATGGAGATATGAAAAATATGACAAATCTGTGTTGCAAGCTAGCCATTTAGCTTCCGTTTGCCCTTACGATGGAGCCACAATGAACTTGTATTGGGAAAAAAAAAGATTTTTATAAAAAAATCTTGTATGCATGCAGTCTTTGCAGTTCAAACTTTCTATGGGAAAGAATGAGTAATGCCTCCACATATGCTGGCAGCTAACATAATTAGTTTAGAAATGTTGCTGCTTGTGTTGTGTTGTGTTGTTTTTTTTGAGCAGCCCTTCCAAATATTTTGAGACGTATCAAATTTCAAATGACTACTTTTCCCAAATAACAAATGTTATTTCAACTGTTTATATGTTGTATTATTCTCTATCAAATTTATGTTTGCTTCTTGTGTTTTTGTCAAAATTTCACCGACTTCAAAACATTTTAGGTTTTTGTACGTTAAAATAAGTCAACTCAAACATAAGATTATCGATCGTAAAGCCAGCGGCAGTTTCTGCTTCTTTGGCAATGAATTCCTGTAGTCCAGTCTGGCTTCCTGATGGCAAAAGTAGAAGAATTAACATTACAGTGACATGTAGCCAAATAATATCAGGCTTGAATACACATTTGCAGGATAAAATCTTCTATTTGAAAATCTCCAAGGTTTCATAAGATACATGATGGCAATTTAGTTATTGCCTCCATTGAAGTAACTTCTCCCTGTCAATAACTTTCTCCATCACATTATTAGTTCAATACATAACAGTGTATTCAAGCTAAGAAAACAACTGGTCTCCAAGTAACTGCAACAATACCCTGTGCAGCTTCTAGTTCTAGAAGTTTTCGATATTCATAACCCAAATGTTCTCAAGGACATCTACCTTTTCTCAATACAAATAATGAGTACTTCTCTACTGTTTTACACAACACTCTTTTTAAAGCTCACAGCTATCACAGGTGGACAGGTCTTCCATCTATCCCTCCAGTTTGCCACGCAGTGACTGTGTGTCCTTTCAGGAGGCTGAGTGGGACTGTGCCCAGGGCCCCGCTGGGTCCCCTGTATTCATCCGTTTGTAGCACTCGGGCTCCCGCCAGCCAGCAAAAGCCACCATCGCTGCCAATTGTGTTTGGTTAATAGCCCAGCCAAGCTGGAGGCACTGCATTCGTGACTGAAAACCTGAGACCCCCCCCCCCCCCACCTCCCCGTCCCCAAAGATGAAGGGGCCCAGCTTTCCTATGCGTCATCCAGGCGCTCAGACATGAATGCATTCTGCAGATCAATAATATTTGATTTTTTTGCTATCGATCACGGCACTGTAATCCGTTGCGAGCTGTCAACATCAGTGTGCCGCTGTGGCTGTTCTTGTCATGATCAAGGCCATGGTCACCCTCTCGTGTACTGCAAACAACAGATAATTACCTCCACCAAGGAAGTTACGTTTTCATTATCATCTCTTTGTTTGTCTGTTTGAGGTTTCGGCCAAAATCACCCGACCCATTTTTGTGAGATTGTAATGGGTGGACCTTGGGCAAAGGAAAAGCTTAAAGTATTTGTATGGAAAAAAAAATAATAACATGATTAATAAAAAAAAAAAAGATTTCCGTCCCCTTCCTTTTAATCATGCAAGATTGGGCATGCTCATGCACTGGAGGTTTGCCCTCTCCAAGTGCCTTTCTACGCTAGCTGGGCATTTGTAACATGAAAATGAACACCGGCTCAGATTGAATTTGTCGCTAATCCAGTTGTCATAGTCTGCCATTAGTGAGTTCTCTAACCCTGACCAAATCGGGGGAAAAAAGGGGTGAGCTTGTTATATGCTTGGCAGGGAAGTGTGGCAGATGTTATTGTTATTATTAAGACAGTCCAAAGTAAAGACAGGCAGAACCCAGAGTCTTGAGTGCCTTGTGCTTTTGTTTGTGTGTGTGTGTGTGTGTGTGTGTGTGCATGTGTTGTGTGTTTATGTGGGCCTCTGTTGTCTGAGCTGCCTTTTTAATTAAGACCTTACCCAAGGCCTTGGGAGAGTGGGACCTCCACAGCAGATGTCGGGGAAAGGTGTCTTCTTTTTTTAATGAAGGATGGGTCTGAGGGGAGTGACAATCTCCCTCTGTCTTCTGTTTCACTCACTCTTTTTTGTATATCTCTTTCTCTTGCTCACTCGCTGTCTCTTCACCCTCCTTCTGTCTCCGTCTCTCTGTGAGAAAGTTGACGAGTTTTTGCTAACTTTTGCAGGCTGGTGATCTCTTTGCAAGGATCAGGAGCAACCAGAGGTCCTTAGACTGCTACCGTAAAGGCAACGCCTTCAGAAAAGGTGGGTGGACAGCTCTGACACAAGGTGTCATAGACGGACATGGAAATGAATTCATGGCCATTTAGTAGCCTGCAGTGTGAATTGTGACCTGTACAAGGTTTCTGAAAAGTTAAAATGAATATGTAAAACATACTAAATATACAAAGTCCACTAAGGCCACACCAATAAAATTAGTTGGTTCTCGGATTTTTCCAGGAAAAATATGGCGCGACCGTGCGGGGAAAAAAAAAAAAAAAATGTGGCCTACGCGAGGGCATGAGAGGGCAGACATACGCGTGTCTCACTCTCATCGGCAGCCCTGCTCAAGAGGCATGCTACTCAGAAAATAATAATATTTATTAAAAAACCAGAACAAGGAAGTAAACCCATATGTTAGCAGGACTCTTTTCTGCACGTCTTTTATTAGGCAAACCAATAACGATTGAGCTATTCAATTGAACATCTACAATGAACGGGAGGGGGGGGAGGTATGACCAGGGTTAGGCACATGCTATTAATTTATTTATTGATTGATTTTGATGGCGAAACACTTTGAATGGGTTCTTTTTCGCCTCTCAATCAGTGAAATATCAAACTCACCTCCACAGAGTTGCACAAGTTGGCAGACTGCTCTCGGCACTGTGAGTACAACTGTGCAAAGTTCTGATCCTCTTTAATTTCTATGCACTTGTCAAATGTTTTTCTCTTCTGATTAAATATTCTAATAATTGCAAACACTGGCCTAGCAGTCCACCAGCATCTTTTCTTATATGATGTCTCTTGCTCTCTCTGAAGTGAAAGGCGCGTTTTGATTGGTTTTCGACGCCATGTGAACGCAGCATGCTATTTTCAGTATTATAGCCATCAGCCACACGGTGTTTTTTATGTTCGTGTGAGTTCAAATTCAATTTTATTTTTATTTCATTTTGCATTTTTTTTCAAGCGCCGAATCCGAGAACCAACTAATTTTATTGGTGTGGCCTAATGACCAAATGTAACTGCATTTTAGTTCACTCTGGACCCCTGTCCTTATATACTGGTGTGTGTGTGTGTGTGTCTGCCTCCGCACTGCAGCGGTGGAGCTGGCGCGTGTGGCCTTCCCAGCAGACGTGGTGAAGCTGGAGGAGGCCTGGGGTGACTACCTGGTTCAGCAGAAGCAGATGGACGCCGCCATCAACCACTACATTGAGTCCGGGTGAGTGAGTGTCCCGCCTGATCTGTGGCAATGGTTGGTTGATCAGAAAAAGAAAAAAGAGTGAGTGAGAGATAAGGAAAGCAATGGATGCTGAGAGAAGACCCAGAGAGGAGGTAAATGGGAGTTTCAAAATAGAAGTCCCATGCTGATAGGGTTGATGTACAGAAGGGGCCAGCAGATTGGAACAATGAGGTTGAATGTGACTCAGGGTGAAAGAAAAGAAGAGGAAGAGCAGTACGGGGAGAGAGTGAGGAACTCTGAGAGCAAAGACGACTAAAGAAGACATGGTGGTCAGAAGTGAATTTAATGAAGTTTTGGGAGGGCAGAATGAATGTGTGTGACAAAACCATAAATCCATGCTCAGACCCACAGTGACCAGACTGGGACCAAGACAGACAGAGAGAGAGAGAGAGCTTAAATGAGAGAATGTTCCGGAGGAGATAGGTGGGAAGCAATGGTGCAAAGCAAGGGGGATGACTCCTAAAGAGGGCTTGAGAAGAGGGGGAATGGTCAGTGCAGACCACGGCATGTGGCACACAGTGAATCAGTAGAACGGGACACAAGGTGACGGGATACTACAGAAAGCAAAAGCTTTTAACATCTAAAGGAAGGAGACAGAGGCAAGTAGAGAAGAGAGAGAAGAGTGTGTGTGTGTGTGTGTTAGGTTGTGTTAAAGTTAAAACTAGATGAGGAATATCAAGCAAACCAGGCTGGAAAGAACCCGGGTGAACAGATATGGCACAAAAGAACCGGGAGGGATTAAACACTGGCCACAGAGATAGAAGGTTCAGTAGCCAGAGGACGCTAACACAAGCAACAATGAAACTAAGAGGGGGGGGGGGGGGGGGGTAAAAAAAAGAGGGAACACAGCACAAATTCGTCTTTGTGACTGTGGGAAGACAGGACAGTTGAGACGGAACGAGGAGCAGTAGGGAGCACTAGGATAAAGAGAATGGGAGTGATGGAGGGACAAGAGAAAGGAGGAGAGGAGCGCAGAGAGGCTGAGTGAGTGATCAGACGGAGGTGGTGAGAGTTCATTAGGAGCGACGGAGGCCTGGGCTTCCTCTGGGCAATGGGCTTTAGACACCGGATGGCCCGCTCTCTCACGCTGATAACAAGCCCTTATCAGCACACGCTCACTCTCTCTGTCCCTCTCCTTCTCTCTCGTCTGCTGCTCCCTCTCCTTCATTCCGTCTGTCTTTCATACTTTTATATTTTCACTTGCAAGGGCCTATTCTCATCATCATATTCATCTCTATCCCCCTGTTAGTTTTGTGTTTACACACACAGCCACACACACAAATGTGTTGGAGCGCACACTCTCCTTTCAAATGAGAGCGCACGTTTAGTCTAAACAAATTAGCCTGCAATATGGTCAAAGGTTGAAGTAAAAACTAGCATATTTGGAATCTTAATTTTCAGTTAATTGTGAATCACGCCAAATGTACAGAGTCTTCAATGAATGTTGGGTCTAATATTGCATCTTGGTAAATCTTGAGATCAGACTATATTTCCTGATCTGAGTAGGATCCTACTCACACACATTCACTCACTTTAAAGGTATGATGTTGTAGGTCAAATATCAAGGTTTAATGGGGGTAAAATGCAGTGTTTTTTGTGTGTGTAATCTTTGTCAGGTTGCCTAGCACAATTATTCATTCTGAAGTCTAGATGAACTGATTAGGTAACCTAACCATAGCTTTAGCCATTCGATTCTCAACTGTTGAACTCAACTCAACTGTCTGGCATTGTAGGCCGTTGATCTCCTTAGATATCCGTAAATAACACATAATAAGACAAATCCAACAATAACAAATATGCTTTTGCTCATTTACTTCCACCTTCAAAGCTAATTCCCTTTGACTACTTTAACACTTGCTAACATTCCCTGGCTCTTAAAAAAAACCTAATGCCTTAGCTCTCTCTCTCTGTCCCTCTGTCCCTCTCTCTCTCTCTGTCTCTATTCTCTCACCTGAACACTCACACACTCCTTTGCGCTTTTTCTTTAGCTTTCTCCCTCTCCCTCCATCCCTCTCTCTGGCTATCACACATGCTCTTTTCCCCACCCAATTCTGTCATACCCCCACCGACTAAACCAACCCCTCAACCAAACACACCCACCGATAGCTACTTATCACCAGCGTTCTCTCATTCTTCAGAACATTTTTTTTCTGTTCACTCTTCCTTACATTCTCTCACTCTCACTCTATCTTAATCTCACTCTCCCTCGCTTTCCCAGATAGTTTGCTGAAGATGTAGTGTTTGGGGAGCCAGAAACAACAAGGCCTAAAGACAAAGCTAGTCAATGTAAAGAAAGAGCTAGTCTTTCAGCCCATAGGGAAACAGGGACAGTTTGAGAGATTGGTGCCCAGATAAAGAGGATAAGAATGATGAAGGGATTGAAGAGAAGAGGAGAGAGGCAGACAGGCAAGCCGGGGGAGTTTTTTGTTCCCTCACTGTGAGTAATAAAGGCTGTGAGAGAGAGAGAAACCTCAGTCGCTTCAGATGAGAGTTCATCTGAAGCGACTGAGGTTTCTCTCTCTCTCACACTCTCATTCTTTCTCTTTTATCCCTTCTTTTTTTCTTTCAACATGGGCACAGTGTGTGAGTACATTCCGTTTGTTATCTCACTTGACACATCTGTGTGTGTGTGTGTGTGCGCGTGTGCGTGCGTGTGTGTAGGTGCTCGGAGAAGGCCATTGAGGCGGCCATAGGTGCGCGGCAGTGGAAGAAAGCTGTGCACATCCTAGAGCTCCAGGAGCAGCACGGAGCAGGGAAATACTACCAGCGCATCGCCCAGCACTACGCCTCCATACAGGAATATGAGGTTGGTGTGTACACACACACACACACACACACACACACACTCTGTGTACTGTGTTATAAGCAGCCCCCATTTTTTTAGCAGTACCATAAGAACCACACATATTTATTTATCACTTTCTTGAATTGGAAATAGTAAGAAAATACAAAGCAAGTGCAAAGTATTGAAGTGCTGTCATTACAGAGTGTTTGAAGGATTGCCTTCTGCTTACAGTGCTAGTCTGGATTTGACCTCGTTGATCTTGTTGTCTCAGGAGGCTTTTTTCCTGGATCCAATCAGCGAACAGAGGGGCCTGTTGTAAATGCTAAGCTAGTATGCAATCCGTTATGGCAGGCTATCAATTTTAGTTTGTTTTCATGCATACACACACAGACCTCCCTTCCCCACACACACAAAGTAGGTAAGGCAACTGTGCATTGTATAACCTACATTAGCCTGTGGGCATATTTACCACAGAATTATGGAGGAAGAGAAGGATCCTTCTATCCACAGCCTAGCTATTTAGTGCAGTTAGGGGAAGGACACACACACACACACACACACACTCAGTTTTCTATAACCAAACTGCTGTAACCATCATGTCCACTCCAAACGTTCCTCTTAGTTCCCGTCAGGCTCGCCACAGTATCCAGTAGTTATGACGCACAGCTGGTCTTTAGCGGTGTCAGCTCCTCCTTGTGCAGCCCCGGGGGGCTCTGATCCGTCCTGCTTGTTAAGTCTCTTTGAATGGGCGAGCCTGCCAGGGAAATCAATGTAAATACATGGCGTTGCCAAGGAAGTGTGAGGGAGCGTTTTATTCTCGCCGGGACTTCTTTTCGTCCAGCGTTTCATACGCAACATTGCGGTCAGGAGCCAGCAGCAGAGCTCTTGGAACTCCTGAACCTGCGCCCTGACGACGACACAAAAGCATTGTTACAGGATGGATTGTGGCAATCCAGCTGGGTGTACAATCTCACAAGAACTGGGCTCATTTCTCATAGTGAAGCAGCGTTTTTGATCAATTTTTTGTTGTACTGTTCGACTTAAACCGGGTAAAAAACTGGTCTGGGAGCAGTCTGTCTCTTTGGGATGATGTATGAGGCTCGGCTTCTTACCCAATCTGGTGACTCAGCAGGGAAGGAACTCACCAGCTGGCAAATGACTGCAGATACAAAACGAAAGGAACCAGCATGCTCTCTGACTGCCTCTCAAGACACACACACACACACACACACACACACACACACACACAAACACCGACACTCAAGCTGTAGTGTTACTTTTGTTGTTTTTGTGATCAGTGGCGGTTCTACACTGAATTGCGCCCTGGGGAAAGTACCTAACTAAAATAAGTGATTGGTATGTTTCACTAAATAGGCCTAATGTTAGAATTTCTGTGATGGTTTGTATAGCCTATTATGATTTTATTGTGTTTTAAAAAGCATAGCAAGAAGGGGCCGTTGAACTGGTCCACCGGAGGATGAAAGTCACCTCGTAGAAACTTAGCCTATGGGCCAGGGGGATTTAAATAACCCTCCCTTGGCAAATGTAATATTTTGAGCAACCCTCCCCTGCTTAATTCACAAGTCCTCAAATTTACCTTTTAGCCTACGATTCAAGAAACGTTGACACCTTCACGATATTTCAATGTCGGCAACTTCTGCATTCTGATCTTACACACTGGCGGTGGCTAGGGTACCGTGAATTAGCCTACCCGTTACACCACTGAATACCTTAATCATACAGAGAGGACATTGTTGGATACCTTTATCTTTTGCCCGTTTCTTCTCATCTTCTTTTCTTCTTTTCCTAAATTGGGTACCTGATAGCTTTGGCCTTTTTCTCCATCGCTGTGTTTACTAATCGACAATCAACAGATTTCCCATCTGCAGTCACTCACGACCATTTGTCAAGACTAAACCTATTCACCTCCACATCATAATCGTTTTAATTAGGCCTACCTATTTTTATTAGCAATTTCACATAATTAAATAAATAAATAAAAAGGTGCTACTTTTTGGTCTGTGTTTATATATTTTTTCTCTTTTTTCCTAAGTAATATTTTGAATTAAATGTGCGTTATTTGTAATAAAGTCAGGTGTCACTGACATAGTTAAGCCCACCTTCTTGTCCGCTTCATTTGGGAGAGGTGAACTGTAGCCTACAGGCTACTCTGCGCCCCCAACCCCTCCCCTCATCCCCTCTCGGCTCGCTCGGCTTCTGTGCGGCTCCTTCAGCAGCAGGCAGGGGCGGCACAGGTTATCATAGAAAAACGCTTCGCGGCACAGATTTTCCCCCCCCTCCAAGTTCGTCTGCCGCCCCCCATGTAATGCCGCCCTGGGCGGCTGCCCCGTTCACCCATGCCTAAAACCGCCACTGTTTGTGATTCATACTATAAAGAGTGACCTTTCTCTTTAGCCAAGGTAAAAAAAAATCTCTTGATGTCCATGTGTGTGTGTCTGATTACTTTGCTGTCTCTTGGCTGGCCAGGTTGCTGAGCGTCTGTTTGTCAAAGGTGATCAGATCAAGGCGGCCATCGACATGTATACTCAGGCAGGCCGCTGGGAGGACGCTCATAAGGTAAGAGGAGCCATCCATCTTCATCTCCTTAAAGACGGCACAGGCCGTCAACACGGGCCAAAGCGCTCACTAACTCAAACCCGCAGATATCCACACCACGTCATGCTTCACGTAATCAGCAGTGATAACAGCATGTTGTGTAGCACATTCATTCTCAAAGTGGGCTCAACAACGACATTGAGGGGTCTGTGGAACAACTTGCTCCAAAACTTCTGGAGAAAAATTAATTCTGAAACAATCTAAGAGGAGAAAAAAGTCCAAAAGAATCAACCAATGCCTGTACACATAAACAGTTGAATGTGCTTTGAGGGGTCCCTGGCCTAATAAAGTTTGCGAACCCCTGGGGTAGGAGATTTGCCCGGCAGAAAGTATTTTTCACTCAGTAACAGTTACAAAGCATCCGTCTGTAATTTATGGACTCCACAAAGCTATTGGCTATAGATTTGAATTTGGACGTTACATTCAAGAGAAAGCTGGTGCTGAGCACAGAAGAATCCAACTTTGCTGTGTTGTAGTTCTTAAATTATGGAAAGGACACTGCGTGTTTTGCTTATCTTCAACTCCATCGCTCTATAATTCATGTGGGAGAGACTGGATTAAGTTTTAGACAACTAGAGGCAATGGCATAGCACAGTACCCGAAACATCCATCCAGGTTTTTTGATGTCTGGGCCGCAGTTGATGTCCGACAGCCCAGTGCAGAAAGTGCCGAGTACACCTCACGCCTGATCCCTGACACTGCGGAAGAGCTCTGTGGTTGAGGAAGTGGGGGAAGTGCTGACGGGTGTAAGGCCCAGGGAACGGCTTTACATGCGGGGCACACCCAGCCCTGGCCCAGGGCCTATGACAGGGCCCAGAGCTTGCTGTGTAATTCCTCAGCGGAGATAGCCAGTGGCAGGGGCTAGATGCACAGGTTAATGAATCCCAAACACGTACGCCCTGTCTGGCCATGGACTTAGCACATGATCACCCTGTGTCGGTGTTAGACCTTCACTCTCTCGCTCTGACATCGCACTCCTCATTTTGTTCTCTCTCTCTCTCTCTCTCTCTCTCTCTCTCTCTCTCTCTCTGTATCTCTCTCTCTTCCTCTTTGTCTGTCTCTCCCTCTCCTCCTCCTGTAGCTGGCGGTGAAGTGTATGACCCCGCAGGAGGTGTCAGATCTGTACGTGAGCAGGGCCAAGGAGCTGGAGAAGGAGGGCAAGTACAAGGAAGCGGAAAGGTAAAGCAGTATACAGTATCTACACACACACACACACACACACATTCTCATCTGTACACACTCACACCATTCTTTAACCGTAACTTCTTCTTTTACTTCTGTTTTTATCCCCTCGTTCATCCCCTCTTTCTTCCTTCATCCTGCCCTGTGCAACATTCGCTCTGACTTTTTACCCCGCTTTAAAACTCTTCACCCTGACAACTTTTTGTCTCTCTCTCTCTCTCTCTCTCTCTCTTTCTCTCTCTCTCTCTCTCTCTCTCTCTCTCTCTCTCTCTCTCTCTCTCTTTCTAACTATCTCTCCCTTTCGTCTTCCTGTTTTCAGCCATATTGATCGACGTTCAGGCTGGGTTAAATTAATAATGGATTTTTTATCGGCGTTGAAGGCAGAAGTGTTGCGACAGGAGACTGGCGGTTCGCTCAGGGATGTGATTTATAGTTTAGTCACAACAGTGGCGCGCCGCCCATGTCACCGCACCGCACTGCACACCATGGTCAAGGGCTCCTGCTGCAACTAATCGCCAAACAAATGTCACGCCGCCATTGTGCGTCGGAGCAAATTGGACTTTGATTGGGCAGCTGGTGCTTATATTGCGAGTAAATCTAATCCAAGAATCCAATCATTACCATGGTTCACGGCTTGGGGCCCCAGACTTATTTATTTAAATATAGATAGATAGATATTTTTTTAAAGGAGGGAATGATTTTCTGTTAGATACAACAGCAAGGTGTGACTTTCTGTAGCTTGTATATTTGAAGAGTGATCCTTCACTCAGTGGCTGTTTTTCAGGGGACTTGTTTTATGTTGATTTGTGTGCACTGCACTTTAAAGCAGAATGCTTTACTTTCGTCTGCCCTCCCCAAATCCAATTTGTGCTTCTTTTGCACTCTCTCCACAGCAGCGAATGGAATAGCACTGATAGTCGCTATCCATGCATTATCTCTGCACCTTAGAAATGTTGTTTACAGTTGTTTACAAAATCTTTTGAAGTCTGAGGCGAGTCTGAGGTGAGAGCTAAACTGAACCCCTTAGTGACCATAATAAACAACAAAACGAATATCTGTGGGTTTCAATAACCGAGCTGAATGCTTCCATCATTTTAGATGAGCTTGGACTAAATGAAGGCAAAGACAAGTAAGCCTCTAATTAGGACATTGCAGCTGTGAGAGTAATGAAGTTATGAAGTTATGGAGTTATAGTCTGTGACACTCGCGTCTCAATCCAAGTTTATGCAGTAATCAAACCATATTTAACATTCAACAGTTAATTATTATAAGTTTACATGTTCTTTAATGTGTGGTTTTGCCCATCAGTTGTAAGTGCTTTATAATATTTCTGTAAAGTTTAGGAAATGAGTGGGTTATAGTCAGAAAAGCATCGATCTTTTCGCCCGAAGGTGCTCCTTCTACATGCTCAAGTATCTTGTGTTGTGTGTAAACTATGCAAATAGTTGTTAGTGGCTTGATCTCTATAAACGTTCCCTTCAACAGTTCCCTTTAAGCCCTGAACCTTTGAGGATTTAACCAGAATGACTGGACTCTATGTGCCGATTCTTGCCTGGGAAGGTTTCTTGCCAGGGTTAAGGGCCTGAGGGGTGAAGGGGAGCATTTGGATTTGGTCCATTTGGGGTCATTGATGGCAGTAGGGTCAGCAGCATGGTAGGGCAGATCCTCCTTTAGACTGAACGGTGTTAACCCACACACTTCTTCCCATCGGCAGGCTCTTTGCCACCGTGGAGGAGCCCGACTTGGCCATCACCATGTACAAGAAGCACAAGATGTACGACGACATGATCCGCCTGGTGGCCCGCCACCACCCAGACCTGCTGCAGGAGACCCACGTCCATCTGGCCAAGGTGAACTGTCCACCCATCCCCTCCGATTAAACATCCACCAGATGGTGCCACTGGGTGATGGGACTGCTTTAAAGTGGCTGTAGACAGCACACTGAAGCGCACTGGTTTGTGCTTTACCAGTCCAATGATGAAGAGATGTGCAAAAGATTAAAAGATTCCTTGGTGTCTCCTCAGTCAACGTCTTAATTGACTGTCCATGACAAGACAATAATCTGACATTAAATCTGAAGTGGAAATGGAATTTGCCAGAAGTGTAAGTGGTGGTGACTCATAAAGTGGACCTGCAGCATGGTCAAATTAATGCACTTCCACACAAACTTTAACAAGAGTAAAACAACATTTTTTAATTTTCATGCTCAAGGTAATGAGCACATTACTTCTTTACCACCCACTGTCGTCAAAAATCGATGCAGTTTGCTCACAGCTGAACCAATTGCCCTGACAAACAGAAGCTCAAAGCCCAAATAATCTGAAGCATCTCAGGCAGGGCATGGAAGGCAGGGGTGACCCTCGGTAGGGAGGCAGTGGCAGAAGTGTTCTTCAGCAGGATGGCATGTTCGGTGGGGTTGGTTGGGTACCCAGGAGGCAAGAGGTGCAGGGTCAGGCAGTAGAAGGCAGTGATGACTCACGGCAGGGTGGTAATGGCATGGAAAGTCAGACAGGAGATGAGTTAGAACAGTCTCCATCTGATTTCAGAGAATGTGAGTTATATTGCAACCATGTACAGATGTTGGCTGAGTGATGAGAGAGAAAGAAGTGGAGAGGAAAGAGAGAGGAGGAGAAAGACAGAGTGAAAATTGTACGGCTTAACAGATGGGTGGTTTGTGGCGGCATTAAACTATAGCAGCATAACTAAGGTATGATGTATAACAAGCCAACACCACCAAAGGAATGGTCAGTGGCCACCAAGCCCTGGACGGGAGCTTACAGCAGAGGCAGTCCTTTCCAATAATACCTTGAGGAGGTGTGACTTACCATACACCATCCCTAACTAAAGGGGTCAGTAAATAGAAAAGTTTAGAGTCTAAACTTAAAGGTGTTGAGAGTGTCCGCTTAGCAAATGTTAGAGGGGAGCTTGTTCCACAGGACAGGCGCACGATGGCAGAATGCTCTTCCTCCTATTATGGATTTTGATAATCTAGGAATTACTAGGAGACCAGCATTCTGTGACCTTAGGGGTCTAGAAGGGTGGTAGGGTACAAGTAAGTCTTGAATATAGGCTGGAGCAAGGCCATTAAGGGCTTTGTATGTTAGGAGAAGTGTTTTAAAATCAATTTGGCTTTAAACAGGAAGCCAATGTAAGGAAGCAAGGACAGGTGAGGTATGTTCATATTTTTTTGTCCTAGTGAGTGCTCGTGCTGCAGCATTTTGTATTTGTTGAAGGTTTTTGATGCAGCTAGCACCACATCCAAAGAACAGAGCATTACAATAATCAAGTCTGTTTTTTTTGCCATGATTTCAACGATGGAATTTGTATGTTTCTACCTATTCATGTGTAAAACTGTGTGTGTGTGTGTGTGTGTGTGTGGCTTTTTTAGGAGTTGGAGGCAGAGAACCGGCTACAGGAGGCAGAGTACCACTACCTAGAGGGTCAAGAATGGAAGGGAGCAGTCCACATGTATCGAGCTCGCAACATGTGGGAGGATGCCTACAGGGTAAGTGTGTGTGTGCGCACGTGTGTGTGTGTGTGTGTGTGTGTGTGTGTGTGTGTGTGTGTGTGTGGGCCGGGATGGTTTCGATGTGAAGTTGTCAGAGCAAGAACAGTGGAATAGTCGTTAGAGTGGCTGGATGTGTTTGCATAAATGTATAAATTCAAAGGCATTGCTACTTGGTAATCAAGTGGGCATGTAGAAGGCAGTTAAAATCTATAATGCATGTGTGTGCCTGTCTGTGGCTGCTCCCCGGCTCTCACTTGAGTCTGTCAGACACCACCTGCTGAATGCTTATACACACATACAATGCACACACACTATGTGTTTATGTTCTTGGTTAGAGAAAGAGATATGTGCCGTGCTGATTTTCTGCTCTTTCTTTGATTTCTCTCTCTGTCTCTCTCTCTGTCTCTCTCTCTGTCTCTCTTTCTGTCTCTCTCTCTGTCTCTCCTCATTTCCCTCTGTCTCTCTCTCTTATTCCCCATCCTTCTTTCTTCATTGGTAAAATTCTCACGTACAAACACACATCACATGCCGTTCCACGTCGCTTTTGTGTGCTTTCTGCTCCGCATGAGCCAGGAGTGGCACCTCCTCTCTCTCTTTGTTTGTGTGTGGGTGTGTGTGTGTGTGTGTGTGTGTGTGTGTGTGTGTGTGAGAGAGAGAGACCGGGTATAACTATGTTCACATTCATGGGCATGTGGTTATTGATTGTCATTTGTGAATGTTGAGGCACACACAAAATCTTGTTTAGTGTGTGTGTGTCTGTGTGTGTTCTCTTTGTGTGTATTTGTGTTCCTTCTTGTGAAAGTATTGATGCATATTTGTGTGTGTGTGTGTGTGTGTGTGTGTGTGTGTGTGAATGAGTAAGTGTAAGCTATTGGGCGTGTTTGCGTATCTCTTTGTGAGAGTACTAACACACATGGGTGTGTATCTGTGTATCTCTGTGTGTCTGTGTGTGTGTGTGTGTGTGTGTGTGTTTGGGGGACAGGTGGCGAAGAACCAGGGGGGTGCGGCAGCCCAAAAGCAGTTGGCATACCTGTGGGCCAAGAGTCTAGGGGGCGAGGCGGCCGTCAAACTGCTCAACAAGTTTGGCATGCTGGAGACCGCTGTCGAGTTTGCCACAGACAACTGGTGAGTCCTCATGGGATCTCTCTGTGTGTGTGTGTGTGTGTGTGTGCGCACGTGCGTGCAATGGCGCACAGAGTTCCGATGGTGGCAGCCAACGCAACCTAAAAACGTAACATCACGCCCGTTGTAACTGCCATCGTTAATGCAGCAGAGGTAAAACACTTGTACTAAACAATGTGCCTCATCACAGCACTACGATTGGCTTTTAAACAAGCCCTGATCAGTGGCCGAATCTACAAACAGCGGCGGCAAACCCACGACCCTGTCCTGCAACCATCGGACAGAATAGGTACCCCCTCAGATTTTAACAACTTTATTACGCCAGCTCCAATGTGATGAATGGGAAACGTTTAAGATATACGAAAGACATTTCAGGAAATCGTTGGATACCAAACTAACCCAAGAAAGGACTTACTTTGCATGCTCCGGTGATCCGGGTGAGATGGAATAAAGTAGTATCCATCCTTGTCAGAATATTCTTTCATCACGGAATATTCCGATCAATTCATTTTAACGCAAAAGAGTTTGGAATACCACTACTGAAATACAAGGCTATTGACATTATCATCAATAACAGCACTTTTCCTTCCCCTCCACCTATTGTCAGTACCACCAGTGAAGTACAGCATTATTACATAGCCAAATATCAATTAGCCCAGGCCCCACTACCAACTACACCCCCTTGGTCCACTAGTGTGGAGGAAGTTATTCCTGCATATTACCCATCCACTGCTAATTTCACTCTTGATGAAGAAGATAAAGTAATTTCCCACCTGCCCAACAACAAAGCCAGTGGATATGACGGAGTGACATATGAGACACTTAAGGCCACCAAACCCTGGTCCACCCAAATGCTCACCAATATATTCAATACATGTATGATTAATGGAAAAGTGCCAAATTTATAGAAGGGGGCTCTTATCCATAGAATACCAAAGAAAGACAATATCCAAATGATCCAGCCACATGGAGAGACATTTCTCTTCTCCCTACCATATGCAAAGTTTTTATGAAATGCCTACTTGCCCGTATCCTACCATGGCTTGTCGAGGCAGACATTCTCTCATCCAAACAGAAAGCCTACATAGACAGACAAGGTATGAATGAACATGTATTTTGCCTGAAAACTGGGATTGATGAATTCAAACATGAATCATGTAAACTGTACACAGTGTTTCTAGATTTTAGAGACGCTTTTGGAACACTGAAATAACATGAAACATGAAATAATGCTCAAAGCACTGGAGGAAATCCACCTACCTCACTCCTTTGTGAACGTTATCACAGATGTATACAAGGGATCCTTCCTACAGTCATCTGTGGGAAACACCTCACAGAGCCCATCCCCCTCAGGGTGGGGATAAAGACCGGCTGCCCTTGGAGTGCTGTCAACTTTATCTTAGCCATCAACCAGTGATGTGATGCTCTCCTCCAGGCATGAAAGCGTCATCACAAACATGCTGACACGGACAGATGAATTCCTTATCTGGTCCAAACTGGAGGTCAAAACCACCAAATGTGCAGCATTGTATGAGCGTCGCAGTGGTGGCAACCGCTGGTACAAAGCTAAATCAGACAAACTTCCATCTTTTACAATCACAGGACAGCCCATCAGAGTCAACCCACGCCATGACACATACACTTACCTAGGCCATAAATTCAATATCTCAGGTGAGTGGAGGGAACAGGTGCAGGAGCTATCCAGCACCTATAAGAACATCACATTGATTGACTTCTCCCCCTTACCGGTGGTTATGAAGCTGGAAGCCATCAGAGAAATGGCCCTGTCAAAAATACAACACCTGTTTGCCAACATTCACATCCCACAAAATGTTCTATAAGAACTGAACAATAAAACAGTTGAGGCTGTCAGGAAATGGCTGAGGCTGAACTCACTGACACTGACACTGGGACATAATCTTTCTGTCACACAAAGAAGGGGGATTTGGGGTCCCCAATGTGGAGTGGACTTATTCCGCAACAAGGCTGGCACACCTCATCAGCATGCTTAACAGCGACGATGCTGCAGTCAGGGAGCTAGCCAGAGCTTCACTCCTACTAGACTTTAGGAAGAGAAAGGTCCCTCTTGCCACTACTGCCCAAGACAGCTTCCTAGGCTTTAGGAGGAAAAGCAATGGCAAACTGGACACACACGTCACAGGTTTTGGGGTCCGCTCTGACTGGCCGGACCCAAACGTTCTGTGCAACTGAATGCCAGTCAAAATACAGTGGTCACAAAACAACCACACACACTGCACCTGAGCCATCTGATGCAGTAGTCACAGATCCATCTGTGTCGGTAGTGGCTACTGTCTGCCTTGGCGGAACACAACAAACACTACAAACCACAACAATAAGAAGATTCCTATTCAACACCAAACAAACAGCAACAAAACAGCACTGGACTGAACTCAAACTGCAGGGGAAGCTGGCATCCCTTGACTGTGCTGATCATTCTGTCTCCCACTCCATGTACAGGAATGCTCATGTAGGGGAAGACATTCTCTGCTTTACCGTTAAGGCCAGATTACAGGTGCTACCAACCAAATACAACCTTTATGGTACCCTGAAAAACACCACCCACATTGCATAATGCATTCTGATTCTGATCAACATCTTGAATCTGTTGCTCACATATTTAATGGTTGCAATATGTAATATGCAATATGTATCTTTTGGATAAAAGCGTCTGCTAAATGCATAAATGTAAATGTAAATGTATAAAGGACTTTATACTGCACATCATGGCCGTATTGTTAATCTTGTTGCCAGTACTGTTAACAACCTCCTACCAGAAAATGTTGTCATGTACAAACACTCCCGCATTGAGCCAGTTTGGTTTAACAGCTCTGACGATGTGTTTTGTAATATCCCTAACACACCTGATGTGGTGTTTTTGGACAGAGACAGAAGGCAGGTCCTGGTCCTTGAAGTGGGGTGTGTCTTTGATCTGTACATGGACATGGCTTTTTATGATAAGATGACCAAGTATCAGCCCATTCTTACAAAGATTGGTGATCTAGGATTTACATGTAAGTTGATAGTGCTGATATTTGGCAGTCTAGGACATGTGCACAAATCAGCCATCAGTGGGTTAAAACTGGCAGGACTAACAAAAGGAAACTTGCAAAATACTGTTCTGTATCAGCAGTGATAGGCAGCCTTGCTGTATGGCACAGATGTTGTTTTCTGTACCCTTGAAAGCTAAAGTGTTTCACTTCTGAAAATATTTGAATCCTGTCTGTAGTAATATGATTGGTGGGTTGATGAGGAAAATCTCTGTCCTTTGCCACACTATGTTTGTTTTTAGTGGTGTGTGTGGTAACATGCCTACCCACAGTTTACAGGGTATATTGTACAGGGTATAGTGTACAGGGAGTACAGAAACACATTTGAGTTTTGCATGAGCATGCACACACACACACATACACATACAGGTAGACATAGTCAACGATTAAACAAGAGTGTGGAGGTAAACAGCCCAGAGCATGTGTGAAGCTCTGACTGGAGCTGCCTCTGTGTGTCACCTGCTGAAATATTTGCATGTTTATTAACTGGGGCAAGTGAGGTGCCATGCTTGCACAAACAGCCAAACAAAAACGTGAGCAGGAGGATGCACAAGATCATAATGGTGCATCAAAATGGAGAACTTCTGTCGATTGAGTGCACGTTCAGAGATTTAATATTGACAGTCTAAAAACTTTTCTCTATGTGTGTTTGTGTGTGTGTGTGTGCTTGTGTGATTTTCTCCAGTGATGACGAGGCATTTCTGCAACTTTTGTTTGTTTGTTGTTTTCGTCCTGAGAAGTTTTCGTTCAGCAGTTCCAAAGACCTGCTGTTGCTGTTGTTATTTATGACTAGAGTGTCTCCCGTCTGCTTGCGTCTCCAGCTCCTTCGACTTTGCCTTCGAGCTGACGCGCCTCGCCCTCAAGCACAGGATCCCCGATGTCCACTACAAGCACGCCATGTTCCTTGAGGATGAGGTAGACCATGCAGACAGACACACTCCTTTTCCAGACACTCAACTTTTCCCTGTCTTCCTCACACTGTTTTTGTCTCTCTCTACAAGACCATCTGTTTATCGGTGGGGAAAAAAATAGAATGAAATAAAAGACTAATGATTAAACTTTTACTGCATAGAACGACGTAACAGTCTCCACCCCTGTCACGTAGGGCTTCCCTTTTTTGTGCTGAAACTCTCCGCAGCCTCTCAAACATTTATAAGTTTGCAAATGTGTGTGTATGTGTGTGTAAGTGCGCGTGTGTGTGCGCGTGCGTGTGTGTGTCAGTGTATGTCATTCAGGTGTGTTGAAGTTGCTGCACCGCCTCCCCAGTTACTTAAATGTCACATCTGAATTATTAATCTTCTCATAACGTGCCTGAGGTCTGTCAGCGACCTGACGATTTTCTTCTTCTTCTTCTTCTTCTTCTTCTTCCTTTTCTTTCTCTGGTTTTCTCTTTCGTCATGTCATCATTGGTCTCTATCCTTCAAGGGCAAGTTTGCGGAGGCCGAGGCGGAGTTCATCAAAGCCGGCAAACCCAAGGAGGCCGTGCTGATGTAAGTGGATTGCTGTGTGTGTGTGTGTGTGCGTGTGTGGGGGAGTGAGTGAGAGAGAAGGAAAGAGTTTGTGTGTGTGTGTGAGGGAGTGAGGGCCTGTGTGTATTTCAGTGCATGGCAGAGTGAGAGTGTTTATGAGAGAAACTGTGAGAATTTGTGTGTGTGTGTGTGTCTGCGCGTCTGTTTGTGTGTGTGTGTGTGTGTGTGTGCGCTCGGCAGGAGTTTGGGCTTCAGGCTCTTCCTCAGCTCCACTTCAAAAGGGGGATGCCGGGCTGCCAGCACAGCCTCTCTGAACTTCCCATCCCGCGCTGATTAGCTCGCGCCGAGCACGGACGGCCTGATAACTTAGACACGCTGATCCAAGGGGGAGAGAGAGAGAGGGGTAGGGAAGGAGAGAGAGGGGGAGAGAAGAAGGGAGGGAGGGAGGGAGAGGTTTGGGGGATAGAGATGAGCCATGAACAGAGAGGGGGGATGAGAGGGAAGAGATAGAGGAATAGAGCGCAAGAGCTGAGGCAGTCAGAGGGTTGGGGGGATTGAGAAGAGAGGGAATAGAGAAGGAGGATGAGAGAGAGGGAGAGGAAGGTGAGAGAGAGAGAGAGAGAGAGAGAGAGAGAGGGAGAGAGAGCGGAGGGTAGCAGGGGCATACAGGTGGCGCAGGGGATCAGATGCTGTCAGGCCTCGAGGCTTTGATCCGCTCCGCACGCGGACCTGCCACGTGCCCCACACAGCTCCATCCGCTCCGCACCGCACCCCCAACACCAGCCCCAGCTACCAGCTGAGAGAGAGGTGCAGTGAACAGGCCTGGCTTCTAGGGGGCAGCAGCAGGAGACATGTGAAGGCAAACGCCCAGCAGCAGAAGCGAGCGCGGCGCATCCACTGCAGAGATTTAGGAGCAACGCTCAGGCTCAAAGCTCAACTCAACTCTGTCAGTGTTGTTATGTAAGGACACGCAGAGTTCCCACAGGCCAGTGTTCCTGGGAATATTACAGTCTTAATTATTAATGCATTCAATTATTCATTTATCTATTTATCTATCCTGATGTCAGTAGACATCCGGCCAAGTTTTACTGTGAAAGCCCTTTATTGGCTCCTGTGACTTTGAGACCCCCCAGAAATGTGTGCCACACCTGAGTTTAGGAGAGATTAAAGCAAACCAGTAAATCAGTCTCCTCTCCTCTGTAAACACCAGATGGGTCCCTTTCATAAATCACGACAGTGAACATTTCTTATCACGGCGCTGTATTAGTGGGAAGCAGATCTTTCCAACAGGGCTCCATTAGCTGATTGCTTTGGCTTGGAGTCGCTATATCGGGATGGCTCTGTGTTGGTACCCCAGCTTTGTTACTTTGCATCGATATTTCTATTCTCTGTTGGCTTGACTTTCTGTTAATGGATTTTTTTCGGATTCTCAGTCTTGGGGGCGGAGGAAGGAGCAGCACAGACTGGACAGACTTAGCGCTGGCCGATGACCATGAGTGACCACTTTTGTCGCCTTGCGTTGCCTTTGTGCGGCCCACGTAGTGTAGATTGCCCAGGGTGGCGTAAGGTGCATGCTGTTGCTGAATATGCACATATGAATATATGAATAATAATATGAATATGCAAACATACACAAACAAACAGGGCTTGCTTACCCCTTTTGCTCACCAAAGACAGTAGATCAAAGTCAAAGTCAAAGTCAGTTTATTTGTCAATTTCTTCAGATGTACTTGACATACAAAGAGATCGAAATTACGTTTCACACTGTCCCATGCGTAGACATTAACAACAATAAGTACAGATGCACACAAAAACAGTTTTAAACAATGAGGTAGTAGAAAAAAAAAAAAAGTGCAAGTAGGCTTAAGGCATTATACGTATGTAACATACAGGGTATAACAAGACAAGACAAGACAAGACAAAAACATAACATATAGTTAAATAAATTTTTGCAGCAGCAGTAGTAGTAATATAAATAGTGGTAAAAAAAATACTAAAATATATAGCAGCAGGTGTGTGCAATTTGCAATGAAGAGGTACTATAAATACTGCAATGAAGTAGTAGTAATATAGATCACTACACCTCCGATCACTACACTCGGAAGACAGGGGCTGTGAGAGACCGAGAGAACTACAATAAAACCTCAGGGCATCCACAGGCAGATTTCTGACTACTAGATTTTTATGCCCTTATAGGATATTTATTTACACCTGTGCCTGGGAAGAAGCAATTGCAGGCTAGAGCAGCATGAGTAGAGCTTATCCTGACGTCTCTGGCACCAGAACAAGAAGCCACAAATCATGTTGGCGGTTCTGTACACACCACTCAGGCATCAGGACTATTAACTGTAATGCACGGCCAAGCCACTTGTGTACAAGTTGAAGATTCGTAGTAATATGGAGGCTTCGAGGATCAGTGCAGATGAGACTGATGACAGTAGAGATTGATTGTGTTGTCTCGAGTTGAGTGACTCTTCATCAGCAGATGCAACTTTGCGTTAGTGCCTCTGTTGTGTCGGTTGTGATGCTCTGCTCTTCGGACATTTGTGTGGATGTTACTGCTACTGATGGCTACTGTTCGGACCCTTAAACTGTATCGTTTCCCCCACCTTCCCTTTCCCCCCCCCCCCCCCCCCCCCCCCCCCCCCCTCCCCCCAGGTATGTGCACCAGCAGGACTACAGCGGGGCGCAGCGTGTGGCCGAGGCTCACGACCCAGACAGCGTTTCGGACGTGCTGGTGAGCCAGGCCAAACACTGCTTCGACCAGCGGGATTTCCAGAGGGCCGAGGCCTACCTGCTGCGAGCGCAGCAGCCCGAGCTGGCCATCAAGTACTACAAAGTAAGGGCACTCAGCTGGCGGCCATCTTGTTTTAATCTCTAATTCCTTTGAGCCTTTTCCCAACCGCCTTGCTTCTGCTCTTTTGATTTTGTTGTTTGTTTGTTTGTTTTGGTTGGCTTTTTTTAACACAACAGGCGCAAAATTCAGAGTGTGTGGCGACTCCTTGATAACCAGCTGTGCGTGGGGAGTGTATTAGCCATGCTAATGAAAAATCTGAAAGTCAGCATCAACATGATCATCAACAACAACAAAAAAACAACTCTTTTCTTTGAGGAGGTGTGGGGGGTTAAGGCAACTCATGATGCATAAATCATTGGGAATATTTGAATAAAAAAGGGGCCTGTAGCGCTTCATTTGGGAATCAGAAGGTTCTAGAAGAAGGAGAGGCCGCTGCTAAGCAGGTGTGAGAGAGCGAGGAAAATGTCACGGAAGAGTGGTCAGTGCTAAATGTAATAATCGCTGTGGGCTCTCCCAAGTCGTCAAATAAGAAATTTCTGCACATTTCTACTTGTGTCCATGGTGTGTGTGTGCGTGTGTATTTGTCGGAGCGTGTGAACGGTGCTGAGTGATGAGAAATACCGCTCCCCCGCTCACAAGGCAGCTCCACTTACATGCTCTGGTGCGCATGTGTGTGTGTGCACGCGCGTGCATATGTGTGTGTTTAACAAAGAGCTGTGTTTGTGTGCACAGGATGCAGAGATGTGGAGCGATGCAATGCGGATCTGTAAAGAGTACCTCCCCAACAAACTGGACATCCTGCAGGAGGAGTATGAAAGGGAGGTGTCTAAGAAAGGGCCCAGGTACACACACACACATATATGTAGATGTAGCTATTTCCAGCATCTCCTTTTTTTACATAATTTCTTATGTGAATGGGTCTGTTTCAAATTGCTGCCAAACACTTAGCGATCCATCCATCCGTCCATACATCTGTGTGTATAAGGATGGAGAACGAGCAAGCGTCACGCGTACTGTATTGCACTCCCTGTTCTTCCTCTGGCCGTGATCCACGTGTACACACACACGCACATGCCTGCCGAGGCCCTTTATTAAAACATGCCGGCTTTTTATCCCAAATTATATGGGTAATGAGGAGCTCATTAACAGAGCAGATGCACCGCTCGCCTGTCTCCACTGATAAGTTCTTCCTATTTTTAATGACTTGTGGGAAAACATCAAAGAGGTCTCTTATGAACCAAGAGACACACAGAGAGAGCAAGAGATGGAGAGAGAGCGAGAGAGAGAGAGAGAGACAGTATACCGTATCATGGTTAAGACTAGGACCCAATCAAATGTAATTTGGCCCTCATGCGTGGTCAAGTGTGAACTTTTAGCGAACAGCGACTTCTTCATTGACTCCTGGTGCTGTTGCATTTAGTGGTCCCGGTTCAAGGACAGACCTTGCTACCAGCGTGAAGGGCTGTAGGCTGAGAGGAACAGCTGAAGAAGAAAAGAGAGAGTTTTTTCTTTCCCCGCACCAACGTGTTGTTTTCCTCTCTCTTTGCATGTAAAAAAGGAACGGCTGAAAGCACTGTTTGCTCTCCATGCCTTTGGGTCTGTTATAAGTCAGTGCACCACAGATTGTGTAAAACAGTGTCAATGATGCTTGGAAACACAATACAGAATTATGTATTCAGGATGGTTTGACGTGCTTGATGATTCTCGTGTTTGTGCTACTTTGTCTGTGTGTGTGTGTGTGTAGGGGTGCGGAGGGGGTGCTGGAGCAGGCTCGTGAGTGGGAGCAGACAGGTGAGTATGCCCGAGCGGTGGAGTGTTACCTGCGAGTGAAGGACAGCTCCAATGTGGCCCTGATGGAGAAATGCTGGCTGAAGGTAAGAGCTCTCTCTCTCTCTCTATCTTATCTATCTATTTATCTATCTATCTATGTATCTACCTACCTGTACTCTGTCTATCCCTCACTCTCTATCTACCTCTACTCTAATTCTCACTCTCATTCAATTGTGGGGCATTTACATAACAATTAACATCCACAGCCACTCACACACACCTACACCCACACACACTGTAAACAGCATGCACAGTCCAGTTCTGAAGCTCACATAGATATTTATCCAGTTGAAGCTCAGGCAGATTCAGACGCTGTGTGGACCCTGTGAACACACGTACATTCACCTTTGTCCATAGGCAGTACATGCAGTGTGTATTCATTTGGTTTGTTTTAAATGTATAATGGACAGCATATCAGTGTCATAAAATGAATAAATAGACAAGGATAATACGGCAAAGTCAGCGGGCTCACTGGTAGGCTGGGAGGATGAGCCTTTGGTCCAGACAGGAATACTGACTGGTGTGACCAGAGTCTTGCCTGTTAGGCGCTACCGGGAATAGGCATTCAAAAGCTTACCAATGGAATGATGCCACATGGCCGATGCTGTGCGACTTACGTTGAATATGATATTATTAATTCAATTCAATTTTAGAGGTCATGCTTTCTTCAGCAATCGACAGTGGCTTAGCTGCCAGTCAGTCGAGTTGGCTGTAGTAGCCAAATCAATGCAAAAATGTACATCAATGTATTTCAACCTTGCATTTTTTTTTTGTCCCCCACCACTTTACTTTCAAAACACTTTTACTTAAAAAAAAAAAAAAAAAAAAAAAAAAAAAATTGTTTTTGGGGGGGAACAGCACCTTCCTCAGATTCTCTGATCTATTTCCCCCACTTCACCCCACCCCTAGGCTGCAGAGCTGGCCATTAAGTTCCTGGGTCACGACAAGTCGGTGGACGTCATTCACGCGGTGGGACCCCAACTCATCCAGATCAGGAAGCACAATGTTGTGAGTCCTCTCTCTTGCCATACTTTTCGGGCCTCTAGATTGTGCTGCCAGCCAGGCCCTTTTATCCTTTTTAACAAATGTATTTCAGTATTTCATGTCATAGTGTTATTAGCTTTGAAGTCAGTTGCACAGTTCTGCTAAACTGCCCAAGCCAAAGCTGTCCAGTTAATTGCCAAGGTCAGATGCCTAGGACCCTCTCCGTGTGCCATCTTCATGGCAGACACTGAAGGTGCCCTGAAGTGATCCCGCACACACTGGGCAACAAGTAGAGAGGAAAAAAATATAGCATGCAATGCAAATATAATTATTAATATAACAGCGTGTTTAGCAGCAAAATTGAGTCACCATATTATTTTTCAGAAAAATTTGCAACAACATTGTACAGTCTCACAAATCTATGTGACTTTGCTTACAAACTAAAAAGTAGAAACCAGTTCCTGATCAATCTTGTATGTTTACATGGACTAACAAGTGATTTTCGTTAGTTCAGTTCGTTTTCATTGAAGATCCTGCCAGTGTAATAACCGTGGAATCTCCACAAATAGGCGTCCAAGAAAGCCTTAATTCACCCTGTAATTATCCATTTAACAATGTGACTACAAAGACTTAAGACCTACTCACTATCAAGGACCTAAGAACTAGTGACTATAAAGACCTAAGAACTAGTGACTATTTAGACCTAAGAACTAGTGACTGTGAGGACCTAAGAAGTTGTGACTATGAAGACCTAAGAATTAGTGACTATAAACACCTACTGTAAGAACCAGTGACTATGAAGAACTAGTGACTATAGACATAGTGACTATAAAGACATAACAACTAGTGACAATGAAGATCTAAGACCTAAGATCTAGTGGCTCCAAACATCTACCTGAAAGCAGCATAAAATGTTGTCTGTAGTGCCTATAAATCATCAATAGGTTTCAACATAAACAGTTACATGAGTGACAAAGGAAAGGCTGAGAACTTGAAGATGTATTTGTGTGGTAAGAAGGGATATGCTTTAAAGGAAAGACCACTGGAAATGGGAGGTGGCCATGGGTTTACTAAGAGGCACAAGAAAGCCAATAGAACACGCTGGATTATGCCAAAAAGAAAAGCTTTTTCGGTGCTTATTGTCTGGTGTCCTTCAGGCTCCAAAAATGTGTGTGTGTGTGTGTCTCCAGGCAGCTGAGCTGTATCTCAACGTGGACCTCATTAAGGGAGCTGTGGACGCTTTCATTGCGGGTGAAGAATGGAACAAAGCCAAGAGGGTGGCCAAGGAGCTGGATCCAAGGTGAGCTAAACCCCACTACCCCCGGTTGTCCCTGACAACGCCACAACCTACACAATTGTAGAAAGAAAAATATATCTTTCTCCCTCTCGCTTGCTTACACAAACACGCACACACACACACACACACACACAGATACCTATAACAGTATCTCCATCTGTAAAAATGCAATGCAAATATTGTTGCAAGTGGGAGTTGTACATTTGTTTACAGATATAGATTATAGATTTATTTCTCTTTCTATTTGTGGTATAGATAGACTTTTGTTTGTAAATTGAAGCAGATGCAAGCAGTGTAAACCTTCTTAGGGCCCGTTCACACGGACACGCTTTTTTAACCTCCAGGGGCTCGATATCAATTGTTTCTGTATGGAAAGGTGCGTCTTTGAAAAAGTTCCACAGCTGCGACGCGTGCGGCTTTTTTTGTTGCTTGCGTCTATATGCGAGGCTTCTAAAAACGCAAGGCGCTCAGAGTTGAAAATGATTGAACTTTCGAGTTTTATTAACAATGGGCGTTACGTAGCAACGTTTACGTTCTTAACCGCTTTGCAAACGGCGAGTGTTTGGAATGGTTGCGACATAGTAGGCTTTTTTGGAGGTGAAAAGCGCGTTCCGTGTGAACAGCCCGTCAAGCTCCTCCTGACTGTATTTGTTCTAAAGGAGCTATTAGCATCAGTGCTCTAACATTAGGGACGGATTGGATTTCTCCAGCATCCCATCGACAGCCCACATTTCTTCATTGCTCAAATCCCTTACCTCTCTTCGTTAACTAGTAGTCCAGCTGTGAATTTAAAAGCCTTCTGTAAGATGAGGTGGTCTCTTTCGCTCGCATGCTCCCTTTTCCCCTCTTTCTCTCTCTCTCTTTGTTTGTTAATGTCTCTCTATTTCTCTCTCTGTCTCGGTCTCTCTCTCTTGTTCCCATGTGTTCCCATGAGTGTGTGCCTACCGCTGTGCATCTTTTTGTAGGTTGGAAGAGTACGTGGATCAGTGCTACAAAGAGCACTTGAAGAACCAAGGCAAAGTTGACTCGGTGAGTAGGGCCGGGCACGGTAGTGAATGGGTGAACACAAAGCTGTTTGCTTGCTGTCTACACTCTTTAAAGTGCTGGAAATAACAGGCACAACACCACAGCGGTGGTTACAGCTCAACAAAAAAAAAGACCCATCTTGGGAGCACTTCATTAGTCTTTCACTCATTCCTTCTCTCTGGTTCTTTCTCTTCCACTTTTGCTGTGTTTCAATCTCTCTTCTGCCCTGCTATTCTCCTTCTTTCTCCAGCTCCATGTCTTTATCTGTACACACCCTCTCATTCCATTTGCTCGATGCATGGGCTGTAAAAGCAAATTAAGATGAAGACCTATACTCAGCCGTGTTGGAATAAAAGACTTGACGTGCCAAATTGATCTTCAATCTGTTCCCGATGTTTCACCACACCATTGTTTGAGTGTCACTGACATCCTCTGATTTTTAAAGAAAAAAGAAGAAAATTGCCCAAAAAAAAGAAAAGAAAATCAATGCTACTTCACAATGTATTGTTGAATGGCTGAAATTGTTGTCGGTGTGTTACCACTGCAGTCTTGTTGGTTGCCAGAACAGCCAACAAGATGAACCTACATTGTGGGTCATGGGTGAATAAAACAGATGGTTGACAGTAAATAGACCATGTCTGGGACAAAAACAGCAGCTTGATCAGGGGTATTCAATAGGCAGTCCCTGGTCCAGACATCGACGAGGTCCGGATGAGGTTTCTTTTGGACCCTGATTGATCCCATCGTGTGTAATAATCTGTGTCCTAATTATCCATCATCTACGTGATTTTCACTGTTTCCGAGGTATTTTCGTGAATGTCTGCACACTGTTTAGCTGTTAGGACCACTTGCATCTCCTCATATTTTATTCAGTCTGTCCATAGCTGTAGCTACATCAGAGGCAAAATAGCCTACAGAAACATCTGCTTAACTTGTCCTGAAATGCAGTCCGACCACTGACGATAAAACAAGTGCGTGAGAGCTGGAGAGAGAATTAAATAAATTTTGCGCATGTGAGTCAGACGCTGAACTATCAGTAGAATGTACACAAAAAAAAAAATAAACCGAATTGCTCAGCTTCTTTGCATATTGGGCATTATGTATAATATTGCACATACCGTAGCGCATTTCCACACATCAGTCACTCAGTAGTTGCCCTATTCCTTTTTCTACACGACATGAATGCATTTTCAATCTATCTTTAGTTAATCAGACTTAACTGAATCAAATTAACAGTAGACTATGCGTGTGGTATTTCAAGTTCTAGTGCAAGACACAAGTCAGATGTAGATTTCGCATGGGCCTGCACTTATTAGACATTCATTAAAACTGAAGACACTGAAACTGAAAAAAAAACTGCAGGAAAAAAAATTATGAAAACCACATTTTACTTTTTATTGTGTAAATCGAACAATTGGCTCGTGCTTTGCATACTGGTGACCTAGATAGACCAGCATGTAACCATCAACATGAATAGATGCCTGTGTGGATTAATACATGGTGGATCCTTCTCACCATTTGATTTTCTGGCACTTTCTCTGTGCAGCTGGTGGGCGTGGACGTGATGGCTGCCCTGGACATGTATGCAGAGAGGGGCCAATGGGAGAAGTGCATAGACACGGCGTCCAAACAGGTAATAGTACCTGAGCTATCTTCTGCGCTCAGCCATACTCAGGGACTCCACTCACCAATCTGAGACCAACTGGAGAATACTTACAAACATATTTTGCATATCAGACATTGTATAAAATTGTAAAAACCCAGAAAGTCCCTCTTGAGTGAAAGTAAGTCACCCAGTAGCAATTTACGCAAGTAAAAGTCTGAAAGTATTTACTATACTCAAGCACAATTGGTAATCTATAATTAAGTAGGCCCAAAAAAATGTCAGAAAATAAATTATGTAGTGTCTTTTTGCAGGACGAATCAAACAAACAATATATTATCCTGCTTATTATACAGCTACTTGCCTAAAAAACAACAACAGAACATTTCACACAAACATATTTAAAAAACTTCATTACATTATTATACTTTTGTAGTGGTGATTATAGAGAAATAACCAACCTCTGAACATTGGGATGACCCATTCAAGATGAAAAGGGTTGTATCACCTCTGTCCTTTTAGACAATTCATTTCTTTCTCATATATTTAACTGTATTAAGTCAGACAAATGTAAACACTACTATTACATGTATAAATATTGTAAAAAAAAACTACTGGACAAATAGAGAAAAAATAATATTTCATGTTATTGAATTTCATCAAGAATATCACAGTCCCAACCAAGAGGCAGTGCACAATAAGTACACACGTCTCTGTTAAAAATCGACTGTAGTCACTCGTGTCTCAGGCCAATAATCCAAATGCAGGATGCGCATTTGATTGTGCTGTCTGTTCCCCTCTGGGGCTAAATGCTGTAACTCTAATGGAAGCTAAACTTAATTCATCAGGCCGCCCTGTGAGCTGGAAACGATCCAAAGTTGAATATGTTTAGCCTTTGCCCATTCTACATCTTTCCAACTGATTTCATGGTGGCAATGGTAGGTTTGTGTGAAAACACACACACACACACACACACACACACACAGACAAACAGGCTGAACAACTGAGAGCAGAACCTTATTGTGTAAGTGACAGTGGCTGGTCATACTTGTCTCTTTACCCATGACATTTATCTTTGTCCCTTTACAATTCCAACTGTTTAGAGAGGAGAGTTTTCTGACCTAGCCGCTTCTCCTCCAACATTACTGTGCCATGTTTACTCCTTTGACAGAACTACAAGATCCTCCACAAGTATGTCGCTCTCTACTCCACCCACCTGATCAAAGACGGGGACGCGGAGAAAGTCCTCAACCTTTACATCCAGCACGGAGTGCCCGCCAATCCACAGGTGGGTGCAAATAGGACGATTCCATATGCAGCCTTTCTGTTCTACCCTTGTGCACTGGCCTTAGAAGGCTGCTAACTATATAACCTCATCCGGTTCTGTTTACTCCCCTCACTTACCTGCCTCCTTTCATTCGGCCTATAGAACTTCAACATCTACAAGCGCATGTTCCTGGAGCTCCTGAGCCTGGTAGAGAGGGACAATGTCGAGTCCTACCGCATGTGGGGCGATCTCCGAGACGTCATGCTAGATCTGGTGAGCGCTGGACTCAGGTCCCGGAACGTATACAGAAAACAACATGCAAATGCCCATTTGCTATGCTGTGGGACTTCAAGTTCAGATAATATCAATGGTATAAATGTTATGACAATAATTTACAAATATTTAGCCTACACTCTGCACAGCACAGGCAATTGCCCACATCACCACCGGTGGGACTTAGGCTACAGTATACAGTCAGCAATTAATTTCTCAACAAATCAGAGGCGACTTATTATCACGCCACGGATATTCATGAGGAAGACCAAAAAGCCTTGGGCCACCACCCACTTTTTCTGCGCACTGGGAAAAGATCACGCAGGAGCACCAGCAAAAACAATGAAACCGCAAAAACACTGCAAAAACAATGAAATGCCGATGGAAGGCGAGCCTTAACGATTAGCTCGGCGGCCTGGTCAGGATCCGGCAAAAATTAACCCCTGGTGGTCAGCAAATTACTTTCTGAAATTTACAAGGCAGGCAACGTACAGTATATATTGAGGTTTGCTCTCAATGAAGGAGTCATTATTAAAGATGTGGTATGATAACCATTATTGATCAAAGGTTATTGAGAGACACCACAAACTGTTTAAATTTGCCATATTGTCCTGTTTCATTGCAGTTTTGCGTAAAGGCTTTTCTATCAGCAAAGCAAACGTATGAAGAGCTGAATGAATGTGTCCTACCAGATTGAACTCACCGACCTCTCCTGGTTTGTGTGTGTGTGTCCTGGTGTGTGTGTGTGTTTTTCCTGGTTTGTGTGCCCGCAGTGTGAGAACATGACCAAGTCGTCGGAGGCCAACTCGCAGGCCCACGAGGAGTTTGAGCAGATGCTGCTCATCGCCCACTACTACGCCACCCGCTCGGCCGCCAGGGGCCTGGACCAGCTGGTGAGTGACAGCCTGTGCTGCCCAGGCTACCCGCTTCCAGAGGCAGCCGTCACTGGAGCGGGGGGCTGAGACTGTCCTGAGGTCAGTTGCTGTCTGGGTAAACTGGGGGCTGAGGCCCAGTCAAGCTGTCCACAACATAGATCCACAGACACGATGCTGTTAGCATTAAAGTTAACAACGCTGTTTGCCACCTTTATGAGGCCTTGTGCTTGGCATTTGAGGGTTGGTGTGTGTGCAGGCGAGGGGGGTGGTTGAGGTTGGGCCATGTTTGAAGGTGGTTCAATGGCTTTTCCCCTATGACCCTTTTTTTTTGTTTTGTTTGTCTACTGCCTTTTTACCTGTCTGTGTTGACAGTTTCTCAACTTTGTGCTTTTCTTCTCCTGGCTTCTTTCTCTCCCTCTTCCTCTCACTCCCTCACTGTTCTTTCTCCCTCTCCCCCCCCCCCCCCCCCTTTCTTTCTCTCTATCGCTCTCTCTTTCTCTCTCAAGAGTACCATTGCAGCCAAGCTGTCCATCGCTCTGCTGAGGCATACAGAGCTGATTCCAGCTGACAAAGCCTTTTACGAAGCAGGACTCACTGCCAAGGTAACTCAGAGGGGTGTGTATGTGTGTAAGTGTGTGTGTGTGTGTGTAAACTGGGGGGTGAAGCATGCTGCCACACCACCTGGAAGTTCTCACATAAGCTTGGGCCAATCCGGTGAGGCTGAATGCAGCTTGGAGGCCCTCTGAGATCCTTGAGAAATGCACCCAGAGCTTCATATGCACTCTCTTTTATGAATGGCGTCTGTGTGTGAGCGAGTGAGAGTATGATGTGATAGGTGTTCAGAGAACAAAGACAGACAGAGACGTTTGGCTCAATCATTTTGTCCAAATGTTGCCTTGGCGTGCCAGTCAACCGTATTCAGGGTTGTATCACATAAAAGTTTGCATCAATATGACCTTGTGCTTTTGTGAGGCCGACAGAAGAAGGAAGGGAAGAGAATTGAGAGGTGGAGAGTTAAGTTCAGAATAACATTCTGGTTAGCGGGAAGCTGGAACTTGAGTATGCCTGTCGTGAGAGAGGAAAAAAAACATTTCTTTAAAAGAAAAAACAAGTCTCATTATTCGTTTTTGAATGTCACACTGATGACCACCAATGTTCTCTCTCTCTCGCTATCTCTCATCTCTCTCTCTCTCTGTCTGTCTGTCTCCACTCAGGCTGTTGGCTGGGAGAATATGGCCTTCATTTTCCTGAATCGCTTCCTGGATCTAGCTGACGTGAGTCCACAACAGCTTTCTCTGTATGCTCAAGCTAGATTAAAATTGCAGTCTCTTAATGTATGATTTGCCTAAATGATGTGAGCTTATGTGTCTAAATGAAGCCTGTTGAAGATGATATGTATGTTATGTTTGTTCAAGCAGCGCCAAAGACTTTTTAAACCTAAAATTATGTTTTCAAAAGCCCAATCGGCTAGCGACCTGTAAAACTACAATTGACTTGCCTATATGGCAAGCTTCCTTTCCAATCTGTAGAGGGTGCGATTTTCAAAACTCCTTGGTGCTGCTTTAATGTATGTGAAGTAATGCACCCTTCATTCAAAAATCTCTCACTTGTAATATGTGAGCATATTTACTGTTCAAAACTTGTCAGTGAACTATGAGGGCAAAAAAAAACAAAAAAAATCTAAATAAAATAATCGTTCATTAATCATAATCGAGTTAAAATGTTAAATTTATCGATTTTAGGCCAAATCGCCCCCGCCCTAATTTAGGTGATTTTATTAGCTTCCCCTTAATAGCAGAAGGCTTAAATGTATTGACTGTACGCTTGACTCGCTCATACTGTACAATCCAGAGGCATGTTCAAGTTTACTAAAGTAGGCCAACATTGGCACACATTGGCGGAATGTTCTTGTGTTCAGTTAATCTTAACATATCTCAGGTCTGTGTGTTGTGCATTAAATTCTCTAACTCTAGCTACAGGAGGATCATTTGATGCCCAAAAATGGTAGCCTGCCCATACTTCCTGTGACGCTACATTCAATTTCGCGAGCAAGTCAGTATGGCCATCGTGCCGATATAGAGGAATTATTTTTCCCAAATCTGTGGGCACCAATGAGAAACGAGCTTACACATACGTCATCAGAATGAGTGGTCTGATTGGTTGTAGATTCGTCAAGTAGTACACAGAGGCATCTGCTGGACGCAGGTTAAGCCCGCCTCCCAGAAGACGTTTAGTAATGTAGGATGGCTAGACTAAGCTCCTATGAGCTTTGTCGCGCAAGCCAGGCTACAAAAATGGTACAAATAAGAAAAGGATTAGCAGGGCGCTTTCCACTCAGGTCTACTCCTAAACATTTGTGATCTTTACATATTACCATGCCATATTACCATGTATAGTTTCCAAAATTGTTGTTGACGACTGTTTTAGCTGATATCTCTGATTCAGTTTTGTTGCCTACTGGTTTCCTCGTTGATTTATTGTATAAATATAACACATCTATTGCACATACTGAATTTACTCATAACACTGTGCAGTGTACTGAGTGTGAGTGTGGGTGGCCTGTGGTGTGTGTGTGTGTACTGTAAGGGGAAGAGGTGTCCTAAGGATCTAAGGGGGTGGCGTTTGTTTAAAATAGGTTGAGAACCTGTGCATTAATATAAGTGATTCCTGAAAGCAATCTCATGAAATTTTGTAGGGGATTGATGAGGGCAACTTGGATGCTCTGGATCACTCTGACTTCCAAGACACGGACATCCCCTTTGAAATACCCCTGCCTGCCAAGCAACACGTCTCCGTGAGAATTTTTCAAACTGTTCTTTGTGTTTTGTGACCTTTAGACAGGCCAGGAAGTCTTTTCATTTAGAATAAGAATGTTGTTTGTTGTGTGTGTGTGTTTGTGTGTGTGTGTCTATATAGAAATACATTCAGTAGTGTTTGACACTCAGTGTGCTTTTGTGTTGTGCTTATGAAAAGGGGCCAAGAGTGCATATAAACATGAGTCCTGTGATGCCACCATCTTCATGTGCCATCACGCTGTCTTCTGTTTTACTGGCCACTTGCTGCATGTGTTTGCTGTGTCTAGACAGATGCCATCTTGTACCATGTGTATGTTTTTGTGTGTGTGTTTTGTTCTATAAAATGCTGTGCTGTGTCAGGTCTTGCCATGTCATATTAGGGTCACACGTCAAGCGGTGGTCGCATCCTTGCGTGAGGCCCCGTCCCGCCATCGTCACCTCACACGCTGTCTGTCCCATCATGTCACCGTGTCAAATGTCTCATCAGCACCACGTCACAATGGCTTAAATCTGCATCTGATCAGTGAATCTCAGCAGGGGAGCGTTTCTGACTCTTGAGTGCATTTCCCAAACCATAGCTGCTAACCAGCTAGCAACTTAGATGGTTTACATTTATGTTCATAGGTTGTTTGTAGACGCTTTTATCCAAAGCAGTGTACAATACAGAGACAAAAAAAAAAGAATAAAAATCTAATCTAAAAGCCTAACCATTTAAGTAATTTCAATGCAATGAGAAATTGCATTGCAAACAATAAAGCAAAACTATTGTTTTGGGAAACGCACCTCTGGGTGGAGTGGCATTAGTAGCATAGTGTGTGTGTGTGTGTGTGTGTGTGTGTGTGTGTGTGTGTGTGTGTGAGCTGATTACTGATTTTACCCACTCACGCCAACCTTATACACACACACACACACACACACACTGTGCAGGTGGAGAAGCGGGAGGAGATCCGGGACTGGGTGCTGACCGTGTCCATGGACCAGCGCCTGGAGCAGGTGCTGCCCCGCGATGAGCGAGACACCTACGAGGCCTCACTGCTCGCTGCCAGCACCGGCATCCGATCACTGCCCTGCGTCATCACGGGTGGGTGTCACACACACACACACACACTTGTAGTCTTGTACATACACAAGAAGAAGCCACACAGTTACGGCATAAAACGCATAAATTAATCTATGCTTCCTTGGCTGGCAGCATTTACAGTAGACTCCCCATAGAGCACATGCGCACACACATACATACACACACACTATTACTCAGCATTCTCCTATGACTAAAGTATTTACCAAGCAATTTTTTGGACAGCACCTTAAAATAACATCTGCAAAGTGGGCACTTCCCTCTTGATTAGCCTTCTCTGCAGACATGCAGGTGTTGCACAGAGGGATGGCTTTCCTGCCTGCAATGAAACCTCCCTTAAGGCTTGTGCCATGTTAAAGGTATAGTTCGGTTTTTAACTTTTTACAGGTTGCCTAACATGCAATAAAGTGGTTCACACCAACATTTTTGCGCCTGTCTCGACTATTTGGGAAATGTAGAATCGCCTCTGCCTGCTTCAAAACGACTAGCAATGGGCATTTAAAAGTAGCACTTTTTTAAAACTAGTGGTTTAAAGATAAAAACAACAAATGCCCATTGCTAGCCATTTTGAAGCAGGCAGAGGCGATTCTACATTTCCCAAAAAGCTGAGACAGGCGCAATCGTCAAAATGTCTGTCAACCACTTTATTGTATGTTAGACAACCTGTGAAAGGGGCTCAAAGTGTTAAAAGTGTTAACTATACCTTTAAGGAAGGGATACAAGATATCCTGCTGGTCAGTATGGGAAATTAAGAGAAAAGTCAACAGAATTCTGACACAAAACTAAGCTGTGGAGATTTGTCTGACATCTGCTGATCTTTTCTTTTTGGCCAGTGAACAACACATTATCTTGCTTGTTAGATGAATAGCTTCCTAAACATGGAAATAATCTTCAAGACATTGTCTCTTAAGAAGAAATCAAGAAACTTTACTCAGACACTACATTTGAAACAAAGATAGAAGGTAGATCCATTGTAATAAACAAACAATGAATTGTGCTGGAATAGAGAAGGATCACAAGCACAATCTGTTGCCAATGGCAACACCATTAATCGTTTGCCATTGTTGTCAATAAACAGAAATATTTGAAATCTTAGCATTGAAAATACCTATTTAAAAGTCAGTACTTTTTTTTTTTATCTAGGTTTTGGGTATGCCTATTCAGGGCCTATCGTCAATTTCCTGAATATTCGCTCCAAGTCATTTTTTAAATTGTTCAGGAATTTATTGATGGTTTAAGCCAAGAAATAGAATGCAAATTCAATATGACTTTGCAGGACTTTAAAGAACCAAATAATAATGACTTATTTATTACATTTCACTTATTATTGATGGGAGGGACAATGAGAGGTAATTGTCTTGAAAGATTGTTTCGTATGTGTCTGTATGTTTGTATACACATTACTTGTGGATCAGCCTCACCATTTCATTTCTGTGTGCTCATGTCCTTGTGTGGACAGTATCCCTTCTGTGTGCAAGGACCTGGTTAATGGACGAGTTCAGAATCTGTTAATTGGTTCACAGGCCTTGTGAGAATCCAATCATCACAGAACTCCTCTCTCTCTTTTCTTCTATACACACACACAGGTTACCCAGTGTTGCGGAATAAGATGGAGTTCAAAAGACCAGGGATGGCTGCAAACAAAGATGACTGGAACAAATTCCTAATGGCTACCAAGGTGAGAGCTTGTCATCACTGTGAATGCGACATCTTGTGTTATCACTTCCGTAGACTTGTCTTCTCTCCCTCCCTCTCTCCCTATCTCTCTCTCTCTCTCTCTCTCTCTCTTGCTTTGTGACCATGGATATCTGAGAAGTAGTTGGGTGAATAATTCATTTGCACACTTAATCACAGATCTGCCAACAGTTTCTCTATACAGAGTTTATCAGTTTTTGCTTCATTCACTCAACATGATGATCAGTAATAGCGATAATTACTTGCTTTTCCTGACATCCGTATGCATCAGAAGTGTACTTAGTGGTAACATGTTGTGCTGTGTGCATGTGTGTGTTGACTGCAGACAACCCACAGCCCGGAGTGCCAGGACGTGTTGAAGTTTCTAAACCACTGGTGCGGAGGACTCCCGAGCGCAGGCTACTCTTTCCACTGAGAGCGCTCATGTGACTCCCCCTCCATCTCTCTCCTCCTCCCCTCCCTGCTGCCTTACCTCCTCTGTCTCTTCCTACGTCTGCCTCCATCCATTTAATTTGCCTTCTCCATCTGTCCTCCTACTTGTCACGCTTGCAACCTTCCCAACTTTCTCTCACGCATCCTCTCGTCCCTTGCGGGAACAGGTTAAGTCTCTCCTCTGGCATGGCAGTTAAGGTCTCCCATCCGACATGATACTGACTAGAGGTCCTTACCTGAGTATAGTCTCCCCAAACTCTCTCTAGCTCTCCCTTTTTTCCTCCATCTTTTTGTTTTAAAACACTATTTATAAATGTTTTTTATTATTGTTTTTCTGTGAGATGAAATTGTGAACTTTTTGCATGTTCACACCCTGGGCTTTGTCTTCAGTGGGGTCTGGGGCGTGACCGTTGCGATGAAGAAAACAATCCGATTTTTTTAATAGCATCCCTGTTTCCCATGGTAGACGTCTCATCGAAGTCTAGACGTCAAACCTGTTTACAGAAAAGCGTGATTTTAAACTTAAAGATATTAAACTCTATAGCACTCCATCAAAGCTTTTAATATTTGTAATGCAGAATATTTTTCATATACAGTGTATCGTTTTTTGCATTTTGAATGTGATTTGTGAGCTAAGTGCTTAATAAAATATATTGGTATATTTAAACTTTAGCGGTTATTTTTCAATTACACGTTATAATATACAAACGATAAGGGTCGCGTGCCTAAATAGGCTAATCTTAGTTGTAGCTCTATTTTACAAGGGTTAAATATTTTAGCAATTAATATGCGTTCTAATCCGAGGCGTCCCGACATATCTATACCTTCCTGCAAAACCATACCATTTCTAAAATAGATAAGGATCAAGATAGGAAATAATTGTCATAGTACAGCTATTGAACCTGTGATCAACGACACCCTCTGGCGGATGCTAAATCTCTAAGACGAGATGCGATGGCCTTTGGTCCTCCAGCGAACCAGCTGGTGGGACTTCTGGTACCCAGTGGCGGTGCTCTCATGCAGCCAGATCTGCCCAGATGTTCTTTTCGCTATATAGTGAGGTCAGCCCTCAGTGCTACTCTTTTGTTGCATTTGTGATTTTCTAGCAGTCGTTTGCGCATTTATATTACGTTTTGTTTTAGAGGCCTGTTTAATGTTGCACCGTTTTTTTCGTGGACCAGTGAGTGTCTCAATAAAATACACATTCCACAGTAACAATGGTAATAACATTTTTTTAACTAGCCTAACGTTGCTACATCAAAATGTGCCACGGTGAACCTATTCAACGCCTATTTGGGTGACCTTATGTTATGAACTCAGTCTGTCAAGGTCTGCAAGCTTCTACAAAAAACATGTGATTTTTTTCTTAGTGCTATTTTACCGTTTGGGTAGGCTACAAATGGCGCTTCAAAAATCCATATTCAATTAACGTTTACTCGGTTATTTCTGTAGGCCTTGTATGAATTGGTTAGGATTGGGATCCATGATAATATTGTCTTAGGACAGTGAATTAGGAACATGTATCACGTACGTCATCGTTTTTTGAAGAATCCAACAGCATGTCCGCCTGACGCACAGTATGCGCCCATGTCCTTGGGCCTATGTGCTCAAAACCAGCCATAACACCCATGCCTACAGCCGTGTATAAAATGCTACCGAATTGTTCTAATTATATCGGCCAGACTACAATTATGACAAGGATGCGTTTTGGTCAGTGAACGTCTTGTTGGCTATCTCGGGACATGGAAGGCAGACGAAATTGTTTGTCGAGGTGCGCCAAATGCACAACAAGAGAATCATTATATATATAACCCTCAAACAATTTAGCAGTTGTCGCCACTAAATTATTATACTGTAGGCTAAAGGTGGGTTGGCGGACGACGCGTCCTTAATTAGCCTCTTCCTAACATGTATTCAGAACCTGAATCAGTTGAACTGCTGCATCAAATGCTGGAATTTAAATAAAAATACTTTATTTGGTGATTGGATGTATATGTTGATTTGCGCTTGTCCAATTGTTATACAGTAAACCGCATTGGGTTTCTTTACAATTTAATCTAAAGACGTAACTGCTTTATTGGGCCAAAATAATGCGCTTCTGTTATCAAGGCCTAAAGCATTCTGTCTGGAGTGGGCCTAGAAACGGCTTGAATAAGCAAGATGTTTTTCCTAAGCCAGTGGACTCGCTTTTATGAATTTCATTTACGTAAAAAAAGCATGTCAGGATTCGACTTTGAGCCACGACAGTAAGCTCTCCATATCTACGTGGAAATTCACAAAACAAATATAATCTTTAATTTTATAGAAGGCGGGCCTATATACCTTGCCATTTATCTAATTTTCTCTCAGGCTCAGTTTTCACACCAAGTAGCCTGATTGTGTCGAGAAATATCCCGTCTAACCTATAATCAATAGGCTACAAAACATGGCAATTTAGAACAGAAATGACCATACAACTCTAATAAGGCCTGTGTCTTGTAACTGTTTTGAATTTGATATATTTAAGCTCGTGGATAGTTTGGAATATCTAAATTCATGACCTTGAAAATTATATTTTATGTAGTCCGAATTGCCAAAGGGCCACGATGCTTGCAAAGGGCGATGATGCTATATTTTTAATATTGGATATTTTTGGGGTCATCTTGTTGCTAAATGAGCAAATTAATTACGTTTTTCGCACCCCTGTAACCTAGTTCCAAATGCCTGTCTTGTGTTGTGATTTCTATTAAGGTCAATGCCTACACCATCACTATACCTACAACTGAAATATGTGGGCAATAAATTGTCAGGTAATGCTCGCCGCATTATTCGCACAATTAAAAAAAAAGGCTAAAACTTTATACCGTAGGCCTATGCGTAAAAGGTATCTGACGTGGTCAAAAGGATTCAGACTGGTAATTGACAAATTGTCGGAACTGTCTTGTTGGCAATATATAACAGAATATTTTACAGGACTCGCACAAACTGTAATCTGACCAGAACCAGCGAAATGTAACCACAGGCCTAAAGGAACAGGCTCTAGAAATATCGGGCTGTTCAAATAAAAAAAAATAACATCAACCAAACTTAACTGCGCCTCTATTTTCACAATGCATGGGTCAGTTGTATCCGTACAGAATTTGCTATTAGGCTAGTCGTCTCTATGAAACCTGGTTCCGTTTAGATTCTGCTTGTGTGTAGAAATAATCGAAACCCTGAATGTCATGTTATATAATGATTTTATTGCCAAAACATGTTACAACAAGATTAGGAATGGGTGTACAATTGTGCATGCATGCATTGAAACGACCCTTTGTTAAATATAGTTCTGTCAGCAAGAGATTAGTTCAGAGTGATTATTTACCACCTCTAATACCCGTTGCGTCAAAGACCGTCAGGCACATTTGAAGTCTATTCCACTGACTTGTACGCTAGGCCCCCGCATCGCACCTGTCAGGACCTGCAATTAAGGGTAGGGAACCTCTTTCTATCGTGAATTTATTTGTTTACAATCTAAAACCTTTTTATATTCCTCCTGAACGACAAGCGAAATGTTCAACATAAAATGAAGGTCCAGTCTGTCAGTAACTTGTAATCTTCACCTTGGTATTCAGTCAGCGAGGAACGGCGCACCACAATCTTATTGTATCCGTTCTAAAGGATATTTATTTTACAGTTAAGACACAAAGATTGTAAAAAACCCTAAAGTCACAGTCCACAAACATAAACACATAATTAATATCCGCATGGAGTAAGAAGATCGACCCTTCACCTTCACAAGCCTGTAAAACGAAGATGTCACCATAAAAAGACGCCATAGGCAACCCTGTCCGCCAGCGCAACAGCACTCATTAAACCTAAATTTCACGCCCTACATCATCTTATCGCCGGTATTTACCGTCTCTCTTGGCATTCACCGCGTGCCTTAATTGTATGGACATTTAAATCAAGGTCCGCTGTGAACACGAAGAGAGGCAGGCCCAGATTCATCCTTAGCATCGTCCCGTGACACTCAAATCGAAACCACATCGTGGTCCACGCTCGGAGGACAAGGCAACCCTCCGTTATTCTCCAATCCTGCACCAAAATGCCTACGTCCTCTCTCAAATGGTGTTGCATCAGTATCATGTACAGCACTGTAGCGCACATGGATCACTGAGAAAGGCTTCAATGTCAGCGTTGCAAGCGCAGCCATTAAAATTTTGACACTATAGCCACAGGAACGTCAAAAAAATAAGACAATAGTCTAATGCCATAAAGTACAAAAAATGAAACGTTCGGACACTTCTATGATTACATTACCCCTTTCCAGGCACCTCTTTCAGCGGCTTGGAGTGATATATCTCCTTTGGAGGCTTAACGGGCTCCGGTCCTGTAGTGTTGCGAGCAAAGGCCCGAGTGATTGCAATAAAAAGAAAGAGCTCTCTGGCTTGGTGCAGTCGGTCCTTTTGCTCAACTCCCAAGAGATACAAAAAAAAGAGAAGAGGGCCCATCTGGCTTCTCACCAGCTTTGTCAAGTCTTGCATACGCCAAAATGCTAATGACCTAGATAGCTCATGCAAAATGCAGCAGAGGTAGGAAAGAGGGGGGTGAGAGCGGCTGGGCTACCAGAGTCATCCCCGCCTTTTGTGGGGGTCGGGCGGGGTGTACGAAGAGGTGGGGGCAGTTGAAAGCACCTGCACCGGGAGGGGGTAAGCTAAATATTGGAGGAAAAACGGGAAGACACAATTTGTCAAATTGAACCTCGCACTGAGACCGAGCAACGACACGCGCGTAATCAGACATGAAACGATAAGGAGTGCTCCGTGCATTTCGTCCTGGGATAGAGAAAGAACATTTTAAGATGAATAAGAAATAATATGAAATCGCCACTTTGATTTATTACGAAGTCTGTTCGCAGGCATTTCATTTGCACAATTTAATGCTAAACATTTAATGACATTTGCATTTTAAAATACATGCATTTTACACATACATAGCCAAAATGTGGTATGGCCAAATCAGAACAACTTACAGATATCTCTTGCGTTGTTTTTTCTATGACCTACTTTTTTGCCTTTATAGGCTCATAAACAGTCCGTATATCCGGCCGTGTAGATCTGTGCTGTCATGTCCAGAGGCAGCACTAACGCTGTAAAGAAGGGAAATGTCCTTTCATTGTAAAGAAATGTCACACTGAGGGCACGCATCCTGTGCTCTTCGCGTCGTGACACGAAACGCTGTATGTCCACGATAGTGATACAACAGACAACCCTGAAAAAAGTCGACAATGTTCCCTTTATCTGTCTCCCTTCTCCTCTTTAAACGGAGAGGCTGAACAAAAAGGTTCAGGTGAGAATAGCTCACTATTTGGAAACCACAGAGCGTAGGCAACCATGCGGAGGGCTCTGTAGCAAGGAGCGATCTGACAGAGAGGAGGAGAGCAACCCAGTTTATCATAGGCATAGCCACACCGCGGTCACAGGGTTCCCTGTGCGGCTGCTCACCCACCTCCCGCTCTTCTGGGGATTATAGGAGCAGAGCGCAATAGCATCTGCCGGTTGACTAAACAAATCAGCGCTTTTCCAAAAAGGATGTTGTGTTGTTAATCTATCTTCGTACTACCTCTCTCTTTTGAACAAATTTCACAATTGCAACCCTATATGTTTCCCGATGGTAGGTATAAGATGGATATTCTCAAAATGCAGCATTTCTTTAAACCCACACAGTTCATTTATGTGCGAATTTATTGTTTGCAAATTATAACATAACGCGACGCCAGCTTAATATAGTAAGTCTAAATGGTTTAGAAATGTAAAATTGAATGATTTTTCAAGTTAAAACAAGTGGGCTCCAGATTCCTGTTCAAATAGTAAGCCCGGTTGTTTTTAAGCATTTGTTTCTCTAGTGGAATGCAGAATTCTGTGCACCCAATGCTTTAGCAGAGAGAATGTATTATGGGTGACGCTGGAGACCGTGGTATAGTGGTGAAGAATAGCCTAGGCCTATATGTTCATTCAGTCATACATTACATAAATATTTTGCTAACATGGCGAAATACCGCCTCAGCAGAATCAGTTAAAACGTGCCCCTGAAATTCACCCATAGTGCTTTGCCTTGTGCATTAAATCATCGGAGCCTTGCTTTGGTTTGTTTAGCCTATATAATAACCATAATAACCTAGCCTATTTCATTATGAAGCGAATAGTGAATTGTGACATGCGAAACATGAAAGTAACTTTTAAAGGTTGAGATTACCAAATTGTCTTTGCGGTCTGAGTTTACTTCATGCATAATTACCTAGAGGTCACGAAAGGTCTTCTAATCCTCTCTCGTGCCGTTAAGAAAATTGTCGTCTGCCCCACGCGTGTCTTCCATAAACATGCGTGATGTAGGCTACAGACCACTCCAGATGGCTCGTCTTTGAAAAAGCAAGTGTAAGCAATCTACTTCTTTGTATTGACCTACATTGTCACAATGGCTATCTACTTCAGAGGCCTTCCAGGTGGCTAAGGACGTCCAAATCTATTCTGGCATTTGAAGACAAGATGACTCCAGGCAAATGCATTTAAGGATATTACTTATAGCACAACTTATAAGTAATATATAGTATGTGCATAGTATAGTATATATATAGTATGTGCAGTATATATAACACACACACACCATGTCATCACATTTCCCCTTGGGGATCAATAAAGTATCTATCTATCTATCTTTGTTTCTGAAACACATAAAACTGGTTTAACAGTTGGTGCTGCATATATATCTGGTTAGATAGCTTAACTGAAAAAAGAGGGTATGTTTTGGCCTACATGACACCCTACGCTAGGAAAAGGAGAGGACTGTGACCCATTTATAGAAGTAGTACTTTTTCACTGCTGTAATATTTCTCATTCATCCTTGGATCAGTGGGGTGGGGTGGGGGGGTAGATTCCTGCTGTGCCATTCAGAAGACATTATTTTTGCAATACCAAAATAAAGATCAGCCTTTGTCCATGGAGCTCAAAAAGCCTTGCTTTTTTTGGGCACACTCATCAAACTGATAAAACATAGTTACACTTAGAACACTGTCCATTGTTAATTTCTAATTAAGTCATACAGTAGTGAGTTTAATTTTTTCCTTCAGTGATTCAGAATGAAACTCAATTTTAATGGACAATTATGCAATGTAACTACATAATCTAATCCCTCAGTAAAAGCCTTGTCCCACCTAACTCCATGTACAGCAAAGCGCAATGTCTGGGTGTGTGTTGGGAGGGTGGAAGAGGAGGCACTTCTTTCCACTTCCATCTCATTAAGGAAAGGCACTGGGATAGGCTCCCAGAATCCATAAGCTAAAGCTGATGCCTTTATAGAGCTGGAAAACTCAACTCCTTTCAAAGATGGTGCCTAGACTGTCTGTCCCCTGCATGAGTGTCTATCTGCTCTAGCATACTGCGTACCACACTGACTGGGATGACCTAGCCATCTTCCATCAACTGTCTCTATCTGCTGTCTCTACCTTGGTTTGCATCCGTGTAAATAAACCTCCGTTCCTGATTTTTCTAACCGCGTCTTGCCTGTTCTCCTGTGACCTAAAAAAAGATACCATCTCTAAAGAAGTTCACTTTGCTAGTATAAGGTTGGACCACTTCTTTATTTCTTAACCGTTGTATGGTGTTCGGGTCTGTGGGACCCGTTTTCATTTTTTATCAGAAGAAAAATTAAATGAGTAATTATTTTTTCAACCTCAGATTCATTGGCCTTGGCTCATTTCGGTGAAGAACATCAGAATACATTTTCAATGACCACACACCGTAAACCCCCCTACACATTTATATTACATACAGGGTGTTCGGGTCTGGACACTGGACCCGGGACTAATAAAAGTGTGAAAAGTGTAGGTCTTATGTACCTTCACTCTGTTTTCTTCCTCTCTGGGGCTGCTGAGTGTGTGTTTGAATGTTGTGGGAACATGATACACACACACACACAAACATCAACACCGCCTGCTCTTACATTCCTGCGCCTTTTACCCTTGAATTTTTTACTCTCAAAAAATCAAGGAATGAGAGTTGTCCAAGACCTGACTCAGGGACTCTAACATCACGTGACAGTTTTTTTTACCTCACACAAGCTGAGACTGGAGCTCCTAAAGAAGACCATAGTGGGTGGGAACGGTACCACCCCAGCTGCTAACAATGAAGAACAGGCCTGTCAAGATTTTGTACACTGCTGAGACATCCATGGTCGCTTATGTGCCGAAAAAGGCAAGAATGTGGTACTCATGAGTACAAAGAGCATCAATAGCCTGAGATCATTAAGGACTATCAGGCCACAAAAAGAGGGCTGGACAACATAGACAAGCTTGTGGCTGCCTACAACTGCAAAAGAAGGGAACTACGCTCGCCATTGTTGATATTCTTTGACATACTAGACATCTCAGTGTAAAACTCCTTTGTCATCTGGATGGCACTGAACCCAGAGTGGAACTGAGGAAAGCTCCAAAGGAGATGCCTGTTTCTCAAGGAACTGGGTAAGGCACTGGTGAGACCTCAAATCCAGAGAAAACAACATGTTCCCAGAACACCAGCTTCTGCAGCAATCATGAGGAGGATACAGGATGAAAATGCTGGTGCCCCATCCACCCAACCTACAGAACCAAAATCTGCAGAGCCTGAAGTAGGCCTAAGTGTGTGATGCTGTTGTAGTAAATGTCTGACATGCCTTGTGTGTGTGAGAGAGGGATCAGTAAAATTCCTGATGTTTTCATTATTCTGGACAGCGACAACAAAAAAAGCATTGTGAAGTGTGTAGACCCAAGATAGACAGAAAAATACAATATACATGCTTCAAGTGCAAGAAGTAGCCTACATATGTAACACACACTAAAACAACTGGTGTTGTTTACACTGGTGCGAATGACAGTGTGTTCAATGGGGCTTATGTGTTGAGACTGACTTAATGGATGTGTTACTGGATGTGTTCAGCTTGGGTTATGTAAACTGACCTGAATGTGTTTCATTTCTAATTAAGTTCAAATTAGTAAAAATCAATAGTTATAAAAAATTGTTTCATTTGTAAAATTGTTGATTTTATCAGAAAATAAACAAAAAACGAGTAGCATATTCATTCATAAATGTGATATAACAGAGCTTAAGGGCAAATATTAAATATATATGCCATCATATGGCTTGTAATTGGGATGAAGTAAACATCTGTTAAGTATTTTAACATATAATTGTTTGATTGTGTTGATTTAAAAACCTAAAAATGGAGCGGGTCCACCAGACCCACGAACACTGGCATTCGAGTATAGTAAATTCATCGTTATGTTCAAGGTTGACATTATGAGTTATGAGCTTTGTGACCTGGTGTATTATTCTACTAGAAGTATCTGTCAGAAGATGGGTACACTGTGGTCATAAAGGGATGAACACAGTCAGCAACAATACTATGGTAGGCTGTGGCATATAAACAAAGCTCAATTTGTGTTAAGAGGGTCAAAGTGTACCAGGAAACATATAGCACACCTTTACACCACTACCAGCAGCCTGAACTGTTGATATAAAATGCAGGATGGTTCCATGCTTTCATGTTGTTGAAAGCAAATTCTAACTGTACCTTTTGACTGTCACGGCTAAAATTGAGACATTCAAACCAGGCAATGTTTTTTTATTCCAATTTTCTATTGTCCAGTTTTGGTGAGTATGTGCATTCTGTGGCTTCAGTTACCAGTTGTTACCTGACAGAAATGGCACCTAGTGTAGTCTTCTGCTGCTGGAGCCCATCTTTGAGACTCAACCTGTTGTGTATTCAGAGATGATATTCTGCATTCCTTTGTTGTAACCTTTCAACCCATTGTTGCTGTTACCTTTCAACCCATACACCTCAGACCTCTCCCATTAACAAGGCATTTTTGTCTGCCACTCACTGGATATTTTTTTTTTTTCCTGACAATTCTGTTTTTCTTGAGACGGTCCTGGTCATGCGTGAAAATGACAGTAGATCAGCAGTAGATCAGCAGTCAACAGCCATACCCCATTCAATGTCAGTTAAATCAACTTTCTTCCCTTGCTTGGTTTGAACTTTAGCCAACTGTCTTGACCACCTCTACAGTATATGCCTATACGTGGTGATTAGCTATTTGTGTCAACAGGCAATTTAATAATTTACCTAATAAAGTGGATGCGAGTGTATCTGTCTGTTAATCCTGTAAGTGGGAGTTATTGGCCAGACTAAGATACATATCATAGGCTAAACTGATCAGGATCTCCATGTGAGTTTAGTCGGTATTGCCCCATTGCTGTCTGGGAGTCAGCTGAGTTTTGTGTGCTGCTGATTCTGACTCCATATGAGTCACTTAAATACATATCACCCCACTGATGGTTCTAACCAGGCATGACATTATGGGTGGGCCTAATAGTCCCAGTCCACCCTTTTGACTTGGCCAACTCAAAATTATTATTTCAAAATAGTTGTACAATAGTTATGGCCAGGACAGTGCAGGAAAAGCGGAGAACAGAATACTGATTGGTTATGATTTCTCTATTTTATTTTTGTTAATGCAAAACTAGACTGTAGCATTTGTAAATGTTTTTATTGTTCATTAAAAATGAGGAGTTACAGTTTATCAGAAGTAGACTCCATTACGTATGCAAAGTCTTAGGCTACCTTTGCCTCCTTTTTAAATGAGGAAATATGTAGAATGTCAGTTTTTGGGCGAGACAGGATAATGCCTTATTAAATCAAGAATAAAACTTTACCACAGCTTTATACCAGAACATCTTATACCGTAACACCTAAATGCAAGTGAATGATGTAAACTGCACCTGCAACCCATATTAAACTACTGGTATTGTTCCTATCGGTGGTTATGGTACTGGTATTGGTATTGTATTGTACTGGTATTGTTCCTATCAATGGTTATGCACATTTTCTGATCCCCTAGGTTTTAGTACCATACGGTTGATGGTGATTTAGTACCATCTACAGGGATGTTACGACGAGATTGTCCAAAAATGTCACCATATTATATCCAGAATGCATTGCCATAAGGTTGCCATTAAGACCCAATATGACTTAATTGACCATTACAGAACATCGGATCATGACTTTTTGGATTCACACTAAAACATACCGAGTAGGTTTGACCCGTGGCAGGGAATTAAGAACTTAAGTCCAGCATGCAGCAATCTTGCAATACCATGTAGTATTATCTTTCCCAAAGCCTGATATTATTGTGTATGGAAAATAGGCCGGCTGATCCATACTAAAAAAATGCCAGCCATGTTATTTGTAAAATAGACTAGATTGCTATATGGAAGCTGGGGTTTAGGGTCGAAAATATAAGTGTTTTAGGAAATGGTTTGTGATCGAAATTAATTGTGCCATTGTTTGGATACGGTGTGGGGAGGTTAGAGCGTAAATCATTAGGCCCTACTATAGGACCAAAACAGCACAGGTAGGTTTAAGGGCATTGCAGGGTTAACCCTCTAAATACATGTAAAACCATGATCACGGAAGAAAACTACCCATTATTTTTCCATGCATTAACTGCTCTGAGTCGTGTTTTTCGTGCTTCTGAGTATATTGAGCCAGTCTCTTGAATCACCATCACCCTGTCGCTAGCTGTGTGTTGTATTTTGTGAGCTGCTGACAGTGTGCTTTGTGCAACTTATTCTGATTTCATGTGTGCAATTCAATTAAATAGTCAAGAATTGCTGAGCTATAATTCTTGACTAACTGTGATGAATCACCTGAATGCATGAATTAAGTCAAGTCAATCACGAATCTCTTAACTAGCAATAAAAAAAGAAGTACTATACAGACTATACAGACAACTCAAGCATGAAAGTTTTATGCCTTTAGGCTACACAACCTGAAGCAGTCTACAAACAAACAGCTCATTATGGGGACAGATCTACACTGCATAATTCAGATTTAGTTAGATCATGTTTCATCATTTGGATCTGGAATAGATTATATGTTGCCTAGTTATACTAAAAATAAGTACATTTGTTTCCACCATAGATGTAACCTTTGACAGTCATAGGCTATATTCTAAAATAATCGAAAGAATTGCTTCTACCATTAATGTTGATCTGTCTGAATAAAGACTGAGTTATAAACACAAAAATATACTGAGAAAACTTCCTTTCATAAACGACTTAAGTAACTAACTAAATGTTACGCAAGGTGCCTGTTATGTAGTTCGTATAACGCTAGCATGCTTCAAATAGAATTCACTCAAGCTGGAAGCGGTGACTAGGCTATGGTTGCTTTGACCCGTGTGCGTTTAATTTGGCGACATCTTATCAACAGCAGAATGGGCGATATGTCCTCCAAAATCCAAATGCCCACTCCTGAAACCGCTCTACCAGACAGAAAAGATGTCATGAAAGTTTCAGGTAAGTAAAGCAATGTTGAGAACAACCTCCATTAACTGCATGTGCAAAGCTAACTACCAAGCTCGTGCTGGCTTTAAAACGAAATAAATAAACTAAAACATATTTAATTCTAGAAAACTTAAATTACAAAGCGAGATCCCGTTGTTGTCCATAACACTATGAGTGAATCAAAAAGCTGAAATAAACTGAGTAAAGTTTCATTGCCTCCGCTAACCGCACATTTGCAAATGCCATTGCCGTGCTAACTAGCATAGCCTTGAATTGTTTTTCCGGTGTTTTTTTTTTTTTTTTGGAGCATGCGTACATGAATCCAAAGTCTGCACTCATGTATCGTCTATCAATGCGCTTGCAGCTGCTCCACTATGGCTTGTCGTTTGGCGTCGCAAAGATATACTTCTACTTTAACCATCCCAAAAGTAAATTCCGTTTAATACATAGCAAACGTACATATATTGCCAAAAACATTTTCACCCACAAGACATAGCAGCTGATAGCTGTCAAGGCATAATTCCCAACTGCGCAAAAGAAAGGTTGCAATTGCCTGGTAGTCTTTACGTTAGCAGAGAGAATATAAGTGTATAGAAATTAAAGGCTTCCCCAAAAAGGGAGAGATAAACTGCACTGCATCAGGATTTAAAACGGTTCAAACCCCGACCAGTGGAAAGCGGCTGAAGTGCCCTTGAGCAAGGCACCTAACCCCTCACTGCTCCCCGAGCGCCGCTGTTGTGCAGGCAGCTCACTGCGCCGGGATTAGTGTGTGCTTCACTTCACTTCACACTGTGTGCTGAGTGTGTTTCACCAATTCACGGATTGGGATAAATGCAGAGACTGAATTTCCCTCACGGGATCAAAAGAGTATAGTTCTTCTTCTTCTATTAACCTACTGTAGGCTAGGTGTGTCCTTACCAAAACAGAGTTAATGAAGCCACCAATTAAAACACTTTATTGCTTTGCCAGTGTATTGTGTAGGGATTATGATGTATTGTCCATAATGAATAAATAGGCAATACAATTACTGTAAGATCCCCTTCTCCACTACCAACACTAGGGTTCACATAGCACCTTATCAGCTTGTTCAGTCTGTTTGTCACTGGTCCTGATACCCAGAAGATTGTGCTTGCCACCACAAACTGAAAGCATTTGCAACATCTTAGTGCACACATAAATTCTACTTAAGAATTTCATGAAGGTCCCATCTCAAACAAATTAGCTTACTTGCCTAAGTTGAAATGCCTGCTGATCTATGCAGCCTTTTTTCTTCTGAGTCAGCTTGAAAGCGTTATTTATTGAACAGGACAGTTTGCAGGTCTCGTAAGTCATGTGGCTCATTAGATTTTTTTTGCATAAGCCTATTTAACTGGGATGTAGCCTAAGCTTGCTTGTCACACTCTTCTGCTGCAAAAATGAAATGTGTGGAGTCGCAGTCATCACACCACTGCAAAAGAGGCACTTAATTAAAGACCAATACAGACTCTGATCAATACCACTTTCTGCGTCTGAGCCATTTGTTGAACACTCAAGGTGTCACAAAAAGGACAAACAGTCATGATGTCATCTATAGTAACTGTATTTGTACACAGTGTAGTTTTAGCCTGTTCTAGGAGCATTGGCTGTCCATCTTTTCCATTTTAGCCATATGTAAGCAATTTTTCCATTTTGCCGGGTAAGCACAGATGTATAATGTCATCTAGTAAGGATCTGATTCTGCTACACAATTTCCAATTATTGGTTATTAGTAATATACTTATCCTGCAACTTGTTGGAAAAATGGCTGCTGGGAAATGAAATAGTGATTTGGTATGGTCAAAGTCCAAGTAAGACTGAAGCCATTAACAAGTCTATTTTCAATTACTGCTGCTAAAAATTTAAGAGCCCTAGAGACTTCAAACGGCAAACCTCAAAGGGCAGAAGATGCATTCATATGCACATGGACTTTCAGCAAATATGTATCAGGCAGATAAAGACCACTACATATCAACTTATGATAACCTAAGATAATCAATGGCATCTCTTATAGGCTTCGCAAATTGTCTTTCACATGCTATTAACCTGGTAAATTAATTAGTCTGTTGTAGATGGCTGAAAACAAATGTAATTAGTTATCAGGCTGGCTAGTTAGTGATAATATTGACTATATATATACATATATATATATATATAAAACATATATGTTTTTGTCTATATAATAGTAATACACATACAGTTTGTGTACGACATCATTATGCTGAAGCACTGTTTGAAGCATGCTGAAGCATAGTGGTTTGAAGGTGAGCCATGTTATGGTGAGAGATGGGTCCTGTTGCCTTGGAGCTGCTTCTGCAGGCTGCTTGTGATGCCACTCACACTGACTCTGGGGTGCCATAGCACTCAGTACTGGGAGATGAAGGCGAAAGCGGCCACGCGGTGCCACGCGGTCCTGATTACCAGCCGCAGCCTCTCCAGGCTTTCCCCTTGGCAACGGTACAGGTTTGGTGGGCTTGGGGCAGGTTGCCAGGCGACCTGCTGAGACCCAGACGCATGTGTCTCACACACAAGGCATCCTAACGAAGCCTGTGCCACCCCCTGCTGAAGGTCACACATGTTGCTAGATGACAGGTTGTTTGATGGCGACGTGGATTGCTTTGAGCTAATGCGTCTGTGAATGAGTGTGTGGGTGTGCACATGTAGGCTGTTTGTGGATATACCCATACAGTATGTGCTCTTTAGTTGTTACAATTTCTCTTCAGAATCTCTCTGTGTGGGTGTATGCACAAGCCTATGTATCTTTATGCATGTATGTGTTAATTGTATAAGGGTATTGTATTTAGGGAATTGACAGATCTCGGACAGTTGCACGGGTTATGTGTGTAGAAATGTAGAAATAGCCCCCATAGTTGTGGTGAGACAGATTAGAAAAGCATTATGATATTTCACTGAAACTTTTGGACAGTAGGCTACCTGTTTATTTAAAGCTAATATTCTGACATCATAAAAACATTCTTTGAAAAGACCATATATTTCATACATCCCATTATCACACAACATTTTAATCTTTTCATTTTCACAGATAGTTTGAATTTGTCATAATGAAATAAGGCATTGTTATGTATATTGAGACCTAGAAAAGACAGACAGTCTGCTAGAGGGAAGAACTTTGAAAACTAAGTGGTTTACCTTTTTTTTGTTTCAAACTAAGTAATATACTAATTTCAGCATCACAGTCTGAACCATAGTCGGCACATTTTTAATATCCTACACCTAACTGCAAACTTCAGCACCAAAATGTCTTAGTCAAGGCTGACCTTTTTAAGCTTCTAAAAATTGAACCAATTAATATTCTGTACTCAGAAATGGGTATAATTTTAAAATGTTACTGTACACCCTGTTCTGACAGCTATTTTAGATTATCCCAAAGGGACAATTGGTTTCATCCACGTGTAGAGTGGACACTAATTAGATTCCTATGGCTAATTAATGGCTATAGTTTACAGAAATGTTCTGTGCCAATCAAGGCTAACAAGTTTAATGCCACTAGGCATTGCATAGTGCACAGGCCTCACTGGAACACACTGACAAGCAGAAAACATTGGAAAGCAAATATCCCCCATCATGGCATAAATGCTATAATCCGTACCTTAGTACCCATTCAAACTATGATGCTTATTAGGCAAACCTGCAAGTAACCCTAAAGCTAAGCAACTGTGAGTTTGTGTTTCTATCAGTCTAAATAACACTTTTCAGATCTAGGGATGGGTGATGATGGAATGGGGCAATGGGACCTTGTGACAGTAAAATCAGGGCTGGTGATTGAAATAGTGTTGAGTTGGCATCAGTGTGGCTGCCACCCTATCCCCCACCCCCGCCAGTCCCTCGCTATCCAAAGTGACACAAGGCACCTTCTTGGGATACACTGAATAGATTTGGCATCAAAAAGCAGCATTTTTTTGCCACCCACTCGTATAGACATCTCAGCTAGGCTTGTGGGCTAGCGAACAGGCTAGCAAAAAATAAAAAAATTTGGAGAACTTTTGAGTGTGACCGAAAAAGAACGGTAGTTGCAGGGCAGTTGTAATCTGACAAGCAGTCATCACACATGTGCAAGTGCGCCTGGCTGTTGGAGGGGGGGAGGGCAATGAAGATGGTGGTATGATGCCAGGGAAAGGAATCGGGCAAAAAATAAATCGTGAATCCGTTTTTTTGATCAATATACCCAAATCGTCAGCTTTCCTTTCTTCCTTTCCTTTTATTTGCGGAGGGGGTGAGGGGGGCACAGACGTGCAGACACATGCTGGAGTCTCGCCAAAGCTTCTCGGGAAGGTTGCCATGTCGAGGGAGAGAGAGAGGGAGAGAGTGGGAGAGGAGAGGAAGAGAAAGAAGCCAAGGGAGACTTGGCAGGGCTTTCTCCCAGTCTCCTTTGTCTGCTTGCTCAGCTTTGCACTAAGGAGATCAAAAAATACCCTGGGTGTAAGCAGCGCTATTTCATTGCTAGAAAACAACAACAAAAAATAATACCCTACCCAGAGACAGAGAGAGAGAGAGAACAAGATTTTCTACGGCGAAACTGGGGTACAGGGGCGTTATTGCGGCAACCAATAAGTGCCAACTATTTCTTTTGGAACTACCAAGATGGCTATGATTTTTTTTTTAAAGTGACTGAGGCAAGTTGTTTGGGACAACAAATGGCGAAATGGCGACTTGCAGAAGTGTCCTTTTTCGGCTGTCCATTTAGTGAATGCCAAAACTCTGGCAAAGGGCACAAAACTTTTCGAGGCTGCGTCCCGCTCAGGACGTCCTCGGACCACTGGACTCCTACCGACATGACCAGTGTCAAAGTTGTCTAGTGGAGTGCAACACAAGTGAACCTGAGGGTGTCCAGGCTTGGACTATTTGCTAAAGCAAAGAAGACCCTTGAATATTTGTTAACCATTAGTGAGGTAAGCCATGACTGAAGCTAGTCCCTGTGACTGGTATTTGTGTTTGAGACATTATATGGGATGGTCCAGAAAGATCTTAAAAATAGGTGAGGGACAGATTTGTGGATCTTCTGTAGAGAACATGGGCTGGATCTTTGAGAAATCAAAGATGGATTTTCTGGAGGAGAACAGCCTTGAACAGTCAACCTGCTGTGTGCCTAGTTCTACATGGCCCGATTGTAGTCAAGGCCTACATTATGTTATCCAAACCTGTGTTAGAAATGCTTTTTTTAAAACTGTGACAGGACCTCTCAGGACCTAGTTCAAACTCTTGGCTCATGGCCTCGGATGTTTAAAGTGCACCAAGCCTGGTAAGTTGCATGCAGCATGCATTTACTTCGACTGCCTATATTACCACTTGTGAGCCAGCTTGTATTGAGACATGTCAAGTCATTCCTGCAACTGGTTCACTGTGTTCCCTTGGGGACAACTCTTGTGTCTCTATTGTTTGTCTTTAATCTCTTTTTTCCCCACCTCCATTTATGAAAGAGAGTTTGGCCCTTACTGTTGTCAGGCACAACTTGACAATCCTCTAGAAAGATCATTTTCAGTCCTAATGGAGCCTTGTCTGCCATTTTGCTGCCATCACTTAATGCTTGAACTTCTCCGTCTTATTCTCTGTCTCTTTTTTTTTTTTAAATAAAAAATCTAAACTGCCACTTTGGAAAGTGTAGCATCAGGGTGATTTTGCATGTGTTCCTGAACCCCCAGGCATGCTCTCTTTCTCTCCCATGCTCTTGTTCACTTCCGCTCTCACTTGGTTCTCTTGTGTGTCTATTGCGGTTTTCACAGCCGCACACTCTCACGCTTCACAAAGCTCTGTCACCAATGTGTCCTTGGGTGTAGAGCCGAGTGAATTGTCGTCCATCTTAAGACGTGAGTCCTTGATAAATGGCTGTCTGAGGGGGTAAAATAGTCCTTTATTCGCCATACCTCCTGTGTGCACCTCAAGGTTAGTGTTAAATCAGGGCTAAGAGAAATGAGGTATTGGACAGATGTGTTGCAGTGTCTGATGTCAGGTGAAAAGGCTGCAGGATTTATCTGCCAGGATCACAGTGTTGATACTAAAGTGACTGTGTTGGATAATGATAATTATGGATTTTTCTTTTATGGTTTCTGTAAGAGGACTTTAAACTACAAGACAACACAGTGATGGTTAGTGTTATGAAATGTCATATTTCATTGGCAGTTGCTATGTAAAATTATGTGCCTTAGTAGTAATTTGATAAGAGGTCTTTTGTAAAGCATGTCATATGATGTCCAAGAAGCACCATCTTGGTACTTTGGCCTTTTTTATTCTTATTGGTGCCTATGGGTCCCTATGGGACAATATTAAAGTTCAGAATACAATTTCCTTACAAAATGATAAATGTGGCCTTCACAAAAAAAAAAAGTTTCACTACTACAGTTTATTTTGCAGATGTCAGCAGATCTGCTGCAGATCTGAAGCCATTGACTATTTCATTGCAATGGCGGCTCAAATCTCATAGTCCGTCATACACAGAGTATGCGTAAATCATAGTCATAGACAAATTTGATTTTTGCAATGCAGTGCCTCTGACTTGATATCAGCATGCTGGTTACAGACCAACTAGACAAAGCTCCATATTGTATGAATGCATTTCAAGTGCCATTAGCCAAGGCATTCTATGGTGACGAGTAACCTCCACCTGAGAAGTTATCACTGGTAGGGGATTTTGTCTCTCTTCTATTGTCATTGAATTCACTGAAAAACTTCCTGCCTGGTGATCACAGAATAGTGCCTTGTGCCACCCCCCTACCTTACCTATAGTGAAGGAGGATGTTGGGACTGAGGAAAGGACAGACACCATGCTCATTCGCCAGGCTTCACTTCATCCAAAGCGCAGCCATGCGTGCGAAGCTTCATCCATGAATTATTAACACTCCTCTTTATAAGTCACTATGGCGTCATCCTGAAGTCTTTCTGCATCAAACCTTTTTATCCATCATTCATGGTTCCTACCAAAAATGGATGTGCTTTTTTATACTAAAGGGGCTAAAGAAAAATCAATTTAATATATAAATGAGTATAGCAAAGAAAGTAATGTTGGAATATAATACCCCTGTTTAGTTCAAAGTATACGTATAGTATAAGTCTACACACAATTATTTATTTTGGAAGAGACCCATATAATGAATGTTAGATGGATTGGCCTGTAGATCTGAAAATAGTGTGATTGTTGTTTGTCCTGTTCTTCATATAATCACTTTGTGATGAACGCATGTCCTTCATCGTACCATTCAAAAGATGTGCATGACTATTTGCAGTCATTTGGGCTTTCATTCTTATATTTTTGTGGAGCACAGGCCCAGCTTTTAGTGGAGTGGAGATTCATGGGTTGTGTGTCCCAAATCTGTCTGAGGTTTCAGGAGTGGTCCAGCCTGGTCAGGGCAGTCATGTGTGCAAGATCTTTGACACCCTCTCAAAGATGTTTTTTCTGGCTGTGTTGTCATTGCTTAACGCCTCTCTGTAAGCGCGGGCCCTCAATTATTGATAAGCTTCTTGAGCCCTTTTTTTGTTGCCCTGTTGCTAAGGATACTCACTATGAACTAGACAAGATCAGGTGCACTGAGAGGGTAAGCGCAATTAACCTGTCTCAAAAAAACATCCACCTTTTGAAGACAATCGGGCGCAATCAGGAATCATTATACTAGCCCTGGGCCCCAAGTTTTAATTAAATGAAAGACTTTTATGTAACAAATTAAAGTTTCGTTCATTTCCCCTCCTTTTGGGGTTAATAAAATGATTTATTGGTCCATGATCATGCACATGCATGAAAAAAGTCTTATAGCTAATCTTGTGTTGAATGAGAACATTTTTAAATTGTTGATCCATACAGATATAATGTTCTCAACCTGTCACATCACAAACACTTCTTACTATGAAATCCCTTATTTGTTAAGAAAATCCACTATAAATAAAATAAAATAATTTCATGTTATTGCATGAACGTATCTTGTGTTCAACAGTTAAAGAGATTCGAATTTCAGTAACATATACAAATCTGTGAAGCAAATTGTTTGCCTTTAAAATTATTTGGCGCAAATCATAATAGCTTTAAAAGATCAAAATGGCTACAAATCAAGTGTTCAAGCACTACCCTACTTGTTTTTACAAAGCCACAACGTAAATTCTAGCATGAGCCTCTGTGGCCTTCACAAACTAGTTGATCTTGTAGGTTGTTTTTTGGTTTGGAATTTGCCTCAAACAGGTCCAACATTTTTTAACACTTTTAGTTAGCAGTTCTTGGAGCTTGTAACTATTGGATTTTTTGTGTTATGCATTCATTCAATGGGAAGACATTTGAAAGACTACCCTGGTCTGATTTGATGGTTAAATGATGTGCTTGTGAATCATCAAAAGGTAATGATTGACCCAGTGGTTGACCATCATTCACCATTTCCCTCTTGTAGAGGTCCTTAATGTCAAAAAATAATCCTCGACAAAAGTGTAGCTCCCATTTTAAAAGACAAAAAGTGAAAATGCATGTACATTTTATCATCCTATGTATTTCCTCGCCCTAGAATGAGTTCACCCACCCACACTGCAAGTTTTGTCCTGCAGCATTGTGCTTCTTTTCTGCTGGCTGACCCTTTCTTTCATTGCTTTTAATTCAGGCTTCAAGCATTTTTTGTATGTTGCGTAACTTCACCTGACCTCCCTCACAGTGGGTGGTTGGTGCTGGAGGTTCTGAATCTCAGCAACTATTAAACAGGCCAATGTGAAAAAGGGGCTTTTAATATACAACACACACACGCACACACACACACACACACACACACACACACACACAGATACATATTTGAACAGTTCTATATAATAAATACCTTTCTGGCTCTTTGTTTCTTTCTCTTGCCACTTCTCTGTCTTCTGCCTTGAGCGGTCTCCACAGAAACACGCTCGGTTACCATGCGAACACACACGCTCCCATCACGCTGTCTGCTGGAGTTAAACCATCTCTGATCAAGCCCCCCTCCAGCCCCTTGCATAACGGCTGTCAATGGGATAATGACAGAATGAACGTTGGAGCCCCACACACTCACCTCACCTGGATCTCTTTGGAGGGCTCCTTTGTTGCCACAAAGCACCAAAGCTGGATGGCATGTCTTCCTCGAAACAGTGGCAGGGCTTTTTGATGCAACCAGACCATAACACATAACAGTGCTTTGGTCACCGTGGACCTTTAGGGAATGGCTGTCCCTGTAAAGGTGATGCTTCTCTGCCCTCAGATCCTAACATGATGGAAGCCACGCAGCTACTGATCTGACATCCTGTTTTATTACAACACGGTGTCTCTGTTTAGCGTGTCATCATGTCAGGTTTAAAATGTTAAAATGATTGGAACATGCTATGTGCATGAGTGAAAATGTCTTTAGAGAGAAAACATATAGATACTGCATTTCATACAAAAAAAAATATGAAACGCGTGTTTATAAAACGGTTACATCTCAAGGTAGACATTATTTACTAAATACACGTATTTCAAACAGAAGTCACAGAATTACTACACGTCTTATGTAGCACCTTTATATTTGTGAAATAGTAGCAGAGATGTTTGTCTTTCAGTCAGACCTCATTTTCTTTGTTTGGACTTCATCAGTAATCTGGCTTGTTGGCGAGACTTAAATCAAAAAACGGCTATCAAATTTAAATCAAAAGGCATCTTTGATTGGCTGGGTCTTGGCATAATATGCTGTCTCCTGTGATCAAAACTGAAGATCTCTTAGCTCAGTTGGAGGTTTTAAAGAATTGGGATAATGTGCACTGTGAAAGGTTTGCGTTTGGCCTTCAGATATACTGTATATAAATACACTTCCAGCCCCTTAGAGAAAACAGGCTTACACACACACACATACATACACACACACACACACACACCTGGTTTTGGCTGTTCAGAAGAACTGAAGGAATTAAAGATGTGATGTAGCCTGGTCCCTTCAGAGTGTTTTTTTTTCTCCCCCCACTCCGTATCTCTGGGGTAGGCAAAACTCCCTTTAATCCACAAGCATTAAGACTCAGGGAGGAGGGATAACACAGGAAAACATGGAGGACAGAGACAGAGAGGAAGGCAATGTTTGATATTAACGCATGAACTAGAGATGAAGAAAGAGATGAGAGCGGTGAGGCGTTTGCAGAATGGAATTCTGCATTCATAGAACTGGTGTATCTGTAAAAGGCTATTGTGCTATGGTCCTCCCAAGCTGCTGTCATTTTGTTTGTGTGTGTGTACATCAGACGCTAAAGTAAACTGCACTAGATGGCGACGACACGGTACTACAGTCAACACAGAGTGCTACAGCCCTTGTCACAGCAGGACCTGAAGTCCCAGAAATGGGCTGTTTTCTGGGGGCAGTTTTGTGCAGGGCTGTGTGACATTTCATCTGGGATGCTTCGACTTCACAGAAATGACACTCTGCTCCTTGGCATTCCCGAGGAGCACAGCAGCACATTGTCTGTGATCACTGCTGGCATGGAGGAAACACACACACACACACAATTGAGAGGAGTATCACTTGTGTAGAAGGCATCGTGAAAATATAGCTTCCCAAGCAGTCTGCTCTTTTCCATCTAATGGTGAGAATGGAGGCTGTTGTGTAATTGTGCGCCTCCAAGGCTCTCAAGATGCCAGAGTCGCACAATTAGTCGACGGGAGGCTCTCATGCTTTAAATGGTTTATTTAGTGTCGGAGGGAAGTTTTGCGCTTTGTCAAAACAGAATGGTTCCACTGTGGTACCACTGGGGGTTTCTCTTCCCTTTCTCTTTCCCTCTCTTGCCCCCTTCTCTCTCTCTCTCTCTCTCTCTCTCTCTCTCTCTCTCTCTCACACACACACACTCGCATGCCCTCCCCAGTTAGGCTTCATCGCTCCCATCCCCCCTACGCTCTGATTGGTCAAATTAACTCTGCAGCCTCCTGTTGTGAATAATTACTTTTGATCTAATGCGGATCTCTCTCTTTCGCTGTCTCTCTTTCTCTCTCTGTCTTTCTTTCTCCCTCTCTCTCTCTCTATACTTGCCCTTTCTCATTCTCTCACTCTTAGCTGCGTTTTCCGTTTTGCTTCTATTGCACTCCAGTTTTTAATGTTTTTCATCCTCATCATACACTCACATACACACTCACACACACACACACACACACACACACAGCAGACTGTATTGTAATGCAGGCAGTGGATGTAGGCTGTGTCTGAATGGGTGGCAAGAGGGCTGTGCAGGGACAGTGTCCAGGAGGGCTCTCTGCTCTGGCTGTTTACGAGGAGCCCAGCGCAGCTGAAATGAACAGCTGTGAATGAAATGCATGACGCTTCAGCCATCAAGCCCAATTGCAATAGCCAAACCCTAGTGCCCTTAGTGGGATGCGCTCATTGCAAAATACTAGGGTGCTGCTACGTTGGTAACTTGATATGCATCATTTGCATTGTCTGTTTTGGGGAGCACACATTTTTGTAATTGCACAATAATGTTAAAAACACGTCTTCTATGTGGAATCGTTCTGAGAAGTGGAATGTAGCCACAGAATACAGAGCAAATCAGTATGGAAGTCACAAATCACTTCCTGCATCCCTATTTGTCCCTGTCTGCGCTCTCTCTCTCTCTTCCTCTCCCTCTCTCTCTGTCTCTATCTTTATCTCTGTGTCTCACATGAGCCCCAAACCCCCTCCACCCCTACCCCTTCCTTTCCCCGTGCTGGACCACAGGCCTGTGCTGGCCCTGTTCCGCATGGCTGGCCTGTCAGTTACGCTCGCATCCGGGGCTGTGGCGTAGCCGCCGCTTGAGAGCGACTGGGTGCCCTCGCGATGAATTTTTTATCCTGGAGCGCTTCCCTTTTGCCTGCCGCACCCCCCTCCTTCTCCCCCTCATTCTCCATACCTCACCCCAAAATACAAGAGCTGAGTAGAGCAATAGGTCTGAGTCACAGGGCATGGTTGCCTTACCTTCATTGCTGTATGGCCATGACAGCTCTGTGTATGCTGTCAAAGTTATGACGCAAGGAAAGGTGTGTGTGTGTGTGTGTGTGTGTGTGTCAGTGTATTCTACCGCTATAGCCAAGCACTCATTTCTGAGTGTCCTTATTACCCTTGATACAAGGTGAATTTTTTTTGAAGAACACCAAGGTTGTTAATGCCATTGGAGAGTGTGTTGGGGATCAAATGATACTGAAGAACAGCACAATGGATCTCACCCATTTAAAGCATCAAGATTACATTTGTTCAGGTATGCTGATGCTTTGGATTGATAAGTGGATCAGGTATATCCGTAGGCCTACACATGAGAAAATCACAAATCTCACATGTGCAGTTGTGAATGTGATACTGAGCAATGCCCTATTACCTGAACACACAAATTTTATTTCCACAGCATTTTATATTTGCCCAAAAGACTGCCGACACGACATGGCTTACACAATGTAGGTGAGATTAAAATAAGACAAGATATTAAATAGGACTGTATAACTGGGGGTAGGTGGACAGGAGAGGAAACACAACCTGCGCTAAATCATGTCAACATGGCATGTTTTTACTTTCTGTTCACCTGCCATTTGTTGTGCGGCAGCACGCCAAGGAGACTAACAGCACGTCGACAAAAGGAGTGGCACCTGCTGAACCCCTAATAGTTGCCTCGGATGGTGATGGGTCTCTCTGTGTGTGTGGGAAGATGTGCATGTCTCTTCTGATGAATTATACCTTATTGTCAGTGGGGGATTCTGTAATTACAGATCTGTTTTAAATTGTGTTTGTGTGGAGGTGCGTGTCAGTCAGTCTCTCTCTGTGTGTGTGTGTGTGTGTGTGTGTGTCTGCTGAGGTGTGGTGCATGTGAAGTTTCTTTTGAAAATGCGATGGGAAGCGTCATTCCTGTACACCACGACCTCTCCTCTGCCAGGGAATTGAATTACAGCATGGTATAATGCAATCCCTGATCTCAGCCTACTCAGTCTAATGAAATTAGGAGATGAAAGCACAGCTGGAGCAGTTTGCATGATATTACTATGAGGAAGTGTTCCTCCTCTGGAGAGAGAGAGCGAGAGGCTCCCCGTCCTCGAATGTGTGCACTCTCTTGTCTGCACCAGGATGCCTTCTTTTATGGAATAAGAGGAAATGGCACCCATTAGTAAATGCATTAAAATCATTTGGTGAGAGTGCTGATATTGGTGACTGTTAGCCTAGCCATTCTTAAAGCAGTCTTAAATCGATGCTGCTAATGTGAATCTAGTTCTAGTTCTTCAAACTCATCAAAAAAACAAAAACAAAAAAAACATAACGTACAAGAAATTAAGAGACAAATGTTTGCACGAGGATTAAATCAAGGTGTGTGATGGTGCTGTCCCAAGGTAGCCATATAGGCTCCTGTCAAAGCTCGAATCTCTTCCTCCCCGCGTGTCTCCTTATTGACGTTTGATGGAGTGATTAATATCGGACGGTGGGCTTGCATGGCAGGTTTTGTGTTTACTGTGTTTCCTGTTTGCTCAATAAACTTCTGACAGATGAGGCGGGCAGAGCTGGGTGGTAAATGGGATGTGTTGTCTTCGCTGCGCCACAACAAAAGGGGGAACAATATCAGGGAAGGCAGCTGTCTGATGCTTTTAAGACAATTATCTTTTTAGCCACCCTTAATTGCAGGTAAAAAAACAGCCGACCGCTAAACTGCCCATTATTCCCGGGAGAAGAAAGCGGCTGATTGCCACTCGCGCCCAAGACATCGTTTATTCAGTCTCCTCCGCGTCTCACAATGGCAAACAAGGCGGGAGAAAGAAAAAAATAAAGAAATAATACGAGATGCTTTCATCTCACATCCTTGCATCTCAACCTTGCTATCCACGAGGCCATGGCGGGTTTGTTGCCCCGGCAATTTGCCCCATTATCTGTCAACGTCCTCCTACACCTCTGCCTGCCTGTCTGTCTGTCTGTCTCTCTCTCTTTCACATACACACACACAAACAAACGCGCACGCACGCACAAGGTGGGCTGGGAAATCAGATGGGTCTTTTTCTGTCTGAGCGAGAGCAATCAATGGGCCTCTCTCTCTCTCTCTCTCTCTCTCTCTCTCTATCTCTCTCTCTCTCCCTCGCTCTCTCTCTCTCGCTTGAAAAATCGAGCCCTTGCTCGATTTTTTTCGGTGTGCTTGTGGACTTCAAATTCACAGGTAGTCCATAAGTGTGCCTCGAGTGCCTTAATAAGAAAATAAAAAATACCTGTTATGTTCATGTGCTTAATGTGTATTTTTACGATTAAATTCATTGTCTAGTAGGCCTACATTTTTCAAATAAAGTACTAGTCATTATGCCAATGAAGCACTACTATATATGTCAAGTCTCCAAAGCACTATATTTCACTTTATTCTTAAAATTAATAAACAAAGGTTTTATTTTACATGCATGTCTGTGTGTGATCCGTCTTGATAAACATAGAAACATACTGTACATATAAGCAAAAAATATATATAGTGTTTAGCATTTTGTTGCCTCTTTCTTCACTGTCTCTTGTCATGCTGGTAATGGCATGACTACTGGTGAGCACTGTGAACTCAAAGACCCCAGTAATGCAACTACCCTCCTCCACTCCTCCATCCACTTGCTCTCTCCAGTAAGCGCTGCAGAGATGCTGCATTCACATAGAGGGTGGAGGAGGAGTCTCACCGTTTTACTGGGTAGCCTAAGTGAAGTGTTGCATGGGCTGCATAAGGTTAAAAAAAAAGCTTAAAAAATGGAGTGGAAATACAATGCTGAGTCCCCATTTGACAACTGACTTCAGGCTTGCGTGTGGAAGTGTAGTAAGTTTCTCTGTTTGTAAGCAGCACGCTCCCTCTTTTCGGCTGGAGCAGGCCCTCGAGCGCCTGTCCCAAAATCTGACTTGGGGCATGAGCAGACCCCAGATGTGTGTGTGTGTGTGTGTTTGTGCGTGCATGCGCATGCTTGCATGCCTGTGTGTGTGTTTGCAGAGGTAGAAGCAGTGGAGCACGTGTGTGGCTGACGCATGAGAGGATGGCACATGCCAGGCATTTTGCCAAGGGGTGTGCTTAAACACACGCACGCACACACACACACACACACACCACACACACACACACACACGTGGCCCTCACGCCTCCACCAGTCATTGTTCCCCCTCTGGCCATCTCTCTCTCTCTCTCTCTCTCTCTCTCTCTCTCTCTCTCTCTCTTTTCCTCTCTCTTTTTACCCCCCTCCCTCCCACAATTTCTTTGTTGGGAATTTCCTTTTTTCCAATAAAATAGTTGCCAGCTAATGGATTTTCCCTTTATTCATGGATGCACTGAGCGATGACTCTCCAGGCAGTTGTTAAACTTGATTTACAGTTAAATGTAGTCAGGCTATTTTCCGAATGATTCTTAGCTGAGCAGGTTTTATTCTACCTCTAAGCTGTGTTATTAACAAACTCATGCCCTTCCCTTGATCCCTGAGTAGGACTGAAATGTTTAGACCTCTCCTCTTGCCTGGTCCTTTTTGGTACTTTTATTTAGCCATGGCTCCATGGAACCTTAGACTCTCTCTTTCTCTCTCTTGTACTCTTATTCTCTCTCTCTCTCCCTTTCCCCCTTTCTTGCCAGTCAGTGCTCTGTTACATACTATTTTACTTTCTTACCTCAATTTCTGACTTCCAGGGTTGGTTAGTTGACTGCTTTTCACCAGTAATGCATTTTATAATGTGTTGTAGTAGCCATGCAACCGAGAGAGAGAGATTCTTGATGTGAAGCTCAATGAGAAGTAGAGTAGAAGTAAGAGGGAGCACTAGACTGGCTACCTATCTCTGTGATTTAAGCAAGAAATTGTGTTGTTGTGATCTATTTGTGCTGTGCAAGGCTATATCATACAAGCCAATGTACACTTATTCGTCAGAAAGCCAAAGGCTGTGGCTAGTTTTCTGTTATTCTTCTCCTTTAAAGAAGGCTCTTTCATTTCTTGGGCTGGTTCCTATTAGCTTGAAATTCTTTATATGATCAAAAGAAACCGTACAAAGGTTCCGATGGTATATGATGTTGTTGTTTTTATTACTGTATGATGTTGTGTCTTTTTCTTCTCCCTACCTTGTTACAAAGAGCCGTGCACCTTCCTCTAACCTGTATAGCAACAAAACCAGCCGTACAAAAGTGAGTCTTATTATCCCTATACGTGGCATAACAGTGTGTAGCCAACACAAAATCTTGCACAGTAGCCAAAATATGTGCCTCCTAGCTTCAGAAGTACAGCATACCTTGATACTCTGGCATTACACATAAGATACCACCATAACACCTTTGTAATATGTCATTGCCTATATAACGCATAATATCATCTGTGTTATGCATGTTAAGTCTATGTTGTTATTATTATTATTATTATTATTATTATTATTATTATTATTTTCAGTGTTTTAATAGTTTGTTGTTGTCTTCTGCAGTGTTGGTTGTCAGATAGACAATAATAAACAATAGGCATTAATCCTCATCACTTACTTTGATCATCCATACATTAATTTATCACCAATTAGTTTACTGTGTATCGTAGATCTCATCTTGCTGCAGAATGGTGGGGCGATACGCAGTGTGTGTGTGTGTGTGTGTGTCTGGGGCGGGAGCTGGCCCAGACATATTGAACTGTTTTAATAGGCCGACATTAAGAGCCATGCAGGCCGTTTCCCATCGGTCTTTCCATGGGTGCTGTGGACGGCCTGGCTGGGCAAGGCAGTTCCGAGACCATCACATCAGCACTATGCACAGGCCAGAGAATTAGTCTGAGAAAGCCTGGCCGCCAAGCTTGAGCAAGGCCTTTAAGTGCATGCTACTGTCGGTTGAGCTAGGCATGTACACACACACACACACACACACACACACACACACACACACACACACACAAAGAAGCGGGTTGTTTCTAGGATCCATAACTGAAAGGGAACCTCAATGATACAGTCAGTGCCAGGAACCACTGAAGTTGTAATGAAAGGCTCTTTGCCTGACCACTTGCAGTTTTTACATTAAGATGTAGAACATAAAAGCACAAACACATACACACACACACACACACACACACACACACACACACACAATGGTCAGAGTAATATCTGAAACCCCATAGCGTAGTCTGTCTGTCTGTCTGTCTGTCTGCCTGCTTGCAGTGGACTTTTGAGGGAAGGGCTGCGTGATGTAGTATGAAAGAGCTCACTGGGCCATTCTTATTTCCCTTACACATTTCCTTTGTAAGCAAGGGCAGAATGGGAGCTCTCTTTCTTCTTCATTATTCTTCCCCTTTCTCCGTCTCCATCTCTTCCGGGGCTCTCAATTCTCCTCTCCAGTGTATTCTTCCTTCGTTACATCCCCTCATTCCTAGCTTCCCAGTCTAATCCCTCTCTCTTTCTCTTTCTCTCTCTCTCTCTCTCTCTCTCTCTCTCTCTCTCTCTCTCTTGCTCTTCTCGCCTTCAGCTCCTCTCTCTCTCTCTCTTTCCCCTTCCTTTCGCCTCCTCCCTCTATCCTCCACACCTTCTCCTCTATGTCTTTCTCTTGTTCTGGCTATCTCTCTCTCTCCCTCCCTCCCCGCCTCCTCTCCCTCCCTCCATCCTGCTGCAGTCTGTCAGTGATTGTCGCTTCACTGGCGTCTCCTGAGTCATCATCAGAGCTGGTGTAATGGTGTGGAACTAGCCAAGGTGAATGGTTATTACTTATTGAGTTCCTGATTGCTGGGCGGGGAATGGCCCCCATCTATTGTGGCTGAATGCAGAACGTGTGGCACGCCAGGACACACACACACACACTCACACTCACACACACACACACACACACATCTTTCTCTCTCTCTCTCTCTCTCTCTCTCTCTCTCTCTCTCTCTCTGTCTCTCTCTCTTTCATGTACAGATGTACACTAGAAAATCATACATGTTCATGGAATACAGCAGAATTCACACTCATATGCAAATTTATATACAGTATAAATGGTCTCACATATATATAAAGAATACAGTATATATTATACAAGCAAACACATATACACTCATCTACACACACACACGCACACACACATGCACGCACACATACGCGCGCACACACACACACACACACGTACACACTGATATATGCACATATGCTCCTCCTGGTCTACTGTCTTTATGTGGTGAGCAGAGCGTGTCACCTTTCCTCATTTATTATCATTATGCTTTCTTTACAGTCGCGCTTAATTGATGCCAAATGGTAACGCAGAGGCACATTTCCATCAATCTTAAAGCCCAGGCAAAGCTCTAAAAACCCTGTGCCGCCACAGTTTGCCTTTTTTTCCTTTCTTTACACATGCACTCCACACATGGACACAAATGGAGAAGCACCGAGCCCTCCTGAAATCCACAGTATTTGTGCGTGATTGAATGTACATGCTTCATGTAGGATAAAATTAGGGGGAGGGTAGGGTGGTTGGCTGAGGGGGAAGGCAGGAGGATTAAATTGGAAGGGTCGGAGGAGGTTTAAGGTTATGTCCTTGTAGGCCAGCTGCTTGTCGAGAAGGAGTGAGAATTTCATAATTAAAAAAAATATGATTGTGTAAATATATACATTTTTAAGAACCTTGTGTTTTCTCTCTTTGTATGAAGCTTTCCCCTCTGGTCTCTGACTTCCGTCTGGCTCTTTCATCCGCCCAGAGGCTCTCATTTTGGCGTTCAGGTGTAGTGCTACACATCAAAGCCTTCATGGTCCTTGGAGTACTTTTTTCTTTCAAACAGTGTCCGTGTGTTTCTTTGGTGCAATAATTTCTTCGTAGTATTCATCAATCTTGGCGAATGTGAAAATGAAACAGGTTCATTTAAACAGCTCCAAAGACATTTGGCTAGCCGTTTCTGACATGTGTTTTTTTTTCTCTTCCTTTTTTAACCCTTCTTCCCCTCCATCTCGTTCTCTTTTGTGTTGTCCTTCTTTCAAGGTCCTCTTGCCCTTCACAAACCTCCAAATGCCCAATCAAGAAGACCTTGGAAAGCGCAAGAAAGCAGGCGCAATTGAATATCACTTATGCTGCCTTGCTTTTAACAGGACACACACACAGACACACACAGAAAGTCTGTAGGCCAATGCACTGAATCTACCTAATTCAGCATGCTCCCTTTAGGCCTAAGAGCACAATAGGCCTCCATGCATGTCAGCGCTGGTGCAAGGCCGGAGAGGGAGAGAGAGGGGGAGTTGGAGCAGTGCAAGCTTCATTGTTCCAGTTGTATGAGGCTCTGCTGCTACTGCACATACTGTACAGACACTAACAGCAAAGGGAAAACGGGCCCCATGCATACGGCTCTACCCACAGACACCCAACACATGGCTCGCACCTTGTGTTTCCTCGTGACCCTTGACCCCCACCCCACCCAACCCCCCACCCCTTTTGTTAAGTAAGTCTCCTACGAGCAGCGAAAGTGTCTGGCTCTTTGTGTCCCCCTGTGCTTACACACACCCACCCCCTACACACACAGACACACACACACACATGTCTGCAGCTCTGCGGCACTAGACAGCCATCTGATGACTCTCCCCGGACTCCGAGATTGGGGTTGGCTCCCGTGGGGGGAACTGGCGGAGGCCAACAGGAGAGACCCTAAAGGTCAGGGCTCCGGGGAGATGGAGGTGTGGGCGCAGCGGCCGGGGGGGGGGGGGGGTGGGGAGGGAAGGGTGACATTTCTGACTCATCCCCCTCGCCGGGCCCCTCTCTGGGGGTGGCGTATCAATCACTAAGGGCAAGCGGCGTGTCTGTCCCCTCGCGTGGCGCGTCAATCAGCAGGCTTCGAGTGGTGCAGCCAGACAATGTGTGGCTGACGTTCCTCCTCCCTCCCTGCTGCATGTCACAGGAACAGCTGATGGATGACGTGTGTCTCTCTCCCACTGCCCCCTGCATGTAAGCTATCGCGCATTTGTGTGTGTGTGTGTGTGTGTGTGTGTTTAAGAGGGGGTGGTTGGCCCATCTGTGGCAACACCAGAGTTTCCTGTCAGTTGACGTAAGAATAAAGGATGAAGGCCATATCGGATGCTTGTCAGAGGTACAAACCTTAATAAGGTCAAATGGGTCATGCGCCGTTTTGAGGCAGGCTTTGCATAAGGCTGCTTTAAAAATGCTTCAGACTGTTTTTGCATTTGCATCTTCAAAAGCTTATTAGGAATCTAGTCAACCAGGGACCTCACTGAAGATAAAAAATTCTTATTCTGAAATTCTTATTATTCTTTCCATGTTTAATCTCATTGTCTTTGGGAAATGTTTTAATGTGTAGATGCTTTTTAATATGAAACAGAAATTTTGCTTACTATGTTGTGTTTGGAGGTGCTTGTCATTTAAACATTGGGTAGTAAACAAAAACATTTTCCTTATTGTGCTCTTTGCTCGGCACCTTGAACTGAGTCAGATTTAAATTTCAGATCTAAATTTTTCTCCATCACCTTTATAGTATAACATCATGGTATAATCCAGCATACAATTCCATGGCTATATCTTTGTCATTCGGTGTCTCTCTGTAATAGCACATATAATGAATCCGAGCCTAACTTTATTCACTAGGATTAGTCATTTGCAGCTCCATGTTACCATCTTCTGACATTTATACAATAAAGCATACAAAAAAGCATATTTTCAAGCAGTCATATCGAAGCTAACATGTATTGCAAAGCTTGAAGAGCTGGGTGCTTTTAAAAGGCATTATTTATAGGAGTGATCTTGGAACACGCCGTCCTTTAAGACGGGTGTTCCCACTTTGCTCTGCTTCTGTGTAGATGCACAGGCCACAGCACATCTCTGGTGCCCTTAAGTGCTATGCATTATTTAAGAAGCGCAGACTGAGTGTGTGTGTGTGTGTGTGTGTGTGTGTGTGTGTAAGCGCACACTTAACACACTCCTGCACTTCTCAATGCTAGCTAGCTATCTAGCGTGGCTCTGAGGCCCCGCTGGTTCAGTGGAGTGGGAGACTCCTGGGCTCCCAATCTCATCCCTGTTGCCCTGGCACAGGCAGACCTGCGGCTAGGAACGCCCTTGCGTTGGCTCTGCTAGCCGATTAGCTGTCCAGTCATGCTCTCAGGCAGCGCTGGTGTGCCAGCCTGACCTGTGCAGAGGGGAGTGGAGCAGAGTTCTGGTGTGGGGGAGAGCTGAGGTGAGTTGAAGGTCGCTGCTGTCCTGTTGGAGGGCTGCATGGTCCTTGTGCCCCCCCCCCCCCCCCCCCCGGCTCGGCACTAGCAGTACAACGGCACGTACACACACACACACACACGCGTACACCAGCAGCCCGGGCGCTAGAGCAAGGTGGAGGGGGTCTGCGGGGTCTGTGAGGAATCTGACGGTCCTGCTGGGGGAGGGAGGGATATTGTTCCGTTAATGAGCGTCACTGGCTGCTCATTTAATAGTGAGGGCAAATGATGCCCTCAGCTGATGCAGAGTGTCTAATAGGATGGGGGTGGTAGTGGTGGTGGTGGTGGGGGGTGTTAGGGGATGGTGGGTCGACCACCCCGGCTGGGTTTTTAAATTGAGTTTGCCTAAGAGTGGAGGAAGGATGTACCTTTATGAAAGGGGAAAACGGATGGCGACGAGACTGCTTTGAATCCAACCTCGATGCTAGCTGATGTCTGTTACACTTGCGGTGTGAGAGGTCAGGCTCCATCCGCAGCTGAGTGGGCGCTTCTGTCACCAACAGATCCGACCCGTCTGTGGCCTGGACTCGGGAAGTCCACACAGAACAGTGACCACGCATACACTGCTTTAACCACTGTCCCAACTTGTATTTGAAGGCTCACTGAGTACTGTTCATGTCACCGGTCCTGGTTCAATATTACTATCCAGATTAATAATTGAATGTAATTAAACTATTAAGCTTGTTTGGCACTGATGAGATTCGGTGCATTTGCAGCCGGACGGCTAATCGAGTTTTATGGTGTTTTATGGTCACTTGACAGGGTGGTGAATGCATTTTGTGGATTATGTGGGTTTTTTGTTTTTTTGGTCTTGCTGGAGTTTTCACGCTCACTTGCGCCTGGGCAGTGTCCCAATCATTTGGGCTCTCTTTAAACAGTGGTGAAGGGCCCATATGTGCTCGCACTGCTAATTTGTTTTTGGCCTCGTCACTCAGCCGTTTTGTTGTTTGTTGTTTTTTTTTCCCTCTTCTCTTTTTTTTCTTTTTTCTTTCGCTCACTTTTTTTTCTGACTGGGTTCGGCTCCACTGAAGAGGGACCAGAAGCCAAAGCCTGGCCAGTGGAGAGAGTGGGGACGTTCAGTGCACAGAGCTTGAAGTTATTTATCTGCATCCTTTCTGTGCAAGCACACGATTGTTCGCGCGCGCACACACACACACACACACACACACACACACAAATGTGACCTTGGTTCCAAAAAGTTGAATGCAAAAAGCTGTTTTTAACTAAAGTTGAAAAAGCTGTTTTTGACTGAATTTTGTGATACAGAAGAACATATCACACATGCGCACACACACACACACACACACACAAATCTCTCTACCTTTCTTTCTCTCTTTGCACACGCACGCATACACACGCACACACACACACACACATACAAACACTCATAATTTTATTTGAATACAGGAACTGTGAGCACTGCAATGATGACTCAAAGATTCTCTGACACCGTTAATTATACAAAGCGTTGTTTAAGGACATACCACAAAGATATAATTACCGAAAGATAATCCGTCTAAATTTCTTTGCATCTGTTCTTTTCTGTGTGTGTCTGTGTTAGCTTGTGCATTACGCAACCCTGTGTGTGTGTGTGTGTGTGTGTGTGTGTGTGTGTGTGTGGTTGTGTGTGAATGAGTCTACTTTGCACAGTGACATGTGTATGTACTTAAGCCACTGTCTGGTTGTTGCATTAATCCTCCTTATTGTCCAGACACCATAGCTGAGGCACCTCCAAACCCATTGATAGCTGAGTTTGGCCTAATCAGCACGTGCCCGTTCCCCGCCCCCACACACCCGACCACAACCCAACCCACCCCCGATGCTCCTCAAAGACACACTCTTTAACTCTGGGGGCGTAAGTGTGGGAGGGCATTGTGTGTGTGTGTGTGTGTGTGTGTGTGTGTGTGTGTGTGTGAAATTTGGGAGGCTTTTCAAACAGGACGTTTTAAATCCGCTACAATTAATTAAGGTCTGTAGGGGTAGCCCGTGGCATCTGCTCTATTTACTGAAGGGCTGGCTGGGTGGAGAGGGGTTACTGAGGGACTATTGGGGGGGGGGGGGTTCCTACAGTAAGACATTCTAGAGAAGAGAAGAAGGAACCATAAGGGAACCACATGCTTTATATGAGGTTTAGGCGGTTTAACATTCTATCACAGTACAGTAACTTCAAATATAAGAAAAAATCAATTTTTACCTGATCATTCCCCTGCCGCCATTTTCCTTCCAGCATTGCCGCCCTTCCGGCACAGAGAGGTTTTGTCACGCTTGAAGGAGAAGGAACACCTTTTATGGCAATAGGAATTTACACCTATCCGTGGCATTGATTTACGCTGCTTTGCACTTAAGGATGTTAGCTAGTGTAGTGCTTCCCTTTGTAAACGCAAATAAATGATGAATGAAAGTTAATGAACGTTCATATGAATCTGTAGCGTTTTTCTGAACCGTCATAACTAGTTAAAAGTCTACATTCTGTGGTTGAGATAGAACGGTTTATAGGCTGTATCTCAATAGTGAAAATGACTGGCCTGCTCTACCACACTAAACCACACCCTACAGCCCAGTGTCCAGCGTGTGAAAAGTGTGTGAGTAGGTGTGTGTGAAAAGAGAGATAGAGGAATAGTGGAGTGGTGTTTGGGTGCTGGTTTTGATGTGGTGCCTCATGTGTTGAAGCTTAGACAAGAGATGTAAAGTGAGTCTCCTCTTAACACATAGCTTCAAACAACACACACACACACACACACACACACACACACACAAACACACACAGCTGTAGGATCACACACAAACATACACGCTGCCAAAACCATACTCATACACACACATCATGCACACACATGCATAAATGCACAACTTGCGAAGTATTTCCTCCTTTGGTCGCAATCTGTATCCTGTTTCATGCCTCCTCTGTGGTGAACACTTTTAGACAGATTGCTAAGAAGGGATAGAGAGTTTTTAGTGTGTGTGTGTGTGTGTGTGTGTGTGTGTGCGCGTGTGTTTGTGTGTGTGTGTGTGTGTGTGTGTTTGTGTATGAGCAGCACCTGCTCCCTTCCTGCCAAAACAAAACATTATCCACTGATCAGTGCCAAATCTCCTTCAACACTACTTATCTCCACACTTTAGTGTGTGTGTGTGTGTGTGTGTGTGTGTGTGTGTGTGTGTCTGAGTGTGGGCATGAGTACATGCAGATTGTTTCTCACAGCGATCATCACATCACTGATTGTGGC